>OZ037992.1:46554257-46589257 GCA_964035705.1 Porites rus
TCCTACCTGGGAAATCTTTTCGGATCAAAAGGTTTCTTGGGAACTGCCAACCTAGCCCTCCCCTAAGCCAACATTAACACTTACTTTTCACTTAGGGCAAAATGTTAGCTTAGGGGAGGGGTAGGTGGGCAGTTTATCAGAAATCTAAGTTGATCCATCTTTTCTCCATATAAAAGGGGCCTTAGGGCCTGTTTAAATGAAGGTGGGGGGGACCCCAGGCAGGTGAGGTAAAATATGGCAGGTCACCCCACCTATCATGTAAACGTGATCAAATTAAATTGAGAGATTATATAGACCAACGGGTTACCTCACCTACCTGGGGTCCCCCTCCCCCATGTAAACAAGCCCTTAGTCAGTTATAACAAATTTATAAATATGTAAATATAACAACTGGCAAGGGGCATTTTATGAGTTTTCAAATTCTTAAATTTCTTGAGTTTAAGTTGGTCGATTAATTCATAGAGACAATTTTTATAACATCGTTAGCCTAAGTTTCATAGCCTTGATCTGACGAGGGAAGAAGTTAAAGAAGTCACGAGGAAGTTTCGTAAAAAAAAAAAAAAAAAAAAAAAATATATATATATATATATATATAGACCAGTAGGTGAACTACTCAAATCCTGAGTACATGGGTGTTTAATACAAGCCTGTTTCGTAGGCCACCAAAAAGGTGACCCACTCTTCAGTTAAACTCCATTATAACACTGAAGCGTCAGGGTCTACATCAAGAAAAGTGATCGCGTGATAAAAACGGTTACATATAACGTTTGAAATTTAAATTTTAGAATGAAAAGCGCGCGCTCGCTCTCAATCGCCTACATATATCGCCTATATATATATATTGATATTTTAATAAGCCCATGATAAGTAAATGTGGAGTTGTACTTTTTTTCTCTTTGAATTTCTCGAGCTGTATACAAAAATCATTGTCATTAAATTCCGTGTTCAGAGCTTGACACCAAACCGTGGTTACCAGGGGGGGCTGGTAGCGAGGTCTGGAACCGAGTTTACATGATCGCCCCAGTTAAGAAATTCGGCCGAGTGAGACTGAGTACAAATTTTCCTTAAAAATAAATATGGCGGAGAATGGACGATGAGTTTTTGCTCGGTTTTTAGTTCTCCCGCGTACAAATATCAAGAAAAGGTTCCTATGAACTTTTTAATAGACCTTTTGGACATCAGGAGGCGTGATGTATGAACAGTTCATGGGTGGCTTCACTGTATATCGTGATTCGGGATCTCGGCAAGTTCAGTCACAGGAAAAAATAACCGATTCCCATTTTTGGATATTTTAGGGTATTTAAAGAATACCCACAAAAATCCCAAATTTGGAAGAGTGAGACAAGTCCCAATCAGGGAACTTGGTTGGGAATTCCCTGGTTGGGACTTGTCTCACTTTGCCAAATTTGGGATTTTTATAGGTATTCTTTAAATACCCTAAAATATCCAAAATTGGGAATCCGTTATTTTTCCCTGTGAGTTATTTTTGAGCTTCGTGAGTCTTATATTTCTTTCTGCCTTATCTTAAACATATGCTACGAGCACAATATATTGGTATGAGTCTTGCAACAGTCATATGTGAATGTTCATTAGGCGTAAATACAGAATACAGGGCCAATTTAGTACAAACCAGGGTAAATGTTCCAATCACTTTGCTTCACATATACCAGGTCTGTCAGTATAAGCTGTTTTTAATATCAGAAGGCTGGGAGGGGTTTACTGAACCTTCAAAACCTTCACTGGAATTTCATTGGAGTGGTAATCAATAACTTTCCCACAGCAATACCGTATTTAGTAGTTTTGTATCACATAGTGACTTCGGTTTCAAGTATTTCCTTGAAATTGTTGGTACAAAAATTACCCTTTAGTTATGAATTATACTTCAAAATAAATGATACCCCGGTAATAGTGGTTTAGTGTAAGAACAAGAGGCTAATTCAGTTGCTAATAAGAGTGAGTACATCAGGAAAGAGTATGCGTTGAGAAAATCCCTCAAAGGACTGAAGTACAAGAAACAGAAAAAAGAAAACTGAATGTTTTGCAAAGTTTATAAAGAGAATCAGAAGAGGCTTGAAAAATATACAACTTAAGTTTACTGTTTGTGTAAGTTATGAATCTGATTTACAACTAAATTATACAAGGTAAAATTGATTTTTTATTAACCATCAAAAGAAGTTATTGTCGGGCTTGAGCCCTATCCTCTCAGCAGTTCTTTCTACGATACTACCCTTGGCTTATTTGGCCTAGATGGGTATGTGCTGCTGATTTTAGGGTGGTGACCATTTCACCCTTTAGAGTTTTGATTTGGGTTGTGAAGGCTGAAGAAGAAACGGTCTATAGAGTACAGTCTATTGGTACCACCATTTCCCCCCCAAGTTTTGCCATGTTTCTAAGTTTAAAAGCTACCTTAATTCTGTATGCTAAAAAAAATGAATCAGGATTTTAAAATAAGGTCTTTTGGCTTAAAAAGGGTAGGGAAATGCACAATGTGTCCCACTACCCATACTCCCTTTCAGTGTAAGCCCAGGGAGGTGATCTCACATTTTAATTCCCTTTTACCATTTGTTGTAACAGCAAAGTCAGTGATGAAGGTTTATAGTCTCTGAAAAATATTTTTGCCAGCCTCAACACAAGTTTCTAACTGTTATTGTTGACTGCATATAATATTATCTTAATAATCATTTTACATTTTTTTCCAAGGCATCCTACGGTGTTTTCAATATCCACTAGTACAAGGCAATTTTTAAGTTGAGAGGGTTTACTTTGATTTCATTAACAGCAAACTACATTTTTAAAAAGACACAAACTAACCTGGCAGGTTGATGTCCAAAGGTGTGAAACATTACATGCAACTATATGGCAAAAACTGATCACAGTGGCCAAAGGAAAGGCAAAAATAGAAATGTCATCATTTTTTAATTTTATTAATACCCTTTGAAGCATATTTAGCAAGATGTAGTCTTTGTCAAAACGTGCAAACTTGAACATTTATTTTCTGACCTTAGCTAATCTTTTTTAAACCATACTCTTGTTCCAGTGGGTAGTGTAGTTTTTGGAATAAAAAATTTATAATTTCTCCCTCTTTGTTTGCAACAAAACAAAACACAGTTGAATGAGGACTTAAACTGAAGGCAGTGTAGTGACTGCTGTCATGAAAAGAGAATTCCAAACACACAAAATAATTACCCTTTCATTTGCCTATATTCATTTCTTAGAAACTACGGTAAAGTTTAAATTAAATCACACGAAGATAAGAACTTAAGCATATCAAGAGTGAATGATCTCTTGGCAAAATTTATTTAGCTTCTAGTACATAACAAAATACATGAACTACGAGATTTGACCATATGCCACTCGATCATCCAACGCAACTCTGCCAGGATAAGTTCACAATCAAGGATGAAGAATTAACTGAAGAATCTCAATCATTGTTTCTTTTCGTCTTAAAGGTGTAATAAAACCGTAAACAACTCTGACAACTCTTCTACTTGACTACGGCCACCGCGCTTTTCTTAATATCATGAAGGAATAATTTTCGGCCTTTCACTTGAAAATATAATCTCTTCTACATACGCATTGGAGGGTTGGCCCTTCTTCTAGTCTTGTGGGTCTTCTAAACAGAAACACAGCTTGAAAGCCTGTAGTGAGCCAAAAGGTCGGGCATCGCGGAACATGCACAATGACTGTTCACTGGTCTCGTTCTTAGCGTAGTAAACCGCATGTAATGGGGGCACACATGTAATGACAAACGCAAGACCAGAAGAAAGGAAAACGTAAGCTCCACATTACTTCGGAAAAAATCGGTTACAGCAAATAAAGCAATGACCAACAGCACAAAAAGCGAATTCACTTCACACTGTCGAATCGCTGCGAAGACAAACTTCTGGATGTTGTTGTTGCTCCCAGCCCGTTTCGCGCATGCTCGATACAGTTCTCGAATGATTGACAGATTTCTTAACTGGGGCGATCATGGAAAGCCGAAAAGCGGCAAGATCAAAGGCCGTTGCCAGCCCCCCCTGGTGGTTACATTTTCCTTTCCTCTTTGGACTAATGACGTGTTATATTTCCTTTTATTATATA
This sequence comes from Porites rus, assembly GCA_964035705.1. Taxonomy (NCBI): domain Eukaryota; kingdom Metazoa; phylum Cnidaria; class Anthozoa; order Scleractinia; family Poritidae; genus Porites; species Porites rus. The sequence continues at coordinate 46,558,338 of OZ037992.1, forward strand.
GACACGAGTGTTTATTATATAGACACGAGTGTTTTACCACTCGTAAAATTCATAAAAACTACATCCGGGACCCGTGAGTTTATCGATGACGTAATTTCAGTAATTTCCCTCTATTATTTTATCAATGTCTTTTTGTCTATATAATAAAAAGAACATTACACGGCGGCTTGAAGATATGAATTTTATTTTCTCTTGGCAAAAACAATATTTTACTCACTCGCTGCGCTCGTTCGTAAGATACTGTTTTGCCACTCGAAAATAAAATTCATACCTTCGCGCCACCGTGTAATATCCTCTATATATTACTCTTTTCCCTTCATTTATGCTGTCGGCTTTCGCCTTAATTGAAAAAAATGCGACGGCTGTTGGAAATAGATACACAAAACTATCTTAGAAATAGATTGCAAAACAGTCCGTATTTTTGCGTATTCAAGTACGCGCGAAGAGTCAAACAAAAGGTCTGGAACGAGGCTGAAGGCGATTTCTTTACTGATTTTGAGAAAAAAACCCGACTGTTTTGCAGCTATCTTTGAAAACGCGCGTTCTGCCGTATGTCGCAGCCAACCATGACAATGAAAACAACTGTTATGACCTTAACAAATTAAGGTTTAAGTTCTTAAATTGCTTGAACTAAATCTCTTGAAGAAATACGAGTAGTCTGGGATACGTTCGTCGCAGAGTAATATTTTTACCTCGAATCATAGAAGTGAATCATTACTACAATGTGTTTACACAAGAACAAATTCTAATCAATAAATTATGCGAAAACCTGAAAATTGCTTAGTGTCAAACATCTGATCGCTGCATTAAATTAGGCGACTCCATAATTTTTAATTATCTGAAAACAACTCCGTAATGTAAAAATGTGCAATGAAACTGAAATTATAAATTTTTTTGAAATTAGGGTTATCATCGCCAACAGCAGACATAAATATATTTACCAATCAGAACAGAAAGTGCCGCGAATCGGTACAATCTGCAATTATTCAAAATAATATGGAAATAAAATGAATTTTAAAAAAAATAACACGTAGTAATAAAAGTGGATCTCGCCGACACAATAACTTACCCAGGGTTTGTGTTTCTCTTTCTTATCTCTTGTCTTTTTCTGTGAGCTTTTTTTCTCGTCTGATTTACCGTCCTTTTTGCCAGCAGAAGTCAGCGGTACAGGTTTTGTTTTATTTTCGTCTATCTTTCCACTATCTTGTATAATCGCGCCGACAAGATCGCCATCCATGAGCGGAACTGAACTGGTCTTGTTTTGCATCGGCAGCAATTCCGCTGTCGTTGAAGCACTCATTTGTTTATCCGGTTTAACGAGCGCTTCGTTCATCACCCTAGTAATATTTTCCGTTATTGGTGACACGGCCGCGTTATGCGATACTCCAGTTGAACTATCGATTAATGTCCGCTTTCGTTTCATTTCCTTCATGGATCTTGGTAGTCCTGTAGTTTTTTTAGCCTTTCCTTTAGAGGTTTTTTCGTGTATCCGTCTCAAAGTTGCGATGTCCTGATCACTGCATCGAACTGACGTGTCTGTCTTCGTTTCACTATTGTCTTCTTTATTGACACTTGCTTCAATTACTCTTGCTTGTAATTGCTCAAATGAATCAGGTAAAGTTGACACGTTCGAATTTTTGAACGACGCAGCCGTGACCTCATTCTTACCACTTCTCACAGAATCCGTAATTTCTTTCTCAGAATTTGTTTTATTGCTGTTTTCCAAAGTCTGAGGGAGTAAATTCTTTCCCTTCATTGTTTCCTTGTACAGTGACTTCAAATTAGAAAACATAGAAGGTAGATTCATGGGATTTACCGAGGGGGAAACTTGGTTAGAATTTTCATCGGTCGAAGAGTGTTCGTTAAAAATTTTCGTTTTATCAATCTGAAACACTTCCGGGGTCTTTTCAAGAGATTCTTTGTCAGTTGTCCCTTCCTCCGAATTAAAATCTATTGGAGGAAATGTATCGGTCTTTGAACTCGTTTTATTTTTCGTACTGAGTTCTTCAACAGAGTCTTTGCGAAGCTTCTCAAAGTCATTTTTAAATTGAACATGCTCTTTGACTTTCTCTGGATTACTATTTTCGTTATTTTTCAAACGTGACTTTCCCGGCTTTATGCGTTTCTTTTTCAGCGTCGTTTTCGACGAATGTTGCACGGGCTTCGTAGTCGACCCTTCCTTTCCACTCTCTGAATCACTTTGTGAAGATATGAGAATACATTCTGCTACAAATGGTTCGGAACTTTGCGAAGAGGTTTGTTCTTCCTCGTCTTCTGTGCCTTGCGATGAAATTTCAATTACTTCAAAACTGTTCTCTTCTGTTTCACCTTGCTTAGAGCCTTTTCGTTCTGCCCCAACAAAGTCATCCTCCTTCGTATCAGACAAAACGTCCTCAGAAATTGTCCAGCTCACTTCCGATTTAGAGTTCACCAAAGCTTCAGATTCTTGTTTCTTTCGAAGCGAGACAAGAGCAAGTTCTTTACTGGCCTGCCTTGTAAGTCCCAATGGGGCAATCTCGCCGTAATCAAGAAGCAAAAAATCTGTAGGCGAGATCCCAAACAAAGAATCGTCGTCTTTGATGGAAGATTTTCGTCTTTTGGTGGCAGTATTATGATCACTAGTCTCCGGAGATGTTGAGCTATACTGCTCTGCCGTGTCTGTATCGGAAAACAATTGCTGCTTTGGAGGACGACCTCTTTTCCTCTTTTGCTGAGGTAGAGCCATCTCTTTTTCCTTGTTGTTTAGATCCTGAAAACAAGAAAAAGTTCGGTGGCAGTTTAAGGAGCAATAATACTCATGGATTGCAGATAGGGTAAGATTTTATGGCTTGGAAAAAAAATGGAAAAGAATATCTGGTTATGAACAAATTTCAGCATGATGAGAAATTTTGCTACATCCTTTGAGGGTTGTTATTTCAAGGTGAATCCAAAACACATACCTTCAAACTGAAGGAACTTCCAATTTTTAAACGAGGTAGTAGCTTTAAAGTGTAAACAATGAGCAACTAAGAGTCGGTTTTCAGAAAGGCGTCTTGCGTGATAGCTCGCACCAATTCTTTCATAATCGCGTGCTATATTTGCACGAGCTGCCGAAGACAGAATATGCCTGTAGCGTCGTCTGTGCTACTTAACGCCAACAATACCGCAAGTAGATCCTGGCCGAGTCGTTCGAAAGACAATAAGCGCATAACCATACCATGGCAACCCGGTTTTGAACAACTCGGCCAAGAGCTAAATTTGACAGCGTCTTAAGAAACGATGCTGGCTTAGCTTTCTTTATTCTTCGCAATGGAATTGAAGTTTTTTTTCCCGTACATTTTCTTGACACCCTTCTCCACGCAGACAAAATGAGGGAGCTTTTAATAAGCAACGACGACGGCAACGAGAACGGCAAAATAGCTATAGGCTTAGATTAGCCAAATAAAAACCTTTGCACGTGCATCAGGCTTTTTTCTACACTTCTATTTCACTGCCACGTGAAAGTGCCTAATTTTACGTTTTGTCGAGGACGGAGACACAGGACAACTTTCTTTTTGTTTTACCGAACTTTGATACAGTCCTTTAGAATCCAACTCCAGAAAATTTTGCCAACATGTGATGAACATATAGAACAAGATGGAATGAGCGCGGTAAAGTCTAAAGCAGCGCGAACAGACGTTTTTTGACAGGACGCCATTTTACGCGGTCATCCGAGCCACGCGAAGCTCCAGCCGCCTGCAGGGGAAAGGAAGTACCTTCATTTCTCAGTTATTTTAAGACCCTGAGTATTAGTCCGGTCCCGGGAATCGAACCCGCGACCTCCCGCGCTGCAGTCAAGCGCTCTACTGACTGAGCTAATCCTGCCGTGGATTAAGGGAAAGGGAACGAAAGAGTCATTATTATTTGTTAATCCTTGAAATTGTAACCAAAAATTGATGAGAAAGCTAACAAGAAATAATGTGATATCCAACGCGCGATTTAAAGGTAGATTTTGGCACACAGTTTTTTTGTTTTTTTTTTCTGTCACAAACTATACATTTCAAATTTAAGATATCACTTGACAAGAACTCTCCTTGGTAAATTAAAAGAAAACACATAAAGTGCGCTTTTGTTCCATTACGCACACTCGTGCAAATCTCTCCAGTTTTTGAGAAGACTGTGGGATCAAGGATGTTGCCAACAAGTTTTGTAAGTACTGATTTTCTGTAAACAAACATAATACTTACCTTTCGACCGTCTTCAGTATCACTCTCATCGCTATCTTCGTCCGTAGTTTCTCTAATTTGTTTCTGTAAGAGGAAAGCCAAAATGTAACAATTCAGCCTCACAAAATCTACTAAAACGTTCAATTACTTACAATCGTAAACTAGTGTCAAGGTCTTCCTACCATAGTGTACTTTAACTTTGTATTGTTGGGGATGGTTCGAGCAACTCGCTCGCTGAGCGAAGATTTACCGTGAGTCTATGTTTATATCTCGGGATACTTTATTCTAGTCAGCAATCAAAAATAACTGCCTGCTTTTAACTACATCTTACTACAGCTAAATAACTAACTAACTAAGCAATTAATGGAGAACTACAGTCCATAGACATGTTTGGGTAAGCTGTACACGAGAGGCCTTAACGCACTTCCTGTTTATCACCAAAGTGGTTGAAAACAAGCCGCGACACGGTTGAACACGCCAAGAATAAGTTAACCAATGAAAGTTTGTTGACAGATTTATCTTCAGAGTTGGACGATAAACCAAAACAGGAACTCCGATATAGGTAATAACCATCAAGGTCAGCTCTAACTTCAAGCATGCCCATGTCAAGATATTTATTGGGCTGCCTGTGGCACGCCCAATTATAAAATGAGTTTTCTTTGTCGAAAAAAAGACAAAACGGACTTTTAGCACCGACGGTTTTCAGGACGGCTACGGGAACCGGAAATGAAGTTAAACTCTTTTGCGCGCTAGCCTGGGCTAAAGGCGAAGCTCTCGTTCATATCTATAGTTTACTCAAAGAAAATATAAAGTCGTGTAATCGTAAGCGACGACGGCAACGAAAATAACCAAAAAAATCAGCGGTCTAATTAGCAAAAAAAAAAAACAACAACAACTTTGCTCGCGCAGCACACTTTTTCTGTACATTTCTTTGCCGCTGTTATGCTCGAGTACAACGTGAAAATGGAGAAAATTTTGTAAAAGTTCCTGTTCACTTTTTTAGCTACCGCTCATTTTCATCTTGGTGGCCGCTAGCATTTCTCATTTTTCTAACCGCCGCTAAAAAATTTCATGTTTTTCTTCCAAACAAATTGGTCTCCTATGTTTTTTATCTCTCGCCCTAGCTCTTTCTCTTTTATCCACGTCAACGTAGACATAAAAGTTAACGCGGGTGCTTGAAATGCAAAATTTCACCCAGGCTTACACAAAGGGGTGGACGTACAATGTACGTACGGAAGTACGTCGTACGCACGATTTTGTAAGAACCAAAATTTCTTGGATCAATAGACTGCAAAACAGTCCGTATGTACGCGCGAGCAGTCAAACAAAAGGTCTGGAACGAGGCTGAAAACAGAGAGTGAGACTGGGGAGAGACGCTTTTTCTCTCGGCTCACAAGCCCTACGGGTCCCCTACGGGCGTATGAGGCTCGCGCGCGTAAGACTCTTAAGCCACGCGTTACCGATTTCTTTACTGATTTTGAGAAAAAAGCCGACTGTTTTGCAGTCTAGGATCAATAGATAACCAAATTTTCTTGCCTATATGGTGCTCCGCGCACGAGAGCTTCGCTATTAGGAAACTTATTCGCCCCTAGCGTCGCAGATCCCTTTTTAGCCATTTCCATGCTAATTAATTGAAAACCAGTCCTCCAAAAAAAGAAGATTTGGTTAAAATGCGATTTCTTACCCTTAAAGATGCCCGTAGCCAAAGGGTATTAAAATACATTCGTTCTGAAAGAATTTTGTTAACATTTTTTGTGTGTTTAGTATAACGAAACAAGTCTTTGAAATTGGGAGGGGCGAGGTTTCATGAGAGTTTAGGGGCTAAATTTAATTTACTGGTCAGATAGAGTGGCCTAATGGAGTGGTTAGTGCTTATCAGAGAGCTTACAACAAAATCTACTAGTAGCCTTGTTAGTTATCTATAGGTAACTTTTTCACTCTTTGGGTCAATTATGGACACAAAATGAAGCCTATTTTAACCCCATTAATTTAATAAATCAAACTTTGTTAGTAGTACTTTCACACCCTACTATTTGTTTCGCAAGTGAGTCTGTGGATGATATACTATGGTGTTAGCATTCAAATTAAACCTCTTCAGCTGCAGTTACTTCACATGGTGCTATTAATTTAGTTTGCTGTTTTAACTTTGAAGTCTTAAAAAATGAATTCCTATAGAGTCACCATACAAATGTAACCTCACAGCAGGCTTTCTTTCAGGTACGCAGCAATGTTCTGACTACTGAGTCTGAGAATGAAAGCCATCAGATGGAACTTTAGGCTCTAACAACTCATTAGTATCACTTTGTCTTCAACTTGGCCATTTTTTTTGTCATCACAAAATATTTGTGGTTTCGGGGGGAGGGGATGGGGGTGGAGAGAATGTCGTGTGACAACACAAAAAATGGCTGAGTAAGACACTATACTAACACAAGGAACAATTTGTCTTTCAGTGCTTGCAAAATTTAGATATTTTCAGTGACCAATCTTGAGAGTTAGAGGATTAAATTACTTACAGGTTTTCTCCCACGTTTTTTGATTCCTTCCTTTCTCTCCTGCCAAAACCTGTCCACCAGTTCCTGACAAGTTAGAAGATTATCACTGGGTTCCCAGGAATCCTCTTCTGATCCATAACCTTCCCAGCGCACTTTGTATAATGTTTTTCCATCCTACCAAACACAAACCGATAAAAATTGGCCATTAACAAATAATAAGGATCCATGAAGACTTCCTTCCCTTGCATGACCCAACTTTTGAGTGACCTTAGCTGATTCAATGTTTTTACCCTGTACTAGACAAAAACCTAACATCTACAGTATGCCATGAATGTTTTTAAACTGATGTCGGTCCTTAGATAGGTTTAATTAACAATCCTCATTTTACAAATGTGTCTCCCCAAAAAATTGTGGAATTTTGGCCGTCCAAAAACTGCTTTTTCCCTTAGAGAAATGTCCCGGAGACTGGGAACCAATGAAGGATTGAAGATTGGCTGATGATATCATGTGACATCAGCTGATTTGCTTAGCCTTCACTTCCAATTCTGGTCATTGCGCTGTGTTTTGACAAGGTTTTGTGGAAGTAACCGATGTTTTGACTTTAAGAAAGGTGTAGCAAAGCAAATGAAGGTTCTAGATGATTTGGGAGTTGTCAACAACAACAATCCTTCATATTTGCCAATCATTCTATTCTACACATTCTATTCTACATTCTTGCAAATCATTCTACGTCATACTTGTTGAATTTGGCTGTGTGATGGGGCGGATCTTTTTGGAGAGAAATTTTGTGTTTTGAAGATGAAAAAAATAGTTTTGCAAGCTTTTTGACAGGTTTAAAGAACACCGGTGGGTAATAAATAAACTAATGATGTAATAACTAAAAACTTAATAATTATTAATTCTGCTCATCAATATTTATTATGGATAGTCAACATCACTTTTGGGCTAGTTTTCACATGTTGCCTACAGCTACAGGGTAGTAAAACTGACTTTCAATATACCCTGACCCCATCTGTACTTCTTTAAAATATTACTTTACAATTTTTAGGGGTTCACAAATTTCTTGTTTGAAGGTAGATGGAATCATAGTACGAGTCAAATTAGATTAAGAGGAAACCATGCATTTTCCCATAACCTCACAAAAAATAAAACTCGAAGTGCATGCATGGCTATAAATACCAATTCATGTTATTCAAATGAAAATTGAGCCTGATCTCAGGTTAAAACAAAGCCAATTCACAAATTAACAGGGAAAAAAACAATGGATTCTCCAAAACCCTTAACAACCTAGCGCTGAGCATGACACAGGTATTTTTCAGAACTTTGAACACATGTGACTGGATGCTGTTTAGTTATTAAATTTAGGGAAGTGATAGCCTGAGAAAACAGCCAACATTGGTGACGCTACCTGCAGTAGTTTCTGCGCCAAATGATGCCTGATAAACGAGTGCAGAAATTCCATACTGATGACGTGTCACTACCCAGATCTGGGTAGTGCTTCTGATTTGTTGAATCAAATTTCCCACACGGCTCGACCAATCAGAAGCACTACCTGGATCTGGGTAGTGACGTGTCATCAGTATGGAATTTCTGTGCGCATTTCACAGACTTCATTTGGTGGGGAAACCAGTGGTAGCATCGCCAAATGTTGGCTGTTTTCTCAGGATAGGAAAGTGAGCAAATGAAGTTCCAGTTAGGATCATTGTAGAGGGCAAACAGAGACTGGAACTTGACTCACTAACACTAATCACTTTACTTCACAGGCATCATTCAGGACCATTTGGCAAGCCATAAGATTTCACGGTAATGACCGTTTCCTGCACAGTGTCATTACCATGATCTTAAAATAATGGAACTAAAAAATAGTTTCCTAGTGAAATATCCTGATAAATTCAGGCTGAGGGATCAAAATACACAAATTATATAGTATTTTCCCACTCGGATAATTTGTTAACTAGTAAATCAATTCTTTGGTTATGACTCGGCTGATAAATGAAATTAAAACGTTACCATTTTTCTATTTTCTCCCATCTTGAATCGTTCCCAAAGTGCACTGCATGTTACTGATGACTCATGCATGAAAGATGGCAGCGATTGTTATGGCTTCCAGTGCCAAGAAAAAAATATATGACTCCAAAAGTTCAAAAACATTTAGAAGGTGGTCTTTTAGTGACGATTTCACTGTGAAACTGACGATGAGGCCCAAATCTCTTTATGAAAAGACAAGATCTGTAGCAAACATTTCAAGTGAGTATACTTCTTCAGTTGGATCAAAGAGCCGTTAGAGGAGTCTGGAGTTTTACACACTTAAATGCAAACACATTTAACACTAAAATTGATCTTCTTCTGACATTTATAATATGTTTAACAACAATAAGTATGTTTAACAACATGTTTCTGTATATTAAAAGAACCCAAAGTGCATGAGTTCCCATTTTGCACAGAACCAAAAAATTGTTACATGGTTTCCCATGATTTCTGGGCACGGAACTGAAAATATGTTATCCATGGGATTTGAAATCCTAGAGCTTAATATGGTGTTCTGCAAAATACCCCTGGCACTGTAAGCAGGCCTTGGTAACTAAAATAAAAGAGGTCTATTTTTTGTAGTTGAAAGTTACTTCAAAGTATAAGTGCTCCATATGGAACATTTTTAAAACTCATGAGAATTGTAACTATTAAAAACCAACAAACAAACAGTAAAGGAAAACTAATCACTTCGTTCTTTCAAATACTTTGGGAGAAAATTTAAAGAATCAAAAAGTTTATTATATTATTAAATTCTTAAGCATTAATTTATATTCCTGTTAGGCTGTATTACCAGCCGCTGTTCGGGAAACAAGCCCATGCTCCTCCCCCAAACAGACGGCTGGACGCATGAGTTTGCTCATTTGTCAATTACCACCAATCAGATCAATGCCTGCCCAAATCAAGCAGGCACCATGAATTTTGAATTTTCCTTGCGCAGATTTCTAATGGTGCATGCAAAGGCGTTGTTTGATGTGGCGTGTGATCTTGTTTTAGAGTGTTTTGAGCTTAAAAACCTAAAATATTTACAAAGAAAAGTATTAAATGGTAAATGATAGGTTTTTTTTTTAAATTCAACCAACCGGAACTGGATCAATAACTTTTTTCTAGTCTGCAAGTATGGTTGTTGGTAGCTAACATGAAAGAAATGACTGTCAAGTCCATCAGTAATCATTTATTATGCAAGATCAATGTAAATTTTACAATCAGTTAGTGTCTCTGCTGATTTTTATGGCAAATACCAAAGTGACAACAAGGCAAAGCACATGTGTTCGGTATTTAATGACATTTCCCATTTCCGACATTTCGTAGCAAAGCATAAATCAAATTTTGAATTTACGTCACAGACACAATAGGCCACTCACATTTTCAGCCGTCCCTTCTCAGGATGGACCGAGAGAGCAGCGGAAATCGAGCCTATATTCCTGTCTGAATAAAAAGGCCACAAGAAATGGAAACAAATTGTGAATCCATATATCTACAATCAAACATAACAATTATTTTTACAGCTTTTCATTTGGGACAAGCTGAAGCTAGCATTTACTAGCCCATATTTCACTTCAATTAGCCCCAAAAGCTTTTTGATGAGCAGAATTGATTGCACAGTTCTTCTGTTATTCTAATTCCTCAAAAAACATCACTTGCTCGTCGGGCAAGTCACTAGCCTGATAGCAAAATCCATTAGCCCCGGGCTATCGGACACTACTTTCTTTGCATGCTGTGCTTGGTTGCAACTACTCTTATGTGTGTTTGATTGGCTGTGCACCATTAAGGTCTTCACAAGCTTTGCACTGTATTTGAAGGTATTTTTAGCTTTTCTACTTTGCCTCCTTAAGTTCTTGCAGATACCATCTTCCGGTTGTTTGAAAAAACAGTCTATTACCCCATTTTGCCTGATCAAATAAGCTCCCGGCTTCCTCTTTTCAAATAACTGAAACCCTTCATACATCATACATATTAATGCTAATTAATACTAAAGTGTTTGTTTGACAACTGAAGGCTCTTTTATTCATGTGCGTGTTAAACTTGAGATACTACGTACAAACAGACTCGGCTTCAAGTCAAGAATATTGGAAAGCTACTATAATAAAAAGAGCTCCCCGGAAGAAGGAGGAAAAGCATTCTAGTGCACCGGGGGGATGTTGCATGTAAGCTTCCATTTGACCGATACACAGCACATGTACATAAATTATGTTACAACCGTCTCGCTAAACAAAAATCGAGGCAATAGGTATAAAACCAAACGAAAAAAAATGGTAAGTAAAATCAAGGAGGCTAGGAAATTCAAACAAGTTTACTTACAGCTGACAGATGGAGAGCTCAAAGCGTACTGTGAACAGCTGCAATGAGCGCCAAAGGGAACCTTAAAAAACTACTACGAGTTGTATTTTTTAATACTCCTTCTACTTAATCTGCGATTAGGCAAGTATTGGCTATCTTCATCAAAGCCGTCTTTAACTAAACACTGTGTGAAAACCATTCAATTAGGCCCGTTCATCGAACAAATATGTAATGTAAGCGGATGGCCGGAAAAGCGCTATTTCCCACGTATTGTACCCACAGAACAAGGAAAAAGCTTTCCACTCACCTTCCTTTTTGCATCTAAGATTTTCTCGACTTCATAAATGTTATCAACATCACTTTCTAAGTCCATAAGCCCAACTAATAGAAGACTCACATATAATCGAATCGACTTAGAGCGCGAGCGCTACGATTATAACGAATAAATTGAATTCCTGCTGAATCTGCAGTCATAAATGGCAGCGAAATGTTTATCGGACCCAGTCTTTTTCACTACTGAGTGACCTCCAGAGTGATCATTCAAGAATGGAAGGAGCGGGGAAAAACATGCAACCTGAGACACCCGAACAAAAAATCCCACAATCCGAATCCAGACCAATCGAAGGACACAATTTCTTGCAGAAAAAAGACTAATTGGTTTTTCTTGCAGCTGAATATGGAAAAAAAATTATCCGTTGAACCGAGATGGCTAGTCCTTCTCTTTATCACTAGCTATATTACAAAAGGAAATTATTTGGGAGTTACTCATGGCTTTATCGTCTTCATGTAGGGAGAAGCGTTGCGTGACGACACTAAAAACGGCTGTGTAGCAGACTAGCATGTCTAGCATACCCTCTGACATGTCTGAGAGATAAGGCCGGATTCACGTTCTGTCTTTTACACACTTCATAAAATATAATCGCAATTCCAAAAGGCATTATTCTATCTCCAATATGCTGGAAATTGCATTTTCGAGCATGTAGCGATTTCAATTATTTTTCTAGAGGGGCGCATGCCCCCAGATTCCACCCCGCCCACTTTTTCCTTACTACTATCATAGTAAGGTAGCGCACATTAGAAACTGAAAATATTCATTGATAGTGAAATTCCTATCAACATTTTTCAATGACTAGTATTCGTCACCCACTATCTGTCTTCAGCATATTGGCTAAGAGCCTACAGTTAACTTTACGAATCAGCGCAATCCACAGTTAATTTTCTGCTAGCAGATAACTGAGCATTCTGTAGGATACTATGGTTGCGCTCGCACCGCATGTTTTCCACGAGCAATCAAACTCAGGGTTCAGCGCGATGGTATGTTTGTTGTTATTTTCTCTTTTATCTAGCAATTACTGGATGAGGTCAAGTATGATCTGAAGAATTATGCAGCTCAGTCAAGGAAGGTGTGAGGAGGATGGGGGATATCACCGTCTGATTGATGCTAAGTTCCCGAAACTGAGAAAATGAGCTCATTCTCTCTTGGTTCCCGTCTTTATCAGTTTGTTATCTAGCAGATGTTATACATACGAACATACATGCATACAAGCCTGCAAGCATACATACATACATATACACTCTTTTTAAATTTTTGCTATAAGAATATGTATTCTATAAGATTATCGAGGCTGAAATTTGCGAAATTTTAACTGAATATTTTAAGAATAAACCCCAGGCTGCGATTTTGAAAAGGATATAATTTTTCAACTTATTCCATTCTCTAAACGGCACAACTTGCCAAAAAAACGAAGAAACCTGCGCTTACTATAATTGATACCCAAAATATTCTAAAACGGAAATGTCGTAAGCTATAATATATAGATTTAGCCAGGGCTAAAAGCGAAGCTCTGGTTAAAAAAACTTGTAAACAAAAACATTAAATCGTCTAATGCTAAATGGGGAGGCCAATGAAAATGGCATCAATAGATCTAATTAGAAAAAAAAACAAATTGAACGTGCAGCACACTTTTTTTTTCTAATTAGCAAAACAACAAATTTGCACGTGCAGCACGCTTTTCCTTTTCGTCTTTCTTTGCCGTTGTTTTGCACAACTACAACGCTGTTTTGTAGGACTAAAACGTCAAACTTCCTAGTTGCACATTATTTTTATGGAGGAATTGCTTACCCAATATTTTGTCTCCCGTGTTCATGTTCGCTTTTATTTTTCACTGCCGCTCATTTTCACCTTGCTGGCCACTAGTATTTTTCATTGTCTCACAGCCACTTTGAATTTTTATGTTTTTCTTCCTACAAAATTATTCTCTTTTGTTTTCAGTCACTCGCTCTAGCTCAGTTTCTCTGTTATCCACGTGAGTGTAAAAATAAAATATAACGTCGAAAAAGACACGACTTTGTTGTTTTTTCTTTCTAAAAGTCCGGGCGGCCATGCGATTTCTTTCCAAATAAAACCTTGAGTTGCATTTGGGTTGCCATACCTGTTAATTGAATTATTTTACATTGGTATGTCTGTGGTGCGGACGGACGGTCGGGCGGACGGGCGGTCGGTGTACGGTCACGTGATTACCAAATTTTCTCGGATGGGTAGTTTACCACATTTTTTTACCCATGGTGCTCCGCTGCGCGCTTCGCGCGCGAGAGCTCCACTATAATTTAAGAATAATACAAAAATATTTTCTGCCTATAATCGGAAGAAAAATAAGAATATTCAGCCTAGGCCGGAGAAACAACATTCTTATAAAAAAAAAGAGGACTCTTGAATTTAGAGAAGCTAAAAATAAGCTAGTATCTTCGAGTTACAAACTACTAAAATATTAAATTTATTTATTCATTACAACTGGCAAAAAGACTAAGAAACATATGAAAGAACTGACAAAAAGATAAAAAAAATGCCATAAGGATGGTCAGCAAAAGAGTCATAGACCCCATATGAGACTGACAACCTAAATAAACAAAAAATAAGGAAAAGGGAATTATGTATATCAAAAAAGTAAAAATGATAATTGACATATAAATATCTACAGAAATATTCGAGAGATTATCGAGTAGCCAAGAAATCAACTACTTGCTTATTCTTGAAACTACAAATACTTGGAGCACAACGAGTTGACGGTGGTAACGCATTCCACATATCAACAATCAAATTATAGCATTTTAAAATTTAAACTATTAGAAAGAGTCATAATGTACAATCTGGCGCTTGAAATCAGTAAAGTCAGAAGTTCTAAAACATGATCCGGAAGAGAGTTCCATAGTTTTGAAGCCACGGTACGAAAAGTAGTGAAGACCATATGTAGCAGTTGTGTAGTACAGTTCTTGGAGACGGAAGAGACAAAACATATATAATAACATAATGAAGGCATATATAGCATTTGTCATTCGTCGAGTTGCATTTTTGCTGTTTTAGCTACAGTTTTTTTTTTTTTGCACGAGTTCTGCTAGTCTACCTCCGCAAAGCGGGTGCAATTTCCTGCCGCTATCTTCAGCTTTGAAACAGCTAAAACCAACCCCTCTCTCCAGGTCTTCTCGGCTCAGCTACCGTCCTTTTATCCTGCACTGTTGACGTCATTTTACTGGATATCGCCAGTCTTGCAAATTTGTTCACCCTCAGGTTGGTTATGAAAAATTAGCCGGTGGGTTTGAGCCAATCAGGAACGGAGACAAAACGATATTCATGTGTCAAAAACAGGAGCGGATCGAAGCTCATTTTCTCTTGTTGTACGTGAAAACCATTATATAAGGGCAGATAAGGGAAATGAATAATATGGAATTTACAATTGCAATTTCAACTTATTTTGTTTTCAATTTTTTACAGCTTGCTTAATTTTTTTTTGCCAGCGGTCCTCGACTCTGTCGTGCGCGTCAGAGGTGGCAGGGAATATTTTGGCGCGTGCGAATATGGACATGCATGACAGACACCATTAGCAATTAATTTTCTGGCGGGAGTTAACCTTCAGTCTGTTGATTGGCTCTGGAACAAAAGAGTGCTAACTTTCATCATACTGGCTATTATAATTGGCTATTGTAAAATACAGCTCCAGCAATCAAGTTATGCATGGTAACTTCGTCCATTACTACAATAATTGAGGTTGAGGGTACCATCCTGCGGTCAGATCAGGAAATTGAAAACTTACGTTTGAAGTTGAAGATACAGAAACTGACACTACAGACGAAAATAAAGAAAAAAAAAGAACTGAAGAAGAAAAGTATATACTGACTTTTTCTTTTCAAAAATTGTTGCACCTTAAGTGTATTTATCAGCCACTAGCCGTCACACAAAAGGCAAACACGTAAAACTGTTCAGTCGTGAACGAACAGTATTATTAAAAACGGGAGAAACGAACAGTATTACTAAAAAACAAAAATATCGACTTATCGGCGCAAATATCTGGGAATGTCAATACATTACGACATTTTTCCGATGAGCGGAATGAAATTATTTTTGAAATTGTATAATCTTACGCAATGAATAATAGCTCAAAATCCTCTAAGGTGTATTGTATTCTTTGTCTTAGGTATACAATCAAATACCATGAGAGCACATCTTGCAATGACATTAAATTTATTGACTTATCTGGCGATTATCTCATCATTCTGTTATTCTAATTGCGGTTTTGCATTCTCATATCCAGGTGTATTTGTTATAAAGGGCCTATATTTGCTGTCTTGTAAAGTCTTTTCGACGATAATCTGAGAGTTTTCTGCCCAACTAACAACATGCTTTTTCTTTCTTGTCAGACAGTTGTAATAAGTAAATATTTTGCATAACTTGTGCTAAAACTGAGTTATATCTATTCATAATAGTATGTCATTGAGTAGGCATAAGGCCAGGAATTTTAAGTAGCCACGAAACGATACATACTCTTGGCTCTGTTAATAATTTGCGCACATATTTCATTGTTCTGGTGGGTTTCGCGTTAAGGAAATCCATGAATTGTCTTGGAGTATCTGGTAAACTTACGTGTAAAAAACATCACACATGCCTGTCAACACGTTTGAACTATCTTTACGCTTGAATGCGCCTGCGTAACCCCTTCGGGCAGAATTAGCCGTTATTTTTATGTAGTATTTTTGATGTCAATGATTTTCTTAAAATTTCACAAAACAGTTTTCCACGAAACTTAACATGAGGCGTTTGTTTCTTGTGAACATACTTGGTGATTTGTTCTTGTCGATATTAGTGATGACATACTTTGTCTCCCGTGCTATCGCAACTAGCGCTCAGGGTCTTCTTCCTCCAATGAAGCAACAGTCAAATGAAGGGACCCTTTAAGTTCCGGTAATTCATGCTGCAACTCAAGTCCAAACTCAAGAATGAGTTTCTTTAAAGCCTCTTCATCAATATTGTCTAGCACACTCCACTGGTCACAGAAATCCGATGAGGGCTTGATTGGGTGTGTTTGACACGAGCTCTTGCCCAAAGATTCATTGTTATGTTCACACATGTTTGATCTGCTCTGTTCTGGTCTGTTACGATGTGTCTTTATGATTACTTGGCATCTGCGACGTATTCGCGTCCACTGAAAATTACCTCCCTACAAGACGAACTAGCTACAATGTAGCTCAGTGTTAAATTACAGGTATATCAAAGTTCGCTCTCTTGAATAACTCTCGGTGTCTCGATCCTGGCACAGTTTTACACGATTGGCCACTTCTAACACCCACCTCTACTCTATCGCAGCCAGTTGAGTTGTGTCTGTTTTCCCCTCTCCGAAATATTCTCACCTTGAAAAACACTGGCCTCTTACAAAATGATTGCTTCGAGAGTGAACATCCGCTGATACGACGATTTCCGTCACAACCGGCCCCGGTACTCGCGAAGAAACACGTCTACACTGCGACCTGGTTATTTTGGGAATGAGTTATTGTGTACATATGTAATTTTTAATAACACTCCACATCGTCACCCAAGGGAACACGCATAGTTTGAATTAATGTGTTGATTCAATAGTAGAGCCCCCTGGGAAGGTGTCTAAAAACATTGACGGAGGGGAGAGTGAGAAGTAATTTTTTTCTCGTTATTTACATTCTACTGAAGAAAGAACGCAAAAAATTGAAGCTATATTTTGCCCAGCGGTAAGATTGAAGCCTAAATGATTAGATTATATTTCCATTTTCTTTTAACTACTTTATAACTACTTGAGGTTTTAATTTAAGCATCCAGCCCTCCCCTCCCCTGCTTTAAATGCGATGCAGCGAAGCATGACATACGTTATGTTTTGGCACCTTTTGTTTTGTTTTGTTTTTATTTTGTTTTCACAATAATGCATTGGCAATTACTTCTTAAATGATGCCCTTTAAATTTGCCTTGTGAAAATAACAGTTTATTAACCGTGTATAGAAGAATCCTCTAAGCTAAATGCACGCAGATTTGATAAACCGCATAGGAAAGTACTGTGTATTACATCACACACGATAAGACTGGTAAGTATTTAAATACTTGCCTTTAATACCTGTAATGTGATGCAAAACTTAGCCATCGTTGACTCATCAATTTCGAGTCATATGATGACCTGTGATTGTTCTACAAATAAATTACAAAAAGCACTATTTATCATAACTTGGAGGGAGGTGAAGTAAGAGAGAATCTGTAATTTTGTCTTGAGTATGAGGAAGCAAACTTTGATATCTCTACCTGTCAAACTTTAATTTTTGGGCCACAGATGCAGGTTTCAATATACAGTGAATGTTGTTCTGGACTGAATCCAGACGTGGGACACGCATGCTTCGCTAAAATGTTGAAGGATGGGGTTAGTAATAAAAGCAAGGAGATATCGTGAGATGATAAATATTTACACTGATCAAAATCGCGCGGTAATTTTCGTTATCAGGTGCGAAGTCACAACGTTCATATTTATTTCACCGTTTGTTGCATTAGTCTTTGTAAGAGTTATTTCGGGATTTTTATTTTCTTGCTGGTTATATAGTCACCTTGGAAACGTTTATTCTGACTGCGGAATTCTTTCAGTTGTAACTAATTATTCATTCTAAGCAAAGGTTAAATAATTAAAAGCTTTGTTTTTGTTTGAGTTGAAATGAAGGTAGCATTCTCATAAGGTTTGCTTACTAAGGCCGTTAACTGAGGGGAGATCACACGAACCCCTTTAATTTAAGTTCATTTGTTCCATGACCTACTCCTACCCCCCTCCCCTTGACTAAGGGCCAGAGAGGGACTGCACAAGACGCCACCCAGGACACATATTTTTAGCCTGAAAGTTTGAGATAAGACTTGAATCTTTTGCGCAAATTGCGTGCATGGATAGTCACGCTTACATCTTTACAGGGTCTGGAAAGAGACAAATTGTTTGTAGGGTCTGGAAAGACAAAATAAATTGTTTGCAAACGTGACAGGGTAAAAAAGAATGTTTGCAGAGAAGTCAAGTAAGATATTAAAAAATATCATTGCCAAAACTCTTGCCAACTCTCACTCTTAAGACATCGATCCCACGCATGGAGGGCAAATGTTTGAAGAAAAATGGGATATATTTGACAACCATTCTCAAACAAGGCCTTAGTCAGACAGTGATGAAACAGGTAGTAACTCATCTGCTGATGACCATTCTGAAATTGAGCCATTGTTAAGAACTGATACATTGTATTTGGAAAGTTAATCTATAATACATTAACTTTCTAAATTTAAAGTCTTCATAATGGCTCAATTTCGGAATGCTCATCAGCAGATGAGTAACTGCCTGTTACATCACTGTCTGAACTTGTTTCAGAGTGGTTGTCAAATATATCTCAGTTTTCGAATTCAATTCTTCAAACATCTGGTGAATGGTAGCATTTAACTGATTCGTAACCACGATGGATGTCTTCCTCAATAATGTAATTAGTTTTCTTGTTGGGCTTCATCAATTAGATCTTTTTTGACAAAAGAGCCGAGGACAACGCGTTTCTTTCGTTTCTTATGCTGTGTCCCTTCTGCTCCTTGTACATCATTGTTTAATAGTTTAATAAGGCAATATTCAGCACAAATAAAAAGAACACTGAAAAAAATGGAAAAAATTGTTTATTAGAAGATGACGATAGAAAAAAAATGTTTGCAGAAGATAATTTCCCATCCCCCCCCCCTCCCCCCCTCCAGAAAAATACTGGTCCGTCCCTAAGCAGAGCGTGAATCGGAAAAACTAATGAAATACAGTCGTGATTCGTGACTTATATATTTACTGTGACGCGTGATCCTCTAACATTGTAGTCCGTGAATCGATATTTCTACCAATAAAACAGATGTGTCGTGACGAGGGTTCGAAGTTAAACCATGTAAAAGTAAAAATTGTACAGCTTCGAGTTTGAAGCAATAAAATTCATTACCAGTCAACTCTAATTTGTAGTGGTCCGAAACAAAAATAAGAGAATCGCAAGTTTGATCACCGTACTTTTTTGTTTCCTTTCCATCCAAGGGTTATTTAAGACCAACTCTTGCCTATGACTAGTCCAGCAACTACTAACAATCATTGATGGACTTGATCCGTCCTTTGCCTAATAACGTGATTCGTGAATGTACGGTAATTTAACCCGCGATTCGATATCCAGACACCTTCTTCCTTACCCTGTTTTCAGCCAAACAACCCAAGCACAGTCAAATCTTTTATCGCCTTTATTTAACCAATCCAAGACATATTGAATTCCAGGCTGTGGATGTCGATTTCCATTACAGTGGATCTTGGATGGCCCGATCAGTTTCTCGACAGTAGATATTGGATTCCTATGACTAGCGGGATTACGAATTCCGGTTTCCACGAGCACGATTTAGCTGACGATTTCCCGGATCGATTCCGGAACCAAGATTTGCTTACATGGGGCAACTTCAGTACTTGATTTTCACTAGTCATGTGATGATATAGGGGGCTGTTCAAACTAGATGACATCTCAGTTAGTGGTGGGAAAAGGGTAATTAGAAATGATCAAAAGTCTTTGCGTGGGGCGGAGGGGTGCTCTCTGTGTAAAAACCGTTTTGGCCAATTCACCTAGGCGCATTTCATTGACCGTATACATGAAATAGACCTTAAAATCACTTGTTTTGGCTTTCATTGCATCGTAACATCCAGAAATTGAGGTGAAATTAATAATTAAGATAAGTAGGTAAGGTAAGGTAAGTATATTTTAAGTAAGGTTCAAAAGGTTAGAAAAAAACAAGGTTATTCCTTCGGATACGTTGGGCCATTTTACAGTGGTGCCGGCTAACGCTTAGTGTCCTATCCTTTGAGTGAATGTGTGCTGAGGTTGACCTTATTTTGATACAAACCTTCTTCCTATTCTTCTGGAGATCTCTCTCTTTCCCGAAGAAAAATTTCAAGAAAAACCTCTGGGACCAGGGTAAAGAAGGACATTAAGAAGCACGTCATTTACATAATATAGGAGAAAGGATTGATCAAAACAGGGTCAACTCCAGTCTCATTTCCACTTGTACCTCCCAAGGCAGAAAGCTTGACAAACAAAAGGGCAAAATTTTGTTCACAATCGAGGCTGGAAGTGTAATTTGCTCGTCTGACTATCTGAACATTTCGGAAATAACAACTTAGTGAAGTCCTCACGGTGCATGCACGAAGCAAAATTCTGCCATATCGTATGTGACAAAAAATGATTCAGCAATTTTTATTCCTAAAATGACACACATAACTTTAAGTAGCGACAATAAAGTTAATTTACTGAAACCATTTTGCCGCTGGGTTTGGCGTTTTTTTATTCAGGTCATTGAAATGCATGGACCGTACATTCTCTAGTGACTCTCTTATATATCAGCGCAGTGGAAACATGTTTGACACGTTTATTCAGGCACAAGGCACAAGAGCTAAGAGGATCACAGTGACAAGGCAAAAGGGGTCGACAATTGAGCTCTGAGGAGCCTGTCACGTGACCCCCTAGTGGGTTGTTAATTGTTGAAGAACTCTAAATTTCCCTGAGTATTTCTGGAAGTGAAGGTTTTTTTTTTCAGATTCCTCACCGCACTACCCAACTACTGACCTCTGAAACGTGCATCACCGTATACGCTGTTTTAAAAGTTTGAAAAGCACACGATACCCTGTCAGTATAAGAAATAATCTCTCTTACACCACTTGTGAAGAAAATGAACGGAAGATATACAGACAGCAACGAAGAGAAGATATAAAACTATATTTACAAAATTCAACGAAGTTACAGCTAAAATATATTTAACAATAGATGCAAGATAAAGAGGCTCACCTTTCTTTTTTAGAATAGGCATTAACGATTAAAGTAAAATTGCCTTTGCGGCGGTCGCTTGCCTACCTATTACATAGTCTCCCGGCTGCGAGGGAGACTACCTCTTACACGGAACATTACTTAAAAAAATAAAGTGGAACGACTGAACTTCAAAATGGAAAAGGTCCTCGGTATAACTAACGATTTTCTTTTAGCCCGGCCAAAATAACAATAAAATCTGTGGAACAGAACCGCGATTTAACGGAATCCTTGTGATAACGAACACGAAAGGAATTCATGGTGGGAGTGTGCCGCCCGGTTCTCCTGACCCTTTTTCAGACCACAAAATGTTATTTTTTACTCCCGTTTTCAGACCATTCCTCTAAAATCCATACCCGTTTTCAGATCTGGCCTTTAGGCAGAAATTATGTCATCATTACTTAGATTAGAGCGCAAACAAAAAAACCCATTTCGAATTCGCATATTTCTCCGTCTTTCTTTCTTACTCATTTGGAACTGAAACGATAAATACGTTCATACATTCCTGTAGTTTCCTCGAAAACCATACCCGATTTCAGACCAAAATTGGCAAAGTGTTCTCAGACCGAAAACCCTACCCTTTGGGGCAGCACATACCTATATGGCTTATATAAGGGGGTACCCTCTCTCCGGGAAAGAACATTTTAAGGGCTTGTTTTCCAAAAATTCGTTAAATTGAGGTTTTTGACATAATGAACAAATTTCCCCAGTCTAATGGCAGTTCGTTAAATCGAGGTTCCACTGTACGAAGTTTTAATTCCCAGTGAGCCGGTACACAAGATAAGTAAAGGTTGTCACGTGACGAGACTATTAGCGGCTACTTGTCTCTTCTTTAGTCCTTTCACGTTTCAATAAGTCGTGAGTTTTTGGAACAACAGACTATGATTTGCTGAAAGTTTGTACAAGAGCAGGATGCAATGTATGTGGGTTACAGATAAGCAGATAGGGAGTGCAACTTTGACGTTGTAAATTTTTAAAAGTGTAACAGTACCAAAATGCATAAAAATTCAACAATCAGCTATGTTAGGGTTATAAAGGACCAAACCCAAGTTTATTTATTTTTCTGGTAATCAACAATCTATTCTCTCCTGCACAAAAATTAAGACCCTACTTAGGCTAAATTGCTAATAAGTACACCAGACTTCAAAAAAGTGGGTTCCTTTTCGCGGGTGTTTACTGAACTTTGAAGTTCCGGGGGGAAAACGTCAGAAATAATGGGGTTTAACCCCGGAGGGGGGGGGTTGCTTCCACGTATGGGCTATATATGTACGTGCCGTTGTGAAGGGTACGGTTTTCAAGCAGTTTACTCTGTATATAAATGTTGGGTAGCAAAATGCAGCGGAACTAGCTCTGGTATAGGCTAAGGGTTCCAGGGTGCCAGGGTCCCAGCGGCACATCACGACCCCAAAATTCCTTAAGTGCTTCCCCCGGGGGTTTCACCCAGGTGTTCTTAATGTACAACCATATCACTTCCCAAGCGAAGACAGTTAGTTCTGTCTTTTCCCGAGAGTCGTAATGTTTCAGCGGCCAATAAATCTCCATAGTTTTTAATTTCATAAGCACGCTCGAAGATCTCTAAAGAGAAGAAATGGACTACGAGAGGGCCAGTGAACAGGCTCATAAAACTGCCACACTAGCAACTCAACGAGGTCTGTAATCGATCTCAGTTCTATCGATATGTCTCCGGTTGCAATAGGCGGCATCGACTGTATTGTAACTTTGTTAACAAAAGCTCTTTTAACATAGCCCACGTCAAACACATTACAAATGTTCACATTTAAAACTAGCACCCCCCCCCTCCCACCCCCCACCCGGCGCGTGAGAATGGGGAACTTAAGCAACGATGACGGCGACGGCAATGCCCAAAAAAGGAAAACGTTTAGATTAGCAAAAACCACAACTTTGCACGTGTATCACGCTTCTTTTGGACATTTCTTTGCCGTCGTTGTACGACTATAACGTAGAAAGGGCCTAACTTCACATTTTGTTGAGGACGGGAACAAAACAAAACTTTCTATTTCTTTTCCTGAACTTTCGTGATACAGTCCTTTAAAACGTTGTTAACATTTGACGGATTAAACGAGTTAGGATAAGCGCGATAAAGTTCGAAGCAGCGCGAATTCACTTTTTAAGTGACGTTTTCGTGTCCGTCGTCGTCGTTGTTGCTCCCTAATTTTTTTGTCTTTTAAGTCAGCAACAAGCTTATTATAGCCCGGCCTTCCGTACCACTACAATTCCTAATTTCATCCCCAAACTTTATCGCTTTGGTCGCCTCCAGAACATAGTTCAGATGTTCTTCTGAACAATCCCCTTGTCGAATTTGAAGACAAAAATGATGCTTGTTAAGCAAGTATGGTACCATTAACCTTACCGCTTGTCCCAGTGGATTTCCCATCAGGGACAGACCCCAAAGGTTAGTGATGAATTTCAAATTGTCGAGCAAACTACATAAGTCAGCTTCACCCATATCTAATGCTTCAAGGTATAAACACTGCAAGGAAGGAAAGAAGCACAGGTTTCTGGTGAGCTGAGCAAGTGTTCCTCTTGCGTTAAAATTACAGATCTTTAGGCTAATTAATAGCGGAAAAGGTCTCTTAAATTTGCCAAACATTGCCTCCATTTCCTCATGCTGCAAACTGCATCCATCTGAACCACTTACACTCACTTCTTTTAAGGCTGGTAATTCAGGCAATGACCGACCGAGTGCCTCGGCTGCTGCAGACGTCAGCTTCACTTTGCGCAGTTTCACTTCCTCAAGGGTTTTGTTTGCGATAGCAGTAAACAGTCGTGTCACTGAATCGTCAGAACATTCAGCCAGATTACCTATCTTTAATAATCGTAAGGCTAATAATTCAGGCAGCGACTGACTGAGCGCCTTCACTGCTGCTGACGTCAGGTTCATTCTACGAAGTTTCAATCTCTCGAGAGTCTTGTGCTTGATGGCGGCAACCAAACTTGTTACCGCCTGATCAGAGCAGTCGATCAAGCCACTCATGCTTAGAGTCTGCAAGGCTGATAGTTCAGGCAGCGACTGGCCGAGTGCCTCGGCTACTGGTGACGTGAAGAGGATTTCACTCAGTGTCAGTTCCGTTAGAGTCTTGTGTTTGATAGCGGCATACAAAGATATTGCTGTTCCATCGCAGAACTCATCATCAGCCAAGCTACTTATGCTTAAAGTTTGTAAGTCTGATAATTTAGGCAGCGACTGGCCGTGTGCCTCGTCTACTGACGACATCAAGAGGATGTCACTTGGTGTCAGTTCGGGGAGCCGTGTAGACTTGTGATTGATATATGCTGCTGCTTCCTCAGAGCAATTAACCAAGCAAAAGTCAAATTCAGTAACGTTTTCAAACCTTGATAACAAAAATGCAAGTTTTTGTGCCCCCTTTGACGTTAAGGCACACTTTTTGATGGACAAAGAGCACTTGCGAGGATTTGCAACTTGCTCCAAGATATGACATAAAGTATCATCACTTTGTAAAACTTGAAGACGTTCTAAATGATTACAGTGTTTGATAATTTCCCCAAGACCTTCAAAGGAAAATCTAGTGGAAAAACAACGAATAGTTTTCAAAAATTTCAGACACAGCTGTCCTGAACTTAAATTCTCTGAATTGGAAGGAACAGCAAAGTCAACGAATAGCCGGGCGTGGTCATTGCACAACAGAGCCAAGTGCGTAATGTAAAAATGGACTTGGTCATTACGGAAACAAACCACTGGCAATAATCCGCATAAACAACCGGGAAGTAAACACATAACACGGAATTTTCCAACAAAATCTGTAATTTTGAGAACTTCCGAACTTTCAGTAACTAGTATTTCAAGCGTCTCTTTTAGTGCTAAGACTTTATATTTCATGACCTCTAAAGAAGAGTTTGTTAATTCAGAAACCACAGACCAGGACTTTTCATGCTGTGCCTTTAACAACAGGTCTTTAGGAAGTGATTCAAATCTTGGAGAAATAAGAATACTTCCAAGACAATCCAAACAAGCTCTTGAAAAATCAGCTTTTGATTCAACCTCTTCATATAAATTTAAAACCAAATCGCGAAATTTACACTGACGCTCAGTGACGTCACTCAGTGGCGCGTCTGTCTCGTTCTCAAAGTCCGGTATTGCTTTTGACATATCCAGCGAAGGATCTGAGATTCTGACAGACTTCAAATGTCTCAAAGCTGTCGACGCTCCATCTTCACTAAGGCCACATACAAACTGGAAAACATTTTCTAAAGCCAAGCACTCCTCCAACTTTTCTCCAATTTCACCGAGATTTCCGCCTTCAGGTATACATCTGTAGGTAATGTACCACGCGGCAAGGAACTCTTGGATGCTCTTGTGAATAAACGACACCATTCCAATTGGTTGTAAGGTTTCTGAGTATTCGGTGATTTGGAGCAAACCAATGAGGACGCTTTCGTCACAATGGACAGAATCGGACAACTGACTGTACTCAAACAAATGGTCATCCTTCAGAAGAGCTTTTAAAGCAACCTTTCCTATTTCTGAGAGGATCTTTTCTTTTTCTGTTAGTTGGACATATCGAGGTGGTGTTTGCTTGCTATAGCTGTGATTTAAAATGAACTGGACAATTTCTATGTACAATGTAGTTTTTGTTTTCGGAAAGAGTTTTAACTGTCCCTTTCTCCAAAGAATACAGAAAAACAGAAGGAGTAAAGGGACTTTCGCCAGTTCCTCCAGCTCTCTGTCACGTAAGTGCTCTTCTAAGTTTGACACTTCATGGGCACTAAGGAATCTCAGCATAAAGTCATTTCTGTCCACTTCGCTGAAACCCGTGATTTCAGCTTGCAGATCTTCACCCCCTCGTAGTTCGTCAGATTTTGAAATACGAGTTGTTATTAATACACAGCAGCATCTCAGGCTATTTCCTCTAAAAATCTCGTATATTTCTGAATCACATCCACTGCGGTATTCGTCGTAGCCGTCAAAGATCAGAAGAACTTTCTCTTGGTTGTTAGTAATATAATCAACAAGACCCTCTGTCATATATTTGTCTTCTTTTGCAAACACATTAGAGAGTCTTATGACATCTTTAAAATTTTGACATTTGGACACTTCCTTGAGATTTATGGCAACCACAAGCTCGAAACTCTTCAAGATAGCTGCTTGTTCACCCCCAGTCTCGTTATCGACGTCCACCCAGTCAACAAGCAGCTTCTTAACAAAGGTGCTCTTTCCAATTCCCGTCTGCCCTTGCACGAGTATTCTCTTTGGAATAACGCCGTTCTTCTTTCCTTTGAAGAGGTCACAGTAATGCTTCAGTTCAGTCTGTGTTGTTCCAGCTGGGGTTTGTTCTTCTTTCACCCAGGACAGACGAGTGTAGATCTGGTGAATGTCGACAACGGATTTCTTACTCCAAACAGAAGTGGGAATAGTGGCTGTCTTTCGGTAATGATCTTCTAGTTTGCTTCGACAGGATTTCAGGTCGAATGATTTCAGAGATGAAGCTTCTGAAAAGAGACAACAATGGAATCAGTATCATAAAACGCTACGTATCTAAGTCTGACAACACTAGTTATACTCAAATGACAAGCAAACTATACCGCTGTGAGCTGTCAATGATATGCTTATTACCCATCTTACTCGTCAATGATATACGGAAATACAGTCGAACCACAGGCATCCCAAACTCGAAATATACACGTTTGTACCGTTGCGTAACCTTCAAAAAGTAAGGATTTGAACAGGAAGACAACGTTTTTTTTTTTCCTGTAACTCACGGATGTGAAAAGATTTTAATTAAAAGCGGCTACCTTCACTTTTCAAGTTGTGTGTTTTCTCTTTTTTAAGAGGTCAAAATAAACTAAAATATTAAAATGTCAGCAAGTCTACAACAACAAACCAATAAGTGGTGCCGGATCTCCCTGTTGTAGAAGTGGATCAGTACAATTAAACTTGTAGAAAAATATGAAACGGCAAACTGATCCTTGCGGCAAGGCGTAGAAGAAGTAAACAAAAGAATAAAACAAAAAATATATATATTTAAACAAATTGCCCAATTGCCCAATTGCCCAATTGCCTTGGGCGATTTGTTTACAGTAAATATATTTTTTTGTTTTATTCTTTTCCGTTTACTTCTTCATCGCCTTGCCGTAAGGATCAGTTTGCCGTTTCATATTTTTCTACAAAATAAATTAGCAGTTCGTGTTTTACCAAGTTTAAAAACACTTGATAACAATCTTGGTCGTTTATTGAACTGCACATAAAAACCTTGTCTGTTTTAAACACACGGACAAAATACAAAGTGTGACATTTTTGGTGGCGGTGGTGGTGGTGTGTGTTTTTTTCTTGGGGGGGGGGGGGGGGGAGGGGGGGAGCCATACCAAAAAGTATTGCCTGATGACCCCCAAATACTACCAGCGCCCCCTATCCCATAAAAAATGAACCGTCCCTTAGTTACTGTTTAACCGGGACCGCAAATCCACAGCAGATCAGCACAACAACAACATTATGTTAACGGTAACTTCACGCGATTACGACGATGAAACGGAAGGACAACAACAATATTAAGTTAACGACAACTTCATGCGATTACGATGATGAAACGGAATATCATTACGACGAAATTCAAAAAGAAATGTGTAACAAAAAAGTGTGACGAAAGTGCAAAGCTATCGTTTTGCTCATTAAAGCCAGGCGTTTTTTTGGATTCTGTCCTCGACCTTCTCATAATCGACGTTACTAAGTTGCCTAACAGAACATCTTTGTCCTTCACTTTATTCGGCAAAAAGTATAAACTAAAGCCGGGGAATCCTTTCATTCACAATTTTTGATAAAAGAAGTGGGACCGAGCCTTAACTCAGCTAACCTGGTTTGTCGATCTGTGTTTTTAAACTCTTCAATTCTAGGCCAACCTCTTCTACTTTCACGGCTGTCTCAGTGTGACTTTGCTCTAGACGATAGACTCTCTCTTCTAGTGCTTGTAACCACACCCTTGTGTGTTCTTCAAAGGACACAAGTCTTTCCAAAATCTTTGTAATCTCTTCACTTCTAAACTCCAGTGCATTAAGTCGTTCATGATGCTCGTTCAACCTGCCTTCTTGATCTTTAAGGATAGCAAAATCTTCTCCGAGTTCTGCTAGTTCCTTGTTCTGTAGATTCAGCTGTGCCTTGAAGGCGCTGTACTCCTTGATGAGATCTTTCACTTCATCTTGTACTAAGCAAAGAAGATCCTTGTCCACAGCATGTCCCATGATCAAATTACAACCTGAAGCAAATAAGATGGAATCAATTCGAGTAACAGCAAGTAGAAACAAAACTGTATAGCAAGAGAAGATTTGTATTACATTGCACTTGCAAACAAACAGTAATTCTACGGTTTATGAAAAATAACCAGATCAACTGAGGTTTCTGGATACATGTAAGTGACCACCTACCCCTCCCCTAAGTCACAATTTTGCTCTGAGTGAAAAGTAAGTGTTAATGTTGACTTAGGGGAGGGATGGGTGGTCAGTTACCCAGAAACCTCAATTGAACTACACGTACTTAGAACCACCATCAGTCCTTAGTCCACGGACTTGTTTTGGGGCCTCTCGCAGTGTTTGGACCTGTTTCCAGACATTATAAAGCTTCTGGTCAGTTCTCTTATCTGTACCATACATCACTATGATTGTATCAACTAGAAAGAGAGTAACAGAGATCCTTAATTCAATGTGAAAGTACAGCTCGTGTTCTTTATCAATCTTGAAAAGCTAATTAAGTGACGCTTAATAGAGGTGACCACTCACAGAGGTTAATCACCATGAGATAGATCTCTATACAGTGTATCTAGTGGATACCACAATACTTGCATGGTTTCCCTAATAGTTATCCACTGGATAGTGGATTGTTGTCTGGTGAATTAGCCACTATCTAATGTTTTGGCAAACACTTGTTCCTTCCCTCTTTGAAGACTGACTGTAGCTTGTTAATTGACGGAGACTTTGCAGCAGTTCATAGACTTCCTTACAAAGGACACTGACCAATCTTTATTATTTTATACACGAACTTGTATCGCTTTTACATGGTCTTCCTCGGAATCGTGTGTAAAATTAAACTAGCAGCCCTTTTCTGCATCTTTTGAATTATTATTAATATTACCCCATACAGCACTACAGCAATTAAAAGATGGCATTACCAACTGGTGCATTGTACAATTATTCTCTGGTATCAAATGGTAAAATAGGACTCACACGCTTGAAGATAGCAATACCAGTGGATATATTCTTTGAAATGGTATTAATTTGTGGGTGCCAGCTCAGAGATTCATCAATTTGAACTCCAAGAGATTTATGTTTAATAATCATTACTCTTTCCAACAGTGTATTATTGACCCTTAACAAAGTTAATTTTTTGGGTGACAGCCATGACTAAATTAAATTCGGATCATAATTCATTTTATGTTCAAGGACACATGGTTCTTCTTCAGATGAGGTAAGGGTAGTATCATCTGCATACCTCCTGGGTTTTAAAAACAAATCAAGTCCAGGAATATCACACCATTTAGGAGATTGTAGTCATTCATTTGCTGCCTCATTTCCAGTTAATCTGTTAATGAATCAGCCAAGCCTGTTGTTTCAAAGAATGTTAACAGCTTGTACTTTTCAGCTCTGGACTACTTCACTTCATAGTAATCAGCCAGAAATAAGGGTGTGTTCATTTTTTAAGGGGGACGAGGGCTGATGGGATTTGAAGGGAGGGGGGCATGAATAAAATATGACTTAAAAGGGCGAGGTACAGAAGGAAATAACATATTAGCTGTAAAGTTTTGCAGTTATGGCATCTGTAATAATGCAAACAGCTGCCTACCAGAATGCCAAAAACCAGCATTTCTGACCTCCAGAAAGTTCAGATTTTCCCAGGAAGCGTCTCCTCAAACCCCCTAATGTACATGACTTACACACCAAAAAGCAATTCTACCCCAATAAAATGCAAAAAAGCATACCAAATTGAATGTTTCTTTGGAGAAAAAAACAACTCCATTTGGGAAATGTTTCTTGCAGTATTGATAAAGCTCTCATTTAATCTCAATTAATTTGGGAGACAAGGAGGGGCCACTCAAAAAATTTCTAAGGAAGAGGTGGGGTCATCATATACTACAGGAGCTACTAGTCAAATCCCACCAGCTCCCCCTTAACCAGGCAAAAAATGAACGGTCCCTGATGGCCATGCATTGTAAGGATCTAAAATAATTTAGTAGACTCTGTGAATCTATGTGTGCATAAGAATTGTTCATTTGTAAGAACTGAGGACACTGATGCAATTTATACTGTATTATTCCTTCAAAATATTTTTTGTTTATGATTGGCTCAAATCCTATGGATAATCATCATAACCACTTTAACCAAAAAACAATCAGTAAAAAACAGCCGATTTTGTGGGAATTTTGAGGGCAAATTTTGCTAGAAATCTATCGGTTTTGCACTAATCAGACCAGCATTTTTAACATTTCCTTAACCGAGGTCATCATTTGCTCTTTCAACAACAATACCCTCTGCAAGTCAGAGCCAATGGCAAAGCTTTCAACATCATTGCTAGTGCTCAGTTTTTCAAACTGGTACAGCTGTAAGTTTTGGGATGTTTCTAGATAAACTTGCACCTTTACAGCAAGTAAACAGCCTCAAGAGACGAGATACATGTGAGATACATGTTGTCCTGACATTCTATTTGATAAGATTTCTAGTAAATCTCACAGTATTTTGGGTATTTTTGTGAATTTTGTGGGATTTCATGAATTTATCGGAATTTAATTAGAAGCTCCACGACTGCGCGAAATATCAG
>OZ037992.1:46594257-46641757 GCA_964035705.1 Porites rus
TTCATTTGTCATCGAGGACTATCGGCAAATCATCATTGTGACAAACGATTCCGAAAATTGGTTATCTTTGTATGCTAATTGGCTTGGAATATTGTTACTTACTTACTTTCGGAAAACTAAAACAATGCCAATAGTGACTACTGGCGCATGCGCAATAGTCACAAAAACGAAAAAATAACTACAATTCCCCTTAGGGTTACTGTAGATATACATATTGTCGACTCTTTGCATCTGACAACTGGTACATATCAACCACCCTTCTTCTCCCCTTTGGGGGATAGTTGTATAATAGTCCACACGGCATGTTTGGCGTGTCTGGTTGTCTGCCACTTTCCCCATTTCTAGCCGTTTCATATTGCATGATGTCAAACGATTTCTAACCATCGCATTTTTGTTCCATTGAGTACTCAGTTTTGTGGTGGTTCCCACTTTTTGAATTTTAATAAATTTCGTGACACAGCTCCGTTACGACGTAAACGATCATGAAAAACCAAGGATATGCTTACCTTAACTCTGGAATCCGCAATCGAAGTCTCTAGTGGGTCCAAGTTGTCTTTCTATACATCGTCCATAACATTCAATTCATGCAAGCTTGAGTTGTTTCAAAAAATAAATGAAAAGTGTTGAGTTAACACCTCTTATCATGCATCAAGTAATATTTTGAGTACTTAGAGGGTTATAATAGCACACAGGAGGCAAGAAGTTTCCACAAAAAGCCGTCCAGACTCAAGACGAAGTCAAAACCACTCGCGATCGATACGCTTCTCGCTTCCGAGATTCCTTGTTGGGAGGGGACAACAGAGAGAAGCCTGGGAATGAGGTTGCTCACGTGAAGGAGTTCGCTGAGGGACAAGGGACACCCACGGGCCCAGGCGGGGTACTCCTGGGAATTCAACAACAACAACAAGTTTATTCAGTATTACCATTTTGTACAGGTGTTATCGATGAAAATAACAGTAAACAGCTAAATTTGAGGAAATGAAGATATAATGGAATGATAGAATAAATTATGTCCCCAGAAGGAGCGTTGCTACCCTGGCTTCAGAGGTCCGTTCTCAAACTCAGGATAGAGCATTGCTTTACGAGCCTAAAGACGGCTGCAGGAACCCATAACCCGGCGCAATACGGGCCAGTTTATTTTAAGACAGATTTTAGGGCACTTCAGGTTTTTCCCGCGAAAATAGAATCTCCACCACGTCTATGGCGCATTCGAAGTATAAGATAGCAAAAGGAAAACTAAACGTTATTAAAAGGCATAAAGTATCATGTTTAGGTCTGTAGGTTTTGCTGACTGGTTTGTGGAATTTAAGAGATATTAAAAATTCGCGCCAAAACCGTTCTAAAAATAAACTGGTCCGTGTAAACGCCTTGATAAGAGTGCATGGAAGTTGCTCAGTCACTCCAGGTTATGGGGGTGTGCTGCCTGGTTCTCCAAACCCTTACTATATTTCAGACCAAAAAATGTCATTTTCCACACCCGTTTTCAAACCTTACCTCTAAAATCCATATTCAATTTTGAAAGAAAGGACTGGCTTAAAAAAAAAGAAGGACCGGATCCTAATAAATAAGTTGAAACATCGAACAAAAGAAGCAAAGCTGATTTTACAGTCGGGAAAATATATTTCTTTACCAATATTTCGGAGGCATGGCCTTCCTTCTTCATGGTCTTACATTCAGTGATAAAGGTTAAGCTTAGTCTGCGTGGCAGGCGTTAAAAGCGGAAGCCGGGAATTTGGGAGCGCAGGGCGCGTCCTTACTCCTCCCTCTAGCGCGGTCTCGCGCCCTAATTTCCTTCTCTTTCGAACGCCCTGCTGCACAGGCTAGGTTAAGCTCAGACGTTACAATTTGACATAAAGAATAGCGTGCAATATGATACTTAAATATCATCGTGAAAATTTACACTTTTTAGACAGAAATTATTTCATAATTGCTTAGATTAGAACGCAAACAAAACATTTCTTCAAATGCATCTCGAATTCGAACATTTCTATCTCTCTTTGTTGTTCATTTGGAATTGAAATGACAAATACATTCATTCGTCCCCAGGAAGAGCCCAGGGCCGGGTTGTTTATAGCCTCCCACTCAGGCGTTTTTAGGGGTGTTCGTTTTTCATCCCTCCCCAGAAACGCCTGCTCAACTGAAGACAACATCCCTGGGGAGGGCCGACGAGCACCCCTAAACCAGGGTTAAGATAAACCCAGGGTTAGTGCTAAATAAATACGGACACTTTTTACGGCCTAGTTCCTCAGTGTCCAAATAAACGAGGTTCGAGTGTATTTAAATTATACTTGACTCCCGATAACTCGAACCCTTGCTAACTCGAACCAAAATCTATTTCCCCTGGATTTCCGTCATACATTTACTGTAATTTTACCCTCGGTAACTCGAACCCTCGATAACTCGAACCTCCCGCTAACTCGAATTAATTTTTGTTTCCCCTCAGATCATTTCTATACAATTTTACCCTCGGTAACTCGAACCATGTTTTGAGCCCTTAAAAGTGGGGAAAAACAGTCTGCTGGCGTCCCAAACATTGAATTTTGAATTTCCCATTGACGTGTTGTAGGCTTATAGTTTACTATTTAAGGCTGATGTTGTTTGTCACAAATCTCACGTGAAACAGCTTTACTTCCCGAAACAGTAAAACGCATGCTTTATTTAGGCAATGCTCTGCTACGTCAGTACTGATTTATAATCTGGAAGTATCTTTAATTTTCACTTGACATTCCTACGATCAAATGTGATTAATTATTCACTATGCAGAAAAAACTGTTTTTTCCTCCCGGCTATTTTCTTCGAGCTCCCAATAACTCGAACCTTTTTCGATTTCCCCTGAAAGTTCGAGTTATCGGGAGTCGATGGTATTTAGAACATGGACAGTTTAAAATAATGAAGAAAAAGACATAACAAGCGAGAAAGAAAAGGTTACAAAAAATTCTAACAATGAAAAGCACGGTCGACGCAAATGCGTTTTCAACCTTTATTTCATAAATTTTAATTTCGGACGATACTTTGATCATACAATCAATTTGTTATACAAACACACAAAAATAAAAAATAAATGTGATAATATTGGAACTCATTTAAATTATGGTGGTTTTAATAGAAAAAAAGACTATTTTTAATTTGGTCAAATTTGTTGTTTTCATTAAGAGCAATTATATATAATTCCAATATTTCTATCTTCTCTTTAGCATGCATCGACTTTCATTCAATCTGGATACGTTTTCATTTACCAACTTGTAACTACACATATACAATTTCTTGATTTAATATTATATTAAATACTAATAAATTCGACAAAAATTATGTATTACTTGGTTATTGTTACTAAATGTAATTAATTTCAGAGAAGAAGTTTGGGGGCAGACGTTTCTTAGAAGTTACCCTTGTCAGTCTTTATACATTATTTACTAAAAACTGTTTCGATCAACCTAAACAAAAGTCTATATCTCCCTACAGACTGAGGCCATGTTCGCACTGTCCCGGATGTAGCTAGCTTTTCGCGCCGACTCTAAAATCTATCGGGTATGTGATGAACCCGACCCATGATGATGTGATGAATATGGATATGTGACTCTCCACTTTAAATGTAGAGATGGCACGGCGTATCTTAGCCTCCCACGCAGACGTTTTTAGGGGAGCTCGTTTTTTATCCCTCCCCACAAACTGTGGGGAGGGATGAAAAACGAGCTCCCCTAAAAACGCCTGCGTGGGAGGCTAGGCGTATCTGCGCTACGTCACAGAAATTGCGCCAAAATCACCGTCCTCATGTGTGAAAAGAAGCCCAATACGGTATCATCAATGTTTTTCGTGCCGGCGCTAAAACTATACGGTACGTGTGAACATAGCCTAAAGGTGATGTTACACGGGACGATTCGCAACAACGATTTTTAGCGCAACACAGCTTTAGAGCATTGGTGCGACATTAGGGCCATTTATACGAGGAAAAATAAGACGCGTCTTACATAAGACGCGAACTGTACCATTTATACGAGCATGTCTTATCTAATAAGACGCGTCTTAGCTAAGCCGCGTCTTATTTTAGACGAAATGTGCCGTTTATACGGAAAGTTCGCGTCTTATTTAAGACGCGTCTTATGTAAGACGCGTCTTATTTTTCCTCGTATAAATGGCCCTATTCTTTCGAATGGTTGCCACATTGTTGCAACACTGCAACCCTAAGTTGCGCTGAAAATCGTCGTTGCAAATCGCCCATGTAACATTATCTTCAAAGTTCCTTACCGTTTTTTTAAACGATAGCATGACAGGGCTGTGTTCTTGTGGTTTTATTTTGTATGGAGTGACATATTTATTTATTTATTGTCACCTGTCTTTTGCTGTTGCCATGGGTTGATTTTCTCAAGTAGTCACGATCTATTGATATTTTGGTAAAGAATTCGTAGTTGAGGTTATCTCGTTTACACTCCTCATTTCGCAATGCTTTTTATACATTGATAAGGGTAGCCTGCGAGCAAGCTCTCCTGTTTGGGCGAGTGAAACGAGTCTCGCGAGAACGCGCGAGCGAGAGTCGCTTCGCTTGCCCAAATAGGAGAGCTTGCTCGCAGGCTTTGATAAGGGGTGCGGTGGCCTCCCCGCAGACGTCCTTTAGGGTTCGTTCGTCACGTGGGGGAGAGATGAATGCGTGACGAACGAACCCCAAAGGACGTCTGCGGGGAGGCTAGGGGTGCGGCTGGTTTTCCACCTTAGGGCCTGTTTACATGGAGTGGGGGACCCCGGTCTAGTGGGGTAAGTTTCTTTTGTTTTGTGTCCGCCAGAGCGTGAAAACAAAAGAAACCTACCCCACCAGACCGGGGTCCCCCACTCCATGTAAACAGGGTCTTAGTTTCAATATACTGAAGCGCAGTAAGACGTCTGGGCTTACGGGCGAATTTTATAAGATTTCTTTGAAATGTATGCTTACTATGGTTGGTGAAATGTAAAGAAAAATAACGTATCCAAAAAAAGACCAACACTTCAAACTTAAAATGTTGAGTTGAGTAGCCTTCAATTTTCTAGAGTTCTCTAAAAGATAAAAGCAAAATTGACGACACTAAGGCCCGGTTTAGACGCCCATCTAGGACTGCCCACTCTGAACAGCAGATTCAAAAACACGTGTGGACGAAAGCCGAATCCGCAAAGAAAAAGTTGCGGATGCGGGTAGATGGGGACTAAACCGGTTTAGACGCTTGGGCCGGTTTAGACGCAACGACGCCGGCGACGGCAACGAGAACGGCAAAAAAGCAATAGGTTTTGATTAGTAAAACAACAACTGTGCACGTGCATCGCGATTTTTTGTACATTTCTTTGCCGTCACTGCAAGACTAAGATCTGAAAATGCCTAACTTCATTTTTCGTGGAGGACGTTGACACAAGACGACAACTTTCTTTTTCTTTTCCTGAACTTCGATACAGTCCTTTAGAATTCAACTCCAGAAAAATTTGCCAACATTTGACGAATTGAACGAGATGGAATAGGCGCGATAAAGTTTGAAGCAGCGCGAATTCACTTTTTATGTGACTTTTTCGTAGCTGTCACCGTCGTTGTTGCTTAAGCTCCCTAGTATTGAAAAGAAATTTTGTTTTTGTGAGTTGTATCCGCAAGAGATACAATATTAGTTGTCGGTGGGGAAGCTTTAATAGAACGCGATTTCCCACAATCAGTGTACCTACGACTAATTATTTAAATGAGCTGTTTTAGTAGATAGATGTTTTTCTAAAACTAAAAATATTATTTCCATGGCCTAGGTACATATTTGATAATATATTTTTGAAGATCTTAAAGCAAAGTTAAGTCTTCCTGGAATATTTCGGCGGACCAACTTCCGTAAATGCAGATTAGCGATAGTTGCATAGCCGCAAACGATATATACGGACTCATACATGAATGGGAGTTCCAGGATGCGGTAGTAACAATGGATTCTTGTATTTGGCCAAAATTACTTTACTTAGTCAGCGATGATGGAGCGTTCTTCAAAATTATGTTATCGAAAATGTTTTTAGTTTCCAGTCTTCGTTATGTGACTTCTGATTCTCGTAACTAAATGTCTCTCGCTTGGCCGTGGGGATCTGGGTACAACAAGATTAGTGACTTCGTCGACTGTCGCAAAAAAGACAATTATCAGTTAGGACCTCCACAGCGATCAAACGTTCAAGGTGTATTTTGTTTTAAAATGGTGGAATTACATTTGCCAGTAAGTGTAGAAACATGCCTGGGCAAAAAAGGTGCAGTCGAGATTATTTTGTTAACCTAACTGTCTTTTCATTTTTCTCGAAATATCGAGCTTCTCATCGTTGAAGACGCTCCTCGCTGGACTGAAATCAGCTGGAAAATGACACTGACATAACACCAACTTCGATGTTTAACACTTACAACTTTTTTCAGTAAACTCTCAAAACATTTAGTAAACGGACGGGATATTGATAATATCTTTGACGTACTTTGTTTAGCTTTGTTTATTTCTCTCGTTTGACCGCGGTAAAGTTAGGCGCATAGGTAAGCTAACTTGAATG
Organism: Porites rus; assembly: GCA_964035705.1. Taxonomy (NCBI): domain Eukaryota; kingdom Metazoa; phylum Cnidaria; class Anthozoa; order Scleractinia; family Poritidae; genus Porites; species Porites rus. The sequence continues at coordinate 46,600,771 of OZ037992.1, forward strand.
GCTGAAAGTACAAAAGACGCGTCTTCCATTCAAACAATCAACGAGTCTAAGATTTCTGATGGCAATATTAAAAGGGCTGTGTCACGGCAGTCCAGTTCATTTTGTTTAATTTTGCCAATTACTCGCCCTCAATCGCTATGGAACTTAAAGTAAACAAAGAAATTATATGTAAATGACAAAATCAGAGATCCGTGACAAACAAATATGTGTCCTGAACATTATTTTTGAAGTTGCAAGCACCAGGGATCAACTTTGAAAAACTGTTAGGTTGAACAGTTTTCAAAAACCCTAATTTCAATCAGTTTCAATCTTCTTCAGTTTTGCCAATCCGTGGCGTCTGTTGTTTCAGTTATGTTGATTTAACCTTCATTTAAAGTTTTAAGCGGCTATTTTTATGTTTCTCTTAATTTAACGGGAATTTTGTAATTTCCTAATTTGGCTGAATTCCGTGACAAAGCTCCTTTAAGTTTTGGAAGTCTCCTATGCTTAGCAAGCGGAGGAGGCGGCTACTATTCAGGCTACAAAACGCACAGCCTCCAGAACTATTCCTGTTTTTAGCAGGTCTTTTTAGTTTTTTCCTTCTAAGCCCAATAAATCTTCCAGCTATAACATGGTAACGCACCTGTGACTGCCCTTGGATTCCTCCTTTGATAGCTTCGGAGAATCCCTAGATCGCGGCTGGGTTGCGTTTTCTCTTGGGGTTGTCCCCGATCCGGTGTTTCCGCCATCCGGCTGATAGGATCTTTGTCGGGATTCTCCATCGACAGTGCTCCTACGGAACGTGTGGTTAGAAATTTGGCTCTTCATGTAAGCCACAGTATTTTTCTCCGGATGGAAAATGATAATGTAAATCTTTGGCACAAAGATGCAAACTAACATTCCTGTGGCGGAGATGATAGATGAGGTACCCGATACTATCACAGTGTATTTGCCGCGGATGTTCAAATAAACAGGGTAAAATGTCACCCACGAGATGACGAGGACGTAAAGTGCAAATGCGATGAATTTCCCCTCGTTAAAGTTGTGCGGGAGTTTCCTGGACTTGAAAGCAAAGTAGCAGCACACAAAGGACATGATAACGAGAATAGCGATAAGGAGATACCGACAGAAAAGTCCCCCTGTGTTAGTAGTCTCCGAGCAGGTGTAAACGAAAGTCGTTCGCAGTGATTTGTCGACGTATGGGTGGGGAACGTCAACCACGAACCATATAAGAAGAATCAGGACATCGAGAGCCACAATGCCGATAATTATCAAAATATGCTTGTGTTTCTCGATAAATCTTTTGGTAAGCTCCGAACGAGGAACACGATACTCAAACAAATGTACAATTCTCTTCGTCTTGACTCCAAGTACGACAATAGCGACGGTGTAAAAAATATAGAACCAAGCTTGTATTAACGGGCAGATCACATCGTTGGGTTCTGAAAGATTTACCATCGCCCATAAATAATTCATCCCTATGCTGAAGAGGAATAGGTAGCTGAGTTCTCTATTGGATGCTTTGACGATTGGCGTGTTGTTGCGCCATCCAAGCACAGCACCGACAGCTAATGAAGCAAGCATCCCTAAGCACGAGATAACGGTGATGACTGCGCCTAAAGGTTCTCCAAAATGGATGCGCTCTAAAGGAACTGGTACGCACTTCGTACGATCTTCATTTGAGATGTGGTCTTCCCCGCACTTGGTGCAATTCATGGCTCCATGTGAAGACGAAACAGTGTTTTCAGAACACCGAATGCACTGCCAACAGCAGTTTATCTCCTGCGTCTGTCGATATCCTGGTTTGCATCTCTCACTACAGACCGAGCGCGGGATGTTTCCTGTGAGCCCGTCGTTCCAGACGATGGAGCTGGCATTGAGCTTGAGTTTGCCTTCTTCCCATGTCCCCACTGTAACAACTCGACCTCCTTTCTCTTCATCCACACGATAATTGATGATACTGTAAGACGCGGATGAGTCGCCATTTTCATCAAAATTGACTCTAGAGACTTCACTAGAGAAGTTGACTTTCTTCAGGTAATCAAGAACATCCTTTGGTTTGACAAAAGGCTTTGTTTGGGGACATTCGGAGTAACACCTATAGATAGCGTCTAACGCATGCGCGATTGCATACACAGCGTTGATGACATAGGTTGCTTTGCTGTCGGACAAACTATCCTCGAAGATTTTTTCAGTTACCTGTAGATCATCTGAGCATTGCTTTCCTCCGGACGAAACAACACCAAATGTACAATTATACTCTCTTTCCCAGAAAGTTTTCCACCATGACGAGTTTCTATAAAGCGACGTGCGTGACAATAAATGCCGCTTATATGAAGGAACAGTAATATCTGTGAATACAACTCCAAGCATGCCCTTTAAGACTGGTTGAAGTTCTTTCTGTTGGATAACGTTATCATTATCACCCCAAGCCTCGCTAGCGATCCAGATTCGATCTTTTAGTCCTTGTCGTAAGGCTTCTTTCAGCACGCTTAACGCAGATACTCGGTCACAATATAAGATGATCACGCCAACGTTTTCTCTCTCCATAAGTTCCTCGACAATCGTCCGAATTCTTTCCTTGCCTTGGTCGCCAACCGGAAAATAGTTATCGTACGCAATACATATCCCTTGGGGTTTTGAATGTTTACGGAAAAATTCGATCCCCGATCTCCCGTAAGCGTCGTCTGCGGCGATCGCAGCTACGTAGGTCCAATTGAAATACTTTGCAATATCGGTCATAACTTTCGATTGGAAGCGATCGGGAGGAACAGTACGAAAAAACGAAGGGTACGCGCTACTGCTAAGTTCGTCGCTAGTAGCAGCGTAGCTTATTAGCGGAATGTCTTCAACCTCTAGTAAATTTGATACCAGTATGGACGATCGCGATGTTCCGGTTCCCACTACTGAAGACACCGGGTAAAGTTGACCCCCCGGTAAAATAGTGCACGATTCATCCAATGCTGGATTTATGACAGAAAATTTATGAACATTCACGTAATCCAATGTAGATTTCATAGCTTGACGATTTTGTAAATTCGTGTCAGAAATATCGTACCCCAGTGTAATGTTTGGTAGCAGTTTCAAATCCTTGTTGATTTGATCAATTGCGAAGACCATGGCTTCCGCTAACGACAGAAACTTTGATCGAAAGTCTCCACGCACGTGAACGGGGAATAAACCACCGATCACTACGTCTCCTTTCTCGTAGATTCTCACACCGGGCACGGTGTCTGCCATTTCTGCAGTTTGAGGTAAAGCGAAACATAAAACCATCGCTAAAACAAATCCAAAGCTGATATTTTGACAACGAAATATCAGCCGAACCATTTTAAAAGTAGTTATATTGCGTGAATAGAAGTTCTCAGAATCTTCACAATCCTCTTGAACACGATTTTTTTGTCTCAAACAAGTTGAATTAATTTTCCCCTTTCATCCTTTGACTCCGCCGCGAGGCGTAATTTAGTCAAAACCTTTCTTGGGACAGTAGTTCGTGAAAAGGACACCATCCGTAGCACGTTCTAACCTGCCTTCTGTCAATCAATTTGAATTTTGATGGCCTCACTCCGCATGATTGCCCACTGAAAAATGAAACGTTTGGATTTTGGTTACTAATCTAAATAAACTAATGCATTATTCCCCAGAAGACGTCATGCTGTCAATAAGACGAACATTTTTAAATAAACCGTCGCCGAGTGATATAGCCTTGAAACAAAAATTTCGCTTGTTGTAAAAGAACTGGAACTCCAATATTCATTATTCGTGTTGAGCAAGATCCTTTCGTCAGCAATCAGCCATCTCTTGTAGAAGGAAACTGCATCAAAACTCCATTTTTTAAAGATAAAAATGGCAGTATTTGTTTATCGAAGTGAAGTTTTGTTTCTTGATTGGAAAGCTATTGTAGGTGAAAACCTCAACAAGCCATTCTTCCATTCCTCCGTGACTTCTAATTCCCTAATCACCAAATAAGCAAATATCAGTCGATTATTTCCGATTCCTATGGTTCGCCTGGTTTATTGTTTTTGAAAAGAGAAAATTCAAAACATTTTTTCTCTGTCACAAGATATCATGTATAATTAAGGTGCCTGTTGTTTTAGTAAAGTAAACAACATATTCAGTATAGAAGCCATTAGCACTTATTGGACTTCCAATTATAATGGGAATTTCTGTGTTCCATTAGCATTTATAATCATCACTGAATAAGCAGATTTTATCAGTATTATAATCCAATCCGTCTGTAATGTCAACTGTAGAAAAAGAAAAACCAGAAAAGACTAAAAATATAAAAAAAAAACTAATAAAAGTTCATAGAAGTTTGTCATTAATATTAACATGACTAATTTTCCATAATTGCTGCAAGTGTCAAGTAACAATGTTGCTGACATATTTTATTTTGATTACCCTAGAATATAATTTATAAAACTGGAGACAAAAAAATAATTTCTAACGAAACGTTTTGAAATAAAAAGATTACTTATCTGATAGGAAGCACAGAAAGTCAGGTAGGGAAGGTAAAACATATCTGCACGATCAGGATAAAACAAACTGATAAAAAATAAATAAATAAAATTAATTTTCCTTTTCCTCCTGGTCACTTCAGAGTTCAAATAAACCCAAAAGGCGGCAGTTTGAGCGTTTGCAAACAGCTTAATTGTGTTTGGTGTTCGTGATTCACCCAGGGTAACTCATCAATTGCAAACGTGGAAGATCCGTAAAATTTCCTTAACGGGTTATCAATAATGCACGTAATTTAAATTCAAGCCACAATCTTGATTCAGTGGGTCTGTCATCAAAGTACTCGACCTCGCCGGTCAGCCGTCTTGGCAATTTTGCAGATGTGCCAACTGATACTACTATATAATTGTTTTTATTAACATCTTTTCGAGATCTTTATCCAGTTGAAAGTACCTCTCTATAAACTTCCACGCACTCCACCCTTTTTCCTGTGTGATCCGTTTTCAGTTCTCAGTTCTACTGCGTTAGTGATAAGTATGCCAAATATAACTTCATTTTCTTGGAATTGCAGAGAAGCAACATTGTGTTTAGAAACTGAAAGTTGGCTGTATTGGGCAGAAGTCACCGTTTTTTACGTTTGTTTACAAAACCATTTGAAAGATTTTTATTTTAATTAGTTTCTTATCGTAAGTCACGTTCTGTTTTATAGGGTCTAGAAATCCACCATGTTTATCAGTTTGTAAAAATATATCATGACGTTCCTTGTTGAAAGGGGTTTCTTCTTAAAAGTTATGCTAGATTACACGCAATGGTCGGGAAGAGCGGGGAAGGGGTGGGTCCGGACCCCAATTTACTCAGGCATGAGACTGAGGAATTTTTCTAAATAGCCTCGAAACCGAAGTTGTTGTTACTGAAGGGTAATAACAAAAGGTCAAGAGACTTAAAGTTTTCTAGGAAAAAAGTGTGACGGCCGAGGAGCTGAGAAGTGTGGAAAAGATTGACTTCAGTGCTGTGCACACGTCTGGACCCCACCGATAAAAAATTCCTTTTTATTATTAATCCGCCCCTGACAAGTCAGGAATTAAAAGAAATCGTATCTCTCCGGTAGGTACTTAATAATATTGAGCTGATTGTGCAAACTACTTCCGCTCCGAAACTGCTGAAACTAAAACTATTTTACGTGCAGTACTTTACATTGGAAGTAAAAGGAAGTAATATAGAAATGAATACCTTACAGTCGGAACCTTTTCAACTAGTTCCGCTCTTGAAGTCGCCCAATATCCGCATACATGACTCCAGACTGATGACCATACATTTCCTTAAAGACTGACAGAATTTGATAAAAGATCAAATTATTTCTCTAGGATTATCATTTTTATTGATTCTCATAACACTTCCTCTTGTTTATGTACATCCCCAGAGACCTAGGGGGAGTCAGGTAGGTCGGGATCCGTCGCACCTTTTCTCTCGACCAAACTCGTGACTACCCCTTGGCCTCCGTGGATGGATTATGTATCAGTGATATTGTTAAAAGAAAATTAATGATATTGGACAGTCTTGGGACATATAAGGTAAAAAGGGTTTCTGTTTGTGATCCAGATGACAATTTTGCTTGCCGAAACTTTTGCTTAAAATAGTCGGTGACCAGCTATATGGAGACCGCTTAATAGAGGGTCGAATATAACAGAGAGGACTTAAAATGCCGGAGAAGAAAACGCTTTATCACCGTTTTTTTTACTTAGCCGAACTTTTACGACAAGCCAAGTTTAGTGATTGTCTTTGTTGAATGCTCGAGTTAATCGCTTGCTGATCCCTGTGACTTTAGCCGAACAATTTCACCTTATTAAAAGCGCTTTTTGTTTTTTTCTAGTGATAGTCATATCAACTTATCGTATGATTAATACGGTGGGTCATGAACCCCAACTGGATTAATTTAGGTTTGGTTTGCACGCTTTTTTTAGTAACGAGTTCCATATCATTCCTCGGCTCCTAGAGTCAACGTTACTGTTGCGGAAACTATTGTAGACTACTGTAGCTATTATTTTGTGGTGTTGATATTGTTCATCAGCGAGTTTCTTACCAAAGTTATTCATATGATTTAATCGCACGCTAGCTTCTTCAAGGGTTTTAGAGTTTCTCAGGAGTCGGAAAAAATCGCAACAACACGAGAAAAACAGGAAGCGAGACCATGTGATGGATTTTGAGCAGTTTGTCGCTCTTCTATTAAGTAGTTGCAAAGCCAGAATTAAGGTTAAGCAATTTGCTTGCTCCAGGTGGATTTCACGCCTCGTTCACACAGGCTATGATCACCATTCCACACAGCGAACTTTGTAATGAGGTCCATAATTACTTCACTTCATGGTTTAGCTATGAAAACTGGGTTATTTTTATTAATGTTCTACTGTTCATTTCTATCCATTCCATATTCCGGCATACCCTGCTAAAAGTTGAGATGATGAGTCATGCTCTCCTCCCATATTGATCGGGTTTATGTGGTTACATGCCTCGTTGTGTTTTTAAGACTCGCGCACAAAGATGGGTGGAAATTAAACTACTGACGGAAAGCTTCCGATGGTCGGGGAGGGGAAGGTACTCCGAAATTAGATCGACAGGTACAATCGACGCTCATTCTCTCTTGTTGCCGGATATTTTGTAGCCTGCGAAAACGTTCGTTTCTCCTCGCTCTTCGCCGCTGGGGGCGTTTCGAGCAGAAACGGATGTTTTCGCAGGCTAGATATTTTGAGGTTTAAAATTTTCCATTCCAGGAGTTTTCTGGGGTAGGAAATTTGGTAAGTTTTTTTGGTTCCTTTACTTATGTTGGAATGTATTTGAAGATTATTGTAGCCACACTGCAACAACGCGCGTGTACATGCCAGCGGCGTAGCTCTAGAATACCAGATGAGGAAAAGATAAATTCATATGGCACAATAGATAAACAACCACAAACATTCAATTTCCGTTTTTTTTTTTTTTTTCGTTTTATATCATTTAATCCATTGAGAGAAATTTGTAAGGCTTGGATATTCGGCACGGGAGTGGTAGTTTTTGAGGGTTAATTTCTGATCCAGGGATTATTTGGTTTTTATATTTGCCCCCTTGCGATCATCATCGTTATATTTAAATTACGGAGCACCAACCCCCTCCTCCTCCATCCCCTCCCCCCCTTCCCAGCTGATGGTGAGCTTTGAGTTTGTGGTGTGGGTATTTAATTGTCCCTCAGCCTTTTACGTCATTTTGTGGTAGAAACGCCAAGAAAAGGTTCCTTTTTCCCCTAAGTCATGATGACTTGTTCAAGCTTGTTTTCCCAGATTTCGCATGTGCCGACGTAGCTAGTTGCAAGTACTGATATGTTCGTCATAATGTCTGGTTTTTAGTTATCACCCGCATAGTATTTGCTCTAGTTGTTTTAATGATACCCTCATTCAGACAACAGTCAGAAAGAGATATTTCCTTCTCGCCCCCAACTTTTGAATTGCGTGGCTGCACAAAAAATGTGTTCAATTACAAAAAGAACGGTGCAGATTATCCCATTCCTCATCATTTAACCCAGAAGTTTGTCCCCCCAACTATACGACCAGCAAAATTTTCCGGAATCCCCAGAACCACGAGGCCCAACCTTCTTAATTTGTTATTCTCAGGCTTTTTACTGAAATCGGCCCGTCTGTCGGGTTCCAAATATCCTTCTGTTTTCCGGTTTTCCTGTCAGTTAAGTTGCGTTATTGTCTAAAACAGCGTATCATTGCTGTAAAATTGAGCAAATTTAATGTTAATGGTAGAAAAAGAAAAAGAAAAAAAGGCTAAAAATCAAAAAAGACTGCAAAAGTTCATACAAATTTGTCATTAATATTAAAGCTAGGACTCGCTAACTTTCCATAATTGCTGCAAGTAACAATGTCGAAATAAAACATATCTGCGCGGTCGGGGTAAGACAAATTGATAAAAAAATTAAAAAATAGAAAAGATCGGGAGGCCTTAATTCTGTTGCTTTAATTTTCCTTCCCCTACTAGTCAATTCAGTGTTCAAATAAAAAAAAAGGCGGCAGTTTGAACGTTTGCAAACAGCTTAATTGTGTTTGGTGTTCGTGATTTATTGATTGGAAACGTGGAAACGGAAAGATAAATTCACTAAAATTTCCTTGACGGGTTATCAATAATGCACGTAATTAATTCAAGCTACCAGCTGGATCTCAATGTACTCGACCTCTCCGGTAAGCCTTCTTGGCAATCTTGCATACTACGTATATATTTTTTTACTAATATCTTTTCGAGATCTTTATCCATTTCAAAGTACCTAAACTTCCGCGCCCTCTATCCTTTTTGCTGTGTGATCCATTTTTACTTCTCCATTCAAATTCGTCAGTGATTAGTATATATGCCAATAATAACTTCATTTTCTTGGCCTGGAACTACAGAGAATCAGCAGGGTGTTTAGAAAGCATTGGCTGTATATGGGGAGGCACCACCACTTTTAAGCGTTTGTTTACGAAACCATCTGAGAGATTTTTTTACACAGTTTCTTATCGGAAGTCACGTTCTGCTAAGGGCTTAAAAATCTACCATGTTTATCAGCTTGACGATCCTCGCTGAAAGGGTTTTTTTCTAAAACGTTGTGCTAGATTACACGCAATAGTGATCCCGGAAGAACAGCGAAAGGTGGGGGAGGGGGTGGGGAGGGGGTGGGGAGGGGGTTGGAAGTTGTTTTCACTGAAGGATCTGAAGGCTCATACATAAGGATCAAAACACTTGACGTTTTCTAAGACATAATATGTGACGATCAAGCTGAGAAGGGCGGAAAAGATTGTTCTCAGTGCTCGTGCCTACGTCTGGACCCCTACGAGAGAAAATTCTTTAATCCGCCTTAACACGTCAGCAAGGAAATCTTATAAGTAGGTACTTAACAACATTGAGTTTGTTTTGAAAACTACTTCCGCACCGAAAGTGCATGATGACAGTGAAAGTCAATATTGCTATGTTACGTGCAGTACTTTACTCTGAAAATGAAAGAAAAGCCTAGATATAATCGAACCTCTTTTAAGCGGCCACCGTCGCTTACCATTGAAGCCCCAATATCCACAAGCAAATTCTCCAGACTAATCTCCATAAATTCCCTAAAAGAATAAGTTAAGAGAATTTGATAAAAGATCACAGTATTCCTCTTGAGGATTATCATTTTAGCCATTCTCATCTGCCTCGTCCTCAGTCGCTCGCGATAACTTTTTCGCGTGTTGTTTCTCGCTTTCTTCTCTCACGCGCTTAGCCTTAGGAGGTAGCATTCTCATTACTAGGGGGAGTCGGGAGGTTCGGGATTCGTCGCGCCTGTTCTACCAAACCAACTGACTACCCCTGGGTCTCCGAGGATGGATTGTGTATTAATATTGGTCAGTCTTGGCACATAAAGGTTAAATAGAATTTCTGTTAGTTTGTTTCCTGACAATTTTTGCTTTCTGAAACTTTGGTAACTGGCCTTTAAATGGAAGGTAACCTCTTAATAGAGCCTCGACTGCATTTCATCAAATACTGTATAACAGAAAAGTCCTAAAATGCCAGAGAAGAACACTTAACACAGTTTTTTCATTTGTCTTTGTTGAATGCTCGAGCTGATCTCTTGCTGATGCCCCGTGACTTTAGCCTAACAACTTCACTCCTAAGTGTTGTTTGTTTTTTTCTCTCTTGTTCCTAGTGATAGGCATATCAACGTTTCGCGTCATAAATTAATATGATGAGTCATGAATCCCACTTGGATTGATTTAGGTTTGGTTGCATGTTGTTTTTAGTAGCGAGTTCCATATCACTCCGACTCTTAGAAGCTCCGTTACTCATCATATTGTTGCGGCAAATATTGTAAGCTAGCTCAGTATCATTTTGCTGTGATGGTATGCTCTTCAGTCGAGTTTCTTGCCAAAATTATTTCAGTTATTTACGATTTACTCGCACCCTAGCTTTTTCCAGGGTTTTAGACTTTCTCGAAGCACTGGAAAAAATCGTAACAATGCAAAAAAGCAGCGAAGAAACTATGTGTTAGTTTATGAGCAGTTTGTCGCACTTATATAGACTGAGTCGTTGCAAAGCCAAGGGTGAAAGGCTATGGTAATGTTTTCAGGTGGATTTCACGTCTCGTTCACACAGGCCATGATCAGCAGTGCACAGAACGAACTTTTTAATGGGGTCCATAATTACTTCACTTCATGGTTTAGCTTCGAAAACCGTTTTTATTAATGTTCTACCGTTCATTTCTATCGATTACTTATTCATACCCGGATAAAAGTTGAGATGATGAGTCATGCTCTCCTTCCATATTGATTCAGGTTATGTGGTTACATGGCTCGGTGTGTTTTTAAGAGTTTCGCACACGTATCCTTGGTGGATGGAAACAATCGATGCAAAGCTTCTGATGGTCCGGGGGGAGTACTCTGGAGTTAAAGTTAAAGTGACGTGAATGATCGAAGGATATTTTGGGGTTTGAAATTTTCGATTCCGGGATTTTTTGGGTAGGAGAATATTTTAATTTTCTGGGGATGCCTTTATTTAAGTAGAAATGTTTTGGGGTTTTTCAAACCCTCAAAATAATTTGAAGATTGGTGTAGCAGACTTCTTGTAGGTCTAGAATACCAGTTGAGGAAAAGTTGAATTCAGATGGTACAATTTATAAACAACCACAAACATTCAACTTCCTTTTTTTTCTTGTTATATCGTTTAATCCATTGTGAGAATTTTAGGGCTTGGAAATTCGGCACGGGAGTTTTTGGGGGTTAATTTAGGGTTCAGAGATTTTATTTCGGCTTTGATTTTCGCCCAATCCTCGCCATTTAAATTATGGAGCACCCAGCCTCCCCCCCCCCCCCCCCCCCATCTGCCTCCCTGGCTGATGGTGAGCTATTATTTTGTGGTGTGGATATTCAAGAAATTTTCAACCTTCTACGTCATTTGGGTGCAAAACAACAAGAAAGTGTTCTTTTTTTCCCCGGAGTCATCATGACAGTGCTCAAGCGTATTCATGCGGTTTTCAGATTCCTAACATGCCCCAATTGCAATTTCTGATGTGTTCATCATAATGTCTGCTTTTTAGTTATTACTCATAGTATTTGCTCTAGTTGTTTTAATGGTGCCCTCATTTAGAATTTTCATTTACGAGTACATTTACATATATCATCTTGCAATATCTATAACAGACACATTCGCAAGCCCCTAACTAATAACTAAAGTGCTACTACTAGGAAATATAAAAATAAATAATACAATAAATCGAAACGGGTAAACATCACACTGAAGAAATATAATCAGAGATGGTGGCTTTAAATTTTGCAGTTAAATCCATTGTTAAACTTGGCAGACTATTCCAGTCAGTGATAGACTTTCTCGTTTTGCGAACGCGGAAGTCCGAAGGATATATTTCCTTCTCGCAACAAACTTTTGAATTGCGTGCACAAAAATGTATCCCGAATTACAAAAAGAACGGTGCAGATCATTAAAAAACCATTCCTCATCATTTAGGAAGCTAGTTACCTGTCGAATAACGACACGTCCGTGAGAGATGGTGCTGTTATAGATATTGAGCAGAGTTCTTCGCAGTTCGACCAGTTGCGGATTTTGTGTCATTATAAATCATGTGAATGGATGTAAAGTTTGATAATGTAATCTGGATACAATGTTTACCCACACGCTGTTCATGATCTCATGATCAATCGATAAAGCAAACTTCTCATCTCCTCAGGAAACGGAGCTGCCCCGGCCCCGAATAGGAGCATTCAACCAAATGTTTTTCCCGGGGAGACTGCGCATCCGATCCAGCCCCTTACCCTTGTATACACCTTCTATTGACAAACGGTACCCCTTTTATATACCTAGTTTAGAACCATACATCCCTTTTACTACTGTAAATGCACTGTCTTTTGTGAATAAATCACTAAGCCAGGAAGTTTTCATAATTGACTTTTCACAGCCATAAAAAAAATGCCCCCGTTTGTTCTTTTAGGTCCTTTTAGAGATCGAAGTGAAAGATTTTTCCCACCCCTTTATAAGATTCAACTTTTGAAATTCCTAACTTTTTATATACATTGTACCTGAAGCCTGGAAAAGGTACCCCTTTCGGCCGGAGCTTTCCCTTTGATATAGACCGTTATAGGCAGTGCTCTTGTCCCCCCACGGGCTTGCGGTCATGAGCAGAGTTTTCGTTCTTGGACGACCTGGACCACAAGCCTAGGGGGTACTTTATTTTTAAGCTATACAATTTAGGAATCATCTGGAAACTTGCTTCGAAAACCGTTTTGGTTATTTTTATTATGTTCTACCGTTCATTTCTATCCATTCAATATTCATACCCGGATAAAAGTTGAGATGATGAGTCATGCTCTCCTCCCATATTAATTCAGGTTATGTGGTTACATGGCTCGGTGTGTTTTTAAGAGTTTCGCACACGTATCCTTGGTGGATGAAAACAACCGATGCAAAGCTTCTGATGGTCCGGGGGGTTTACTCTGAGTACTTGAAATTTTCAATTCTAAGATTTTTTGGGTATAAAAATGTTTAATTTGGGGGGGTGGATGCCTTCATTTAAGTAGAAATGTTTTGGGGTGAAAACCTCAAAATAATTGGAAGATTGGTGTAGCTGTGCATTGCAATACCGCGCGCGTATGCGGTCTCGTAGTTGTAGAATACCAGATGAGGAAAAGTTCAGATGGTACAATAAATAAACAACCACAAACCTTCAACTTCCTTTGTTTTTTTCTTGTTATTTTATTTAATCCATTGTGGGGATTTTTAAGGCTTGGAAATTCGGTACGGGAGTTTTTGGGGGTTAACTTTTGGTCCAAGGATTTTATTTCGGCTTTGATTTTCGCCCCCTTGCGATCACCCTCGTCATATTGATTATGAAGCACCCAACGCCCCCCCCCCCCCCCACTCCCCCTCCCTGGCTGATGGTGAGCTATTATTTTGTGGTGTGGATACTCAATAACTTTTCAACCTTCTACGTCATTTGGGTGGAAACAACAAGAAAGTGTTCTTTTTTTCCCCGAAGTCATCATGACAGAGCTCAAGCGTATTTTCCCACGTTTAGGATGCGGTTTTCAGATTCCTAACATGCCTCAATTGCACTTCTGATGTGTTCATTATAATGTCTGCTTTTTAGTTATTACTCATAGTATTTGCTCTAGTTGTTTTAATGATGCCCTCATTCAACCCTTCTCGTTTTGCGAACGCGGAAGTCGAAAAGATATATTTCCTTCTCGTAACAAACTTTTGTATTGCGTGCACAAAAAATGTTTCCCGAATTACAAAAAGAACAATGCAGATCATAAAAAACCCATTCCTCATCATTTAGGAAGGTACCTGTTGAATAACGACACGTTCGTGAGAGACGGTGCTGTTACAGTAGATATTGAGCAGATCTGAGCAGAGTTCTTTGCAGTTCGACCAGTTGCGGATTTTGTGTCATTATAAATCATGTGAATGGATGTAAAGTTTGATAATGTAATCTGGATACAACGTTTACGCACACGCTGTTCATGATCTCATGATCAGTCGATAAAGCAAACTTCTCATCTCCTCAGGACACGGAACTGCCCCGGCCCCCGGGGAGGAGCACTCAACCAACGTTTTTTTCCCGGGGAGACTGCGCATCCGCTCCAGCCCCTTTCCCTTTTATACACCTGCTACTGACAAATGGTGTCCCCTTTATATACCTAGTTTAGAACGATACATCCCTTTTACTACTGTAAATGCACTGTCTTTTAAATATGAATAAATCACTAAACCAGGAAGTTTTCATAATTAGCTTTTCACTACTATAAAAAATGCATTTGTCAGCTCCTTTGGGCCCTTTTAGAGACCGAAATGACAGATTTTTCCCACCCCTTCATCAGATTCAACTGTTGAAATTCCTAACTTTTTATGTACAATGTACCTGAAGCCTGAAAAAGGTACCCATTTCGGCCTGAGCTTCCCTTTTCATATAGACCATTATAGGAAGTGCTCTTGTCCCCCGACGGGCGGAGGTGGTGTCTTAGAACCTGCTTGCGGTCATGAGCAGAACTTTCGTTCTTGGACGACCTTGACCACTAGCCTGGGGTTACTTTCTTTTTAAGCTATACAATTTAGGTATCATCTGGAAACTTGTTTCTACTGATAGCTGAAGCTGACAGAGTTTTGTGTCATCTTATGATGTTTTTAACTGTCTTTTTCCAATGGATGAACAAAATGAAATACCGCTGCTACCAGGGGGGTAGCCAGCCTGTAGACTCACCTGTAGGCCCGGGCCTACAAATCTGACAAATGTTTGGTTTGATCACTCTACCGCCCCCTTGTAATAAATTATGCGTTGTTGGGGTGAGCTAAAAAGCTCAAAGCTTAAAAGAGCTCAAAGTATTGGTGAGGTCAGTGCGTACTAGTCATGTGTTCAAGCTTCAGGATATAAGGAAATGAAAGTTGGCCAGGCCTACAACTAGTCGAAAAACTGGCTACGCTCCTGGCTATCAAGATTCTGCTGCTGTTCATGGCTGGTTTATTTATTGGGTTTTTGGTTGAGAAATGTGCAGCTTGTCAAAGTCATCGGAAATCATCGTTTTCAAAATGAGCTTTAACACTTTACTTCATCTTGCCGGATGCGTATCAAAGAGGGTTGAAAAGTCTTAAGCGATTCTGACCTTACCTGACGGCTTTCAACTGGTAAGCCTGAGTAATTATTACATTTGATGTTTGTTTGTTTTTTCTGGTTTCATGAAGTCGAGTGTAGTTTATGCGGCTAGTTATGCAAGTTTGTAACATTTGAGACAATGATGTGACCTTGCCTAGTCCACGTGACCCGAAACTCATTGACCGCGCGGGATAATGAGGCCTAGGGACCAGGCAAGATCTGACCGAGTACGTGCACTTTACTGAAGAGCCTTTATACATTTTCTGACCGCAAATCAGTAGAAAGAAAACGTTCTGAAGAATATTTAGTTGTAATGTTGGCTGTAAAGAAAAAGTTTTGAGCGCTATTTTTGCCTCGAGTTCATTTTGAAAAATAGCCGCTCCGGGAAGCCGGCTTAAAACTTAAGACTCAAGACTAAATCTGCAACCTTTTTTACATGATTCAGGATTTTCAGAGACACTTCACTCTCAATAAATTTGTCATCGTGAATAAAAATTGTTGTCTCTGTAAATGTTTCACAGGATCATATTTCTTGTCCTTTTTGTTTAGTAGTCTCTTTTTCAATTTTAGTCGCTGTGCTGGTTATTTTCAGTCATACATGAACATCGCACGCAGGAGAACTCAAACTGCCGCGCGTATATATAAAAGATTACAAATAATAAAAACATAGAAAAATAATCGTGACAAATTCTTTATTATATTGAAACGTAACTCTGTTGCTGTTCATTTAAACAGATCGCACTGCAAATTTGGCGCTTGTCAAAAGTCAGAACCGACTCCCAGGGCCGTATGGGTGATTTTGGAATGAATTAAATTAAATAGGTCAAATGGTCTTTTTTCTAGCGTTTTCGCTAAAAGTCTATTGCAGTCAGCTCCTTTTATAGCGGACACTGTGGGGACCTTGAGTTCGTGTCCTCATTTATTAGCAAGTATTCGTAATAGCGGGAGTTTATTTCACTCAAACATCTTTAATTCATTTTTGCTTGGGATTATCGGGGTGTCCGTTATAGCGGGGTGTCCGCAAGGCGAAAGTCGACTGTATTACCCTGCAAACTTCATACTGCAATGCGCAGATCGATCTGACTGAACATTCCCGACAGTGCAGAATTCTCTTCATGAAAACTCTTTGTAATGTGATCAATTTTATAATTTGTTCTGCAAGGGAAGCGTGTGCTTTGCCCGGGGGGGGGGGGGGAGGGGGGACTCCGCATATGAAAGGGGTGGGGATGCTCGTCGTCTCGCTTAGGGGTGTAAATTTCGGATTTTGGTCTCACTTAGGGTGTTCTGGGCAAAACGCCATCATATTTAGTCGTGAAGGTCTCGTTTAGGGTTGTACGCGAAAAAATATAAAAAAATATATATTGTCTGTGTTTCAACATGGTCTCTTTTAGGAGTCAAAAAAAGCTTAAGCCACGCCCAAATAGGTCTCCTTTAGGGGTTTAATTCAAAATTTCCGACAAGCATCCCCACCCCTTTCATATGCGGGGTCCCTCCCCCGGGCTGCTTTGACCGTTCTGAATGTTGAATGAATGCAACAGTTATCTTGCAAAATTGTGGAAAACTGCATAATTATACGTTTAAATAGGGCAAAAAATAACAAATTCTATTCGAAGTCTGTTGTGTCTGTTGTAAACAAACAGGGCCTGATAGTACTGTTTACCTCAGATGTGATGTATAAAAACAGACAAAAAGTACAGAAGGCTGGTTTACACGCCACAGGATTTATCAGCGAGATTTTGTATAGTAAACTTCTCGAACACAAAAATCCGGCCTGAGTTTTTGTTGTGGCCTCGCTTTTAAACATCGAGGAATGCAACCGATAAAATATAACTAACTTGTACATTGGCTGCCACCGAGGACTGTCGAGTCTTATAACAGGCCTTTTGGGGGTGTCTAATTAACCTTATAAAATAGAGGGGGAGGGGGGAAGGTACAGAAGGGTAAATCTCCCTCCTCCCTACCTTTTGTGGCAATTTTTCCAACGAAATAACGGGTAACACCCCGGGGTAACACACGACTCCTGCTCTTAGTCGTAAAGGAAGTTATCTGATCCTCAGAGCTTCGCCTCTACCCCGACACACCACACGAAGAGGGCGTAACTACCGTATGTCACTCATTCACTCATACCAAGGCTTTTATGGAGAGAAAGCCTCTATACCAACCAAGTATCTATGAAAAATACTTATATAAACAGAAAATTCTTTCCAATATTGCGGTAGCAACTACCTACAGACCTATGGAACAGCCATGGGAACAAAGATGGCCGTTGCTTCTGCTAACAACTTCATGGCCAGGCCTCGGTTGTTCAAAAGCTGGATAGCGCTATCCACCGGATAAATCGATCTCTATTCAGAGGATAGCAGTACAATTATTTTCCCCAATACTAATCCGCTGGATAGTGATTCAGTTTATCCGGTGGGTAGCGCTATCCAACGTTTGCTATCCAACTGGGGCCAGAATAGAAAGCCAAATATTGAGATAGTTGTACTGAACCGATTGAACCGCTGTTTTGAAAATGATATATTGACGATGTGTTTTCCCTATGGGACCTAAGTCTAGAGCTTTGTGGAAAAAGAAAAATAACTTTCACTCCACTATAAAATTCACGGCTGAGATGTCAAACAGAGATCATTTTCTTGGACACAAAAGTGTACAAGAGGTTAGATTCAACAAGAAATCTATCCTAGACGTGCAAACACATCACAAACCAACAGAAACCTTTCAGAAAACGAACTTCTACTCGTGTCAACTACCAGGCGTGAAGAAAGGCTTTATTAAAGGAGAAGCGCTCAGGCCTCTAAGGACAAATTCTTCTTAAACCAATTTTGAGGAAAATATAAAAAATTTCGAAAATCGCTTGATAGAAAGAGGCTACCCTGCCGCTGTAATTGTGAGAAAGTACCTCTTTGAGGTAAAATTCGCCAACAGCTCTTCGACAGAGAAACAAATCCGCACGTAAAAAACTACTACCTTCTGCTACACATACCACCTGGCTTTACCTAGCCCGAAGAAAACACTAATGGGGAAACGGCACCTTACATGTACACAAAACCAACAACGGCTAAGAAAAATCTCTAAGGGGCCTCCCCTCATATCATATCGCAAGGGAAAATCCCTAAAGGACGTATTAGTTAAAGCGAAGCTCTGAAGGTCAGATAACTTCCTTAACGACCAAGTGTAGGAGTCGTGCGTTGCTCGTCGCCAATTTTAAACTTGGTAACGTGAGATGTCTCAAAGTGGATCGCAGTGTACGTCATACTCCCCGTGCCCCTATTCCTTGTCATCAAGTTAAAAAAAGCGATAAAATTACCTTCTAATCGATATCTCCCTACTCCCAACATTTCATTTTCTCCCTCCTCTTTACATTTTCGCCCCAATTTTCCCCTCCTCCTTACTTTTTCGGGCCATTTCTTCCTCCCTATTTTGTTCCTCTCCCCCTCAAAATAAAGGTCGTGTAGGTGGGAGGCTGGGTCATTTTGTTCGGGAAGAATTTGTTTTCCAAGCCTAATCAACTGCGATCAAAAGTGTATGATTGCTATTTTTTGGGTGTACATATGAGACTATTAACTCGATGTGAGATTTGTTTCATTCTTGGACTGTTTGCAAATTATTTTTCCTCTAATATCACTTAGTCTTTCCCGCAAAAGTCATATGAATCTTCCCTAAAGTTAACTGATTTGTGGATTACAATTTTGTTTGATTTAAATAATAAATTTAATAGCAGGAGCTTCGCGTTTAGTCCTGGCTGAATCTATGCAATTTATCTTATGAAAAGAGTGATAAACTATGAACAATCAAGTATTTGCGAACATTTGCAAATTGACTCTTAAAAGTTAAGATAAAGAAATTAAACTACCTTCAATCCTATATTAAGCCTCCCCCTTTCAAATAAGCCCTCCTTTGTCAGGGGAAGAAATTAAAGTTTATGTGTCCCCCTCTCCTCTCCTAGACTTGAATAATTAACCAATACTATAACACTTCACATGGACTGATCTGGTCAGGCTTCTTCTACTGGTATTCACTTGCTGAAGGCTCCAATTTGTTTTTTACCTTCAGTTGCATCGATTCCTACTTGAGTTTTTCTACTTTGAATTCTGGTTCATAATCACAGTCTTTGCTAAATAAATTAAAGAATCTCCTTAATAATACGTCCCCCATGTCTGTTAAGCCCCTGCCAAACGTCATGAAACGTGCTTGAAATAGATCAGCCCCCTGGGGGGCTTAATAGAGGATTTAGGTAACTATATAGCTTTTACAGCCCAAAATGATTACTGTTACTTAGAATAATTTTTATATAATGAACACTTCATATTTACAAATCATGAAATGAGTGTCAATTCTATGCTGTTACTTTGCACTTCACATTTAATGTCTTAGAAAAAGGAAGACTTTCAACTAACAAAACGTGTATATGAAAACAAGAAACCTTAAATGTACATGTACATGTACTGTCCACTAATCATTATTTTTGGTTAAAAACAACGAGTAACACAAGAACGAAATTAGGTTCAAAAGCTAAGAAAACAATGATGACTGAATGTGTCCTTCAAATGCTTTGCAAAGTGCCTGCAATACACAGACCAATAGACAACAAGCTCACTAACAAATTGTTCCATCAATCAATAGCAGAAGGCCATCAAAAATATTTTTACCACACATTGTATCTCAAATCGCAGACTGGTCAACTTTTGGGATGGAATATTATTATAAAACACAATATAAAAATATAAAACATACTGAATTTTTAAAAAGGCCAGAGGTTCCAGCAGCCTATGACTGTGTTGCTTGTTTTATCTTAATCCTATTCTAAACTATTTTGTTTCATGCTGACAGTGTGCAAAGAAAGTCGTGTCCGATAGCCCCGGGGAAGTGGATTTTGCTATTGAGCTGGTGATATTTGTTCTTAACTCGCCCAACGGGCAAGTGCTGTGTTTTGGGGAAATTCAAATTACAGAAGGATTGTAATCAATCCTGCTAATCAAAAGGGGTTTTGGGGCTAGTTGAAATGACTTATGGGCTAGTACATACTAGCTAACGCTTGCCCGAATGGCAGGCTGTAAAACTGACTTTCTTTGCACCCTGTGCTGAGGAACTACAGTCAAATGGTGTTAACACGGACTCTGAATGGGCCAACGAAAGTGTCCTACAACAAGGGGGTCCTTATTAAGCAGGTTGGATTTAGAGAAAATGTAAGGGCTTTCTTTCCCCAGGGACAAAGTTAATGGTCTGGGATGACTAGGTGTTCGTAAAGTGGGTGTCTGTAAAGTGGGGTTGACTGTAACTTAACCCTTTAAGTCCCAAGAGTGACCAAAGTCAATTTTCTCCCAACAAAATCAATACATAATCAAAGGAAAATGTTGTGAGAATCAATAAAATTATCACCTGGGAAAAGCTTTGATCTGCTATCAAATTCTCTTAACCAATTCTTGCAGGAAATGTATGGAGATCAGTCTGGAGAGTTTGTATTTGGATACTGGGGCTTAAAGGGTTAATACACCCGCTCACCTACATGTACATCTTTTGGCCATTTCCAAGTTGAAGGTGAGACTGAGTCGATGTTGTGTCCAATTGCACTATAAAACTGTTTGGGTAGCCTGTAAAAAGCAGCTGTCTCTTTTCATTTCTCGCAGCTAGGGATGTTTTGCCATGAAAGACAGTGTGCATCAGCGACAGAAATTCCATACTGGTGATGTAAAATCTGTTCAGAATCTGGTCAGGAGCCCTGAATGGTCAACATAGTAGTTACATTGTTTTAGCTATAGTTAACGAATGACAGACAAAATGACAAAAGGCCACAAAGGTCAAATGTAAACGTGATGAATCTACAGATGCATTACAAAACAGTAAATATTCATGGAAGATATTTCTCTTTAGAATAAGCATTTGAGCTTCACTGGAGCTTGTTCGCAGAAGAACACAAAAAGTTACCAAAATTGACCGGGAGAAACATAACATCAAACAAATCACATTTGGAACCCTATGTGGGTTTACTAGTTTAATTATGTAAACACTGATTTACATCATCAGTATGGAATTTCTATCACTGAGGCCCAGACATCTCTCCTGGTGAAATGTCCCAAGTGGCGAGGAGAAAGGAGAGACAGCTGTTTTGACAGGCTACTGTTTGGGATGTTATCAACCCCTCCTTTCATTGGCTAATATGAATTTGGAGTAGAAACTGGGTCAAAAACCATCTCCCAAAACAGTCCTTCAATTTCCACACAACAGTGGACCCAGCCTCAGCTACAGGCCAACTGAAAATCATCCAAATGACAGCCTGCACCACGGACAAAACTAAATATCTGGTTATGTCCATCTGCGAGCCAGTGCTGAAATCCCTGTTCTGGGGGTCCCACCTATGTACCAGGGCTGGGTTAAAGCGACATTTGAATTCAAACACAAAAGCTAAATTCAGTTAAATTCTTTTTATCTACAATGTGAATATAGCATGGATGCTCTGAAAAGTATAGGGAAAATACCTTTGAACAAAAGAAAAAAAAACAGATTAACCTTTAAACCTGGATTAGCCCTAAACGGCCTTCAAACAACTGGGCTCAGGATTTAAGTGTATGCCACGATAGTCCTGTTAAAAAGCCATTGTTGATTTTCCAATTAGATGGAAGAGAAACTTGAAAGGCACTCCAGTAATTGGTTGCGTCTTTCAGGGCGCAGAACAAGGATCTCAGTGCTGCTTCGCAAAGGTTACTAAAAGGGATTAGATTATGACTGCAATGCAGTACATTAAATGAGGGCCTGTCATACCCTCAAATAATGCCTACATGTAGAATGTCCAAATATCAGTTGAACAAGCCAGGAAAAAGAAACTGTATACATGCAGTGGGTGGATCCAGGCCTTCAGATAAGGGGGAGGGGGGGGGAACCTAGTCATCCAGACCCTAAGATAAGGGTTAGGGTTAGGGTCAGGGTTAGGGTTAGCGGGCCCGGTCTGAAAAAATGTTTTTTTCGTTTGGTCCAAAAATATGGTGGGCAAGGGGGGTGGGCCCTCCGGCCCCTCCCCTAGATCTGCCACTGACATGTAGCTGCAGTATCTCCAAAGATGGGATCAAAGAACATCAAAGCATTTCATTGACTCCACCCACTCAGTGCAGATCCATGTTATGTTGAAGGTGTGTGCTACTTAACCATGGTAACGAACCTTAATGCATACTGACAAATTTCTCTAGTGTTTTTGGCACCATGTCCAAATAGGGAAGTCCAAACTTTCTTACAGCCCTTGCACTAAGACACTTTAACTCCAAGTTTCTGTAATTTGAAAGAGTTGCATGTGCTTCATCAGTTTGTGCCAATTCCAAGGCAGTTTGGCCATTATGATTGACAAAATCTTGATGAGCACCCCTCTCAAGCAAAATTTTCAATACGCTTGTCACAAGGTGGATCTTGTCATTGCCAAGCTTTCCAGTTACGGCTTTGTGAAGTGGTGTATTCCCCATGTAGTTGGTGGCATTTACACTGACACCTTCGTCCAAAAGAAGTTTTGTGGTAACAGGGCATGGGAAAGTATCTTTCTTGCTGCGCTTTATCACCACCTTGTGTAACAATGTATTCCCAAGATCATCTTGAGGATTGAGGTTGAGAAGTTTTTGCAGCAAGGATAATACACTTGAGGTTCTGACTTCTTCACATTTAGCAATGACTTGAACAAGCCTGGCAGATGAATAGAGCAATTCTCTGAACATTGTGCTGTTAGGAGAGATTTTCTCTGATCTTTCTTGAAGTTCATTCTTCAACTTTTTCTCATACTCATATTCAAGTACTGTTTGCTCCAGCAATTCAAGTAATTCTTCTTCCCTTGGATGAATGTTGCTCCCAAATTTTTGGCTTAAAACAGCAATCAGTGAACATAAATCAGAGAAGGCTGATTGATGGCAAAGTCGAGCTATCTTCATTGCATGTCTGTGCAAACCAATCGCCACATTTAAGTTTCGATACCAGTCAAAAAAATACTCAGCAACTTCACGCATAGGTTCAATAAGTTCCATGTTATCAGTTCCTAAAATCCTCTCTCTAATGACAAGCCCCTCCATAAGAATGGTACGCCTGTTATTTTCTATCTGGGCAAGTTCTTCAGGATTTTGACTCTCCCTTCTATTCTGGTAAGCTTCAATTGGTTGTACTGGTTGTTTCAGCACTGGGTGTGTGGGATCTTCAAACCTTTCTCCCATTCCTTCCTCAATGTAGTCAAACCCTCTCTTATATCGCTTAGAATGCAAATTTGTGGTAGCAAGTGAGGCACCAAGAAGCTCAAGTGCATCGATTCTTTGCTCATCTGTGTAATCTACCTCCAGAAGCAATTTCTCCACCAATGAAATCATGCCTTTATTACAGGCAAAGAGAAGTGGAGTTAAGCGTTGTTTATTGTACAATTGAGAAGCTCCAAGACTCAAAAGTTTTTGAAAGACTTCAACTTGCTTGTCTGGAATGGGATCATGGACAGCATAATGCAGAGCAGTATTACCATATTTGTCTTGATGATCTAAGTTAGCCCCATGTTTGACAAGGAACTCTATGGCATCAATTCTTCCATTGAAGCTTGCATCCATTAGTGGGATACAGCCCTCATCTAGGGTAACTGCATTAACATCAGCTCCATTTTCAATAAGGCAATTCAAAACATCCACATGTCCATTACCCGAAGCAACAAACAACGGTGTACACAAACGATACCTACCACCATCATGCCCATATCGGAGCACACGTCCACGTCCGTCGACATCTGCCTTGTACCTTAGAAGTACTTCTACACAATCTGTCTTCCCTTCCATTGATGCAGCAAGAAGTGGTGTCAGTTGTCCCTCTATTAACTCCACAAACGTGGCTTCGAATGTATGCGCTCTTTCACTGTCATCCATATCGTGAAGAAGTTCATTAAGCAACGCAGCATCTCCAGATTTAGCAGCTTCATAGACTTTTGATGGCTCGTTATCATCAAAAGAGTTGTCAGAATCATCGCAGTCATCAGAACACAGGTCGAACTCCAACGAAGATTCAGAAGATTCTTCACGTGCGCAAGCCATATTTTCTAAGATTCAGCTACCCTTCTACAGTCAGTTATATCCACAAACATTGATCACCTCAAAAGACCTCAAAACAATGAGAAATAGCTCAAACAATCGTTCGTTGTGTGCAATAAACCCATGCAAAACAAATTACAAACCAAATACACCTCCGCGTGCTCAAAGCTGGAACCCAGTCTCTTGGCCGAACTCAGTGCGTTATGTAGACGAAGACTAATTGTCACCGGCTCTCTTGAAGAGAACTGGTTTCCTTCACATTTTCTACTTTCTACCGCCCTTATGATATGTAAGTCAAGGTTAATAAGAATCACATTGTCAGTGACTCGTGAGCCAACCGGAAACCGGATGAAGATTGTCTCATCCGATTATCCTGATCAGCTTAATGGAATAACGTTTTAAGGGAGCGGTCTTGTAGGGGAGGTAGTCGGCAGTGATCATCAATCAGCAATAGTCTCCTCTTAGCCTACGAATATAGCGCAGCCTTCTCTCCTCGCTCCCTTTCACGGGAGAGAAAGATCATCAGTCATGGGGCGAGGAGTAAAGAGAGACGGTTGCATTCGAGGACTATAGTGGCAGACTTGTGATTTTTCACAAACTCCTGTGCAGTCCACAACGACGGGAATGAGTGCGTGACTGACTGAGACACACAAAAACTTGCATTGAAATTTACTGGGGAATAGCCTGTTCCAGGCTCTCAGATAGTGGGAATGCGCGAAAGAGTGGGGAAGACGCGAAAGTGAAAGGCGCGAAAAAGGGGTTTCCTACGGTGTTTTTTTTTTCGGGTTCGTGCTTTCTCAATTCCGCGGACCCAACTAGTCGGAAACTGGAACAGGTTAACTGGGGAATAGAGAACAAGACAACGCAGAAGGGCAGCTTTAAAAAGGCAAATATTTAAACTAGTATAACGGCTAGTCTAATCATCTCGAGGGTGTGGTCTGTTACATCATTCATGACCTGAATGATGTGTCCTTTCCTTGGAATTAAAATAGTTTATTTGGTTGGGGACACAAGCCAGGGATAAGCCTGCCTGCACTGACTCCCATACTCTAAACCTATGGCATATATCACATATCAGTTTCATTTAGGATACGTTTATGATATCGTTAGTTGTTTCCCGCGAATTGACATAAGCCGGGTTTGGGGGGGTTCATAATTTAACTGTATACTGGCATGGGCAAGAATTCAGAAGACAAAATGGAACCCAGGAGCACCTTGGTGTTCTTTTCGTCAAAGAAGTTTCTGATCCGAAGATTTTAACGTGTGGTTTATGGTGAGTGGGATTCAACATTCACGGAAAATTGCAACCCAGGGTTTTTCACATGTGAAGAATTGGATCTAAATAAACGATGCGAGCACCTAGCAAACGCCTAACTCAGCGCTCAAGCTCTCTCGACGAACGCTGCTTTCGTTTTCGATCGGAGACAAGCGAAAGGCTTGGAGCTAAGGGGGAAAGCTTGCATGTGGGCAAGAAAACGCGCCCTGTCACGAATACAACTATCTGCACGTAGTGAATGGGCTAAGACTCGTACCCTATTTTTAGTACTGGAGGTCTAAAATAAGCACCCTTTCCTTTTTCACGTCATTGCAAAATATATATGGCATACTGCGAGTCCAGTTAATAAGGATAGCCAGAAAGAAAGTGAACTGTTTGGGATGAGAAAAAAGGCAATTTCTTAATCACTGACTACTTGTTCATGGCAAGCAAATTGCCTACAAAGGAAACCATCAACTTTGATCGAGGGCATGTCTGGGAGGATTTCAGACAGAATTGGAACAGAAAAATATTAAATAGAGTTAATAGTCTAACATTTGCAAAAAAGGCACGCAAAATATCGATCGCATTAGTAGTCTTAGAAATTGAATTCTTGCCCAAATCCAACCATGCATCCCTCCCTCTTCTTAAAATCTAAATCGGGATCGGCCCCTGAGGTACCGATGCACATTTCTACACAAATTAATACAATTTCGGACCCATTAAGAAATCAGGCCTGATCGTTTGCGGATGCTGTTAATTGTTAGGTAGCCTCTTGTTCTAAGTTTCCTTTCCCGATACAATAAAAGCTGAGTGTATCTCGTGTTGTACGTAGGCCGGCAAGGCTCACCCTTCCTCTCTAATCTGGCGCCTTGTTGATTTGAGGTTCGGCTAGACAGCACTCTTGTTTTAAGCTGATCATCAACAAGGAATGTTTTATAATCCTTGAATTATTTACTGAAATTGTTCCGGTATGCAAACAACTACACACTAATATAATATTGTTCTGGGCAGCGAGGGCCGACGCCAACGTTAGTTCAAAGCGAAGGTGCCGGACGGGTCTTTATGGTTGTAGTCAGCAGTAGTCACTGGTTTGCTTAGCTTAATTTGCAGCTTAAAAAGTATTTCGAAAAAAAGGAAATCATGATTAAAAAAAGTACATTTCTGGCTAGCTGTAGAGTCAGCCTTACATCGTTACTTTATATTGCAATCTTGACCCAGCCACATTTTCCAGCATTTTTATGCTGCTGGGCTAAATATCGGCAGCTTATCTGCAGCTTATCTCGAATATTTAGTCTTATTGGGTATATTGTCCTTAAACGTTTGTCTGGAGTCACAAAGATGCGGCAAAAGCTTAAATTCCTTTGCACGGAAAATCCAATGCTTGCAGTGTCGTGTCTAGTGCCTTTGTAAAAGGACAGCAAGCGCGTTTGCATCTTCACCTGAAATATTTGTACCCGCCCTTTCATATTATCTTAAGCAGGTATAAACCTCAGCTCATCGTATTGGGAGTTGAAAGGGGAGTTGCACCAGAATTGTTCTTAGCGTATGAGTTCCTACTGTATCGTTCTCTCGCATTCCTTAATAGGCAAGTGAATTTATTGCCAAACAACAGTTCCAGTCAGTGAGATTATTTATGGGCGGAAATCTAGACGGTTCCTGTATCCGGCGCTCCTCCACTTCACTTATGCTGTCTAACAGAAGATGGGTTTGTCCATCTGAAAAGGTCAGCTTCAGTCAGGCCTTCGGTCAAAATGTATCGAAAGCAAAAAAGTGCTCTCTTATCGGTTCTTGGCGTTTTTCATGCAGGAGTGGATGGAAGCACAGCAAACAATGGAATCTGCTTGCTTCTTTTTGCGATACTATGGATGGAACTTTAGCTTAACTGACTAAGCCATGGAGGACTGTTCTCGAGACTGCTTTAATATTTTCTATTTTTTACCTCATGTTCCTCATCAACAAATATACTTTTCACTGCGTGTTTGTATTTTGCCTTTACTGCCACTAGCTATTAAATTAGCTACAAGAGATAAAAGCGTGTCAGCTATGATTTATTCGAAAGCTTAGAAATTCAAGCGTACTCTATTACAAAACCAAGAACCCTTTTGAAACGAAAATTTGTTTGAAAATTAGTTTAATTTTCAGCTGCTCTAATACACCATGAAAGTAAAATCTCAGTAGGATCGATAGTTTTGTAGTTTGAATTTTAGTGACGTCAGGTGAAAACCAACAATAAGCCCCGAGATATAGGGGGCACTTTTTTGGAAGGATAGGGTTTATTAAGTTTTTCTTTCTACAAAAACAAAAAACGAATGCAACATTTACTGATATTATCTATGTAAACAAAGTTTTTTGGTGGAAAAGAAACGTTTTCTTCCATGGCTGCTGTACTGATTCCGATGTGGTTGCTGAAAAGGCTATAAATAAAGTGATAGAGACTGGGTTAGAAAATGGAGGGGGTCGGTTATTAAATATGGGTGCTAACATGAGGCGCTCAGTCTGCAGTGCAGGAGTTTTCTTAGGGTGCGCGAATGTTTTTGCTCGCGGAAGCAGCGTGTTGAAACTCCAAAAGAGAAGAGGGGCAAGTCAAACTGGAGCTTTCCTTCCTACCCAAAGTAAAGTCCTTAAATGACAATGACCGAGACCACGTTTTATGAGCCCGCGAGACTGAGCTCCCCACTCAATGCCTTGTTTTCACTAAAACCGCTGGACGCCAATCTGGTTGAGCTCATTGTTATCTCAGTAAGGTCTTCCTATGTCTTCCTAAGGGTTGCTATTTCTACTCTCCTCAATCTTCCTCTGTCGTAAATCAAAGATGGCGGCTACAACAACATAAACAAGCAGCTTTCGCACGCCCAAAACACGCCTGCACTGCAGGCTAAAGGAGCTCAGCCTGCAATGGCAGAGCTACAGGTGGGGCATTATTTGCCTCACCAACTTTCAACTTTGGGACAACTCAAAATTGCGCAGGTTGGGATATACTTTAGTGTGGCAAGCTAAGATTCTTCGACCAGATGATCATACCGCTGTATGAGGCGATTTAATGAACTAGAATTCGTGAAAGAAATATTCTGTGATTTTTTTAGATAAAGGATCGTCAAGATTCTGTCTGTGATTTTTATGGAGACGACTCTTGGAGGGCAATTTGCTGCTGCCAAAGCGAAAAACTCTCAGAGGGCGGCTTGGTACTAAGACAGACCTTGGATTGAACAATGTAGTGGCGTATCTGGGCCTCCCCAGTGCAGCTGTTGATTATTTCTCAGAAGTTTTAAAGGGCTTAATAGTAGTAGTTAAAACTAACATAGTGCAACTTTCCATGGGACATGATCAAATGCACTTTACAATAAGTTAAAAAGAAAGACTAAAAACGATTAAAATTTACAAGCAAGTAGAAAGATTTAAAAATGAAAACAAAATAACAATAAGAGATGAATAATAAAATAAACGAAACAAATACACTACTACAAATTAAGAGCTTCTTTAAAAACATATGTTTTCACATGGCATTTAAAATTTGATAGAGATTCAAGGCTGGATATTTCGCTAGGTAGGTTGTTCCAGAGATTTGGGGTCGTATAACAGAATGCTCTACCACCAAGTGTTGGGAATATCTTGCTGCTTGTGACTGTTTAATACTTCTTGTTGTACCTGCCACGAATGCTGTGAGTGAGCGCTCGGCCTCTGCCCTTAGAAGGCTCAAAACGTATCTTCGAACAGCTATGACGCAAGAAAGATTGAATCACTGCATGTACTTAAATTTCAAACTTCCCGGGGGAGCATGGCCCCTGACTCTCCTAGTTTTCTGGTGCCTTCGGCACTTATCATAAGCGCTGTCGCGCCAATATTACACATATTCCCAGTTAGGCCCCACCAACGAAAAAATCCCGCGCCGCCCCTGGCCTGGTGCTAATATTTGCTAATTTAATCGATGGGGGTGGGCGCTTATAAGGTGAAGGGCACCTATAGGAGCCGTGGCACTTAGCCGTATTCCTTCCCTGCTAGGAGAGGCCTCTTTTCCGCGGTATTCGGCGCAAGAGGCCTCTGAACAGGAAACCGTTTTCCGGAATGTTCCGAGTACTCAAAATTCGAAGAAACAGTGGAAACGGGAAGATGTTTGTTAGAGATCGAAATGCAATAGATATCAAGTAGTGACCTAACCAAATTAGGTTTTAATTTCCCTTTTTCGCTGAAGGAAAAAAAATTCTTGATGGAGTCAAGTCTGAGCCATTTTTATCGAAACATTCTGGGGTCATTAAAATCTAACAGCAGTGATAAACATTGTGAAAAAGGGGCACGTGCCCCTTCTCCCTTTGAATGGTCGCGATTACCTCATTGAACAAAAATCCACCTAGCATACGATGTCCTCCGTTATGTGTACAGTTGTATAACTGTCTCTACTCGCAAAAAAAATAAAAAATAAAAATAAAAATAAAATAATAATAATAATAATAATGATAATGATAATGATAATGATAATAATAATAATAATAATAATAAAACAATTATGATAACAAGATTTTTTTCTGTTATAAATTTTTCTTTCTTTTTTCATTTTCATTTTCATTTTGGAACGTTACATTTGCGTGACCTTCAAAATCGCATTTCGAAATGTAAATTAAATGCATGATCAAATGTTTTATTCGATCACGTTCGAATTATCTGCGTTTGTAAATACCTTTGTAAGTCAAAGTAAATAACAAACTTTTAGCCTCTATTTCGCGCAATAAAATATTGACCAATTTCCTCCTGCTTTTAAAAACAAAGTTTTGGCATTTTATATTCTGATATTCTACTCCGGAAGTCGAACATGTTCAAGAAAACAATGAAGTTACGTGACCTGCGGATGGGCGGTGCGCTGGCGGGAATGACGCGTACGTTAAATGGATGTAAACAAAACGACAATCGACAAATTTATTTGACTTTTTATCCTTGTTTGGCTTAAAAAAGTGTTGTCAGTCTTTTTTAATGTGTACTTAACACGTAACGTTTTAGCTGTTTGTTCATACACCACTTTGTAGACTCGCTATGGCGTGTCTAAAATCTCGTGACATTTAAACACTGAAGAATTTTCTCGTGATTAACGCAATGAATGAAAAAGACTCAACAAATTTTTCTATTCTGGAGTGCGTTTTCACAATTGCCGATATTTTTCTATGCAAATTGAGGCGCAACTTGCGTAGTGAATTACGCAACGCATTCCACTCTGACCAGGTGGAACAGGAAAACCATTGGATTTTATCATAAGCTTTGGGTGGATCTTATAAAACATCGGAAAGGCCGGTAATACGAACATTGGGTATTAACTACAAGAAACCAGAGTTCTCATTAATTACGTGCTTGAAGTCAAGAAATCAATCGCAAGCAGAGGCAAAAAGATCTAAGACTATCTTTGTGCGAGCGTGACAGCTGATTAGCAGGAAACAGATAACAAGCCTTTATCACTGGTATATAATTATTGCAATCAGCAGTGAGAATGCGACTTGTAACTCATGAGAAATATAATCGTAACTTATTTGTTGCAGAAAGCATTGACGTAGAATGGAGGGAGCAGGCACGGTTTTAAGAAACTCGTCTATGATGAAGAGATACCCACAGGTAAGATTTCTTGAGTTAGAAATTCCGACACTCTCTGTATTAATGATTATTCTTTAAGTCTATGAAGTAAAACTGGGAACTCGTTGTTGGCTAGCGTGCCCCAAACAGCGGGACAAACAAATCTCGGTTCATTTCATCTCCACTGTCAAATTTTAACCAAAATCAGATCAAACAACAATTGTGATTAGATCTGTGTGGAATTTTAAATAAGCGTAACCTTACGGGCAAATGTTTTGCAGTTTTCCGGGTGGAAGGGAATTCCAAACAC
The DNA here is from genome assembly GCA_964035705.1 of Porites rus. Lineage (NCBI taxonomy): Eukaryota > Metazoa > Cnidaria > Anthozoa > Scleractinia > Poritidae > Porites > Porites rus. The sequence goes on from OZ037992.1 coordinate 46,631,985, forward strand.
ATGGTATCATGAGTTGTTTATACAAGAACTGTTTTTACAGCATTGTTTGAGCATTTTCCCTGAAACCTTTTAACCTGGGAGAGATGCACACATTCTTTCGGTGGAAATCTGAACAGGTATATAGGTTAAAAAGAATTCTTCTTTCTCACTGTTGAAATGCCTTTATATGGCGGGGATTGGAAGAACACAACAGAACGGTAAATTGTGTTCGTGACCATGGACACGCCCTTATTAAGAATTCAGTCAACTCGTGACAGAGGCGGCCCGAATGTCTTGTATGTATACCTAAGACACAAAGTTCCTTCATCATCTGATCCTTGGTCATCGCTAAATCAGCAGTTGAAGATTTTAAAGGAAAGCTGGATAATTGTAAGTTATCAGAAATATGCAACATTTCACGTAGACACACTGTTCTTAAAGTGATTTATTTATCATCCTGTGTGGAGTTAATCTTGCGCAACTGTTTTCCTGTCATCCTGCTTGGGATAATAAAAACATAGAGCTATGGATGTTTTTAGTCATCTGAGGAATACCTAAATCAAGCCGATTTTACGTAACGTTGAGCAAAATATGAGGTGAGATTTCAGAAATGATGCTGACAAAATTAAGCAGGTTCTTTTTGGGGATATTACAAAAGTTACAAGGAAGTAAGGTCGACAAGCCAGTCAAGTTGTTATTGATATAATTTCATTTACTAAATTAATTGCAAAATCCTGTGAGTTAAGCTTCTCTCTGCCACTACCACATTTTCAAATTAAGAGTGCCGATTCATGATGCACCTATAAATTGGAGAGAGATGAAGGTAAGGTTTTGTGTCCATGAAAGGCCGAGGGTAGGACCAAACGAAACGAAAATAGAGGCTTATCTCAGGTTTAGCGTGAGGTGGCTTGTGCACCCGATCAGCAAAGATTTTCTCGTTACTGTTAATCCCGCTTTGGATCACCACTAGTTTGCTTGATAAAAGAGAATTAGGGATTTAGGGATTCTAGTTTACAGACTGGACGATTGCTCGAGAGAAGAGATTTGTAATTGTACTCAAGTACGTTCTTTTTGCACCCAAGGTCACGTTGCGTGACATGTGTCAGTTATAACATTGACTGAAATAATTCATATCGTCATAGCTGAAGGATATCCTTTTGTACCCGCACTGAAGCGAGTTCCGGATGAGCGGAGGAAATTCTTTAAGTCTTCGCATTGACCTCCCTGATTCGGCGATTTATTACCTGTGAGTAACTAAAAAAATTCCGACGTAAATATCGGTCAATTTGGCATTTTCGTCGAGCAGACAAAGAGCAACTCTTTGCAGGACAGGAAACATTATAGCGTACTTCCGGTAATCCTTAACAGTTCATCTTTTTTCAGTAAGGTGCCGCAGAAATATTTGACATTTTTAACCTAAAGAAAAATTAAGGTGGTCATAAAATTGAAAGGAAACTTGCTTTTTTAAAACCAAAGAAGGAGTAGCTATTTTATACACCTAGTGATAAGCTAAGTTTTTTTTCTGACACAAAAAAATACAGTTCATTGATATCAAGTATTTGAATGATAGGAAATTTCCCATTAAATTTTAAGGACGTTTTTCTTGCAAAATGTGCGCTGCTAGCTGGACCAATAACCTTTAAATGTTTGAGAGGAGGAAAAGAAATCGATGATACTTTTCCTTATTACTTAGTTTCTTAGGAATTTTTTTAGTCATTCATAAGAAGTGGCTGTTTCCGTGACCGATAAAATGTCGGTTTCGCTGCACAAAAGATTTTCTCTGTCGCGAGCTTTTCATGCGCGCAAATTGAAGTGTTCCATTAATAGACTGATGTACTTTCTGGAGACAAATGTTTGGCCCCACTAATATTTTTTGCAACATTTCGAGAAATTAGGATTAAGTCCGCCCTTTTTAGCTTCGCCAACTTACAGCGATTTAGTTGCAATTTCAATCGCGAATCAAAGAGAATGGAAGAAAAAACTATTAGAAGAAATTTTCCTATGCATTGCACGCACCCTTGTCACCGCAGCGCCAAAAAATTCCGCACTCCAAAAGCTGCGAAAAGTCTATTGCCGATCGCGTGAGCAGTCTTATCGGCGTAAATGTTGCCGGTAATATACAGCCATTATGCCATATTTGGGCACAACCATGTCAACGAAAAAGAAATAGCGACCTGGTGGAATTTAAACACGCGTAACAATTCTCAAATGACATGCACGCCCTGTCTTAGTGGCAAAAAATGTAGTTCTCGAAGCATGTTTTGTTTCTAAGGAAAACACAACTTTTTTAAGTCGATGACGGAATATTTTTTTAAAGCTGTATGGCGCCCCACGTCTAAGGGCTCCTCCAGTGCGTAATACAAGATGGCGGCGAGTAGTATGACGTAATCAACGTGTGACGTCACAAAAGAGAGCCTTATTAACCTTTGTCGCTCTAGGGCAATATTGAATTGTGTTCCATCAATCCATCTGTTGTTCTCAGTGGTGGTTACCGTAAATAGTTACTCAAGGGTGTAATCGTAATCAACACACTATTTTGGTTTTCGATATCAACGGGAATTTTAGTCAGTTGTGTGCTGTGGTCAAGGCGATAGTGCATCGTAAGGACAGATCGCTAGCTTGACACGCCAGAAACAAAAAAAGGAACCCGCCTAGGACATCTTTACAGAGGTGAATAGTGCGTTTGCTGACTTTTTTTTTCTAATCTCTTTGTCTGTGTTTGAGTTTTTTAATTATTCAGGGCTTATTGCGTGTAGAAAAACAAGTCTGCGGCGGTGTAACTCAAGTGAAACTTGTTATGCGCAAAGGCGATCTAAGGTTAAAATCGGCGAAGTTACGGGGCAAAGTGTGGATTTGATGCTCACTGTAACTTATTACGTTTTTGTCGTTATTTCAGATGCCTGAATTCACGCGAGATAACTGTGCGCCCTTGGGGCAGGAATTTTTTGATTCGATGGACCGTGTAGACGAAGGTGCATTAGCGAGACTTATAGTGGAGATGCAACTAAATAAACTACAGGACTTGCCAGATCTTCGCACGTTATTCTTCAGAAGAAAACAACAGCAAATGAATTACGTTGCGTCGCAGTACGGTAGGATTCCAGCTTACAGAGCCGTACAGCAACAATATACACCCGTGCGAGGAAAGCCATGGGCTATGCACGCTTGAAATTTTACGGTTGGTTGTCAAGGAACTATGCTCTCTAGAGTGACCTTACAAAGCTGAAATGACAGATATGATGTATATAGAACGAAGAGACAGTATTTATGTGGAAGAGAAATCACATGTAACACTACAGCGGGACTGTACTGTTCGTTGCCAGCAAGCAGAACTTAATTATGCATCGACAAACCGATATCTTCTTCCAGGAGAAAAACACAGATATCTGTGCGTGATTCAAGGGCCATTTTAAAAATTAAATTTCTTAAATCTCTAACATAATATTCCTAGATGAGACCGCAGAGAGGACAAAGGGCTCTACTTCGAATATTCAAATATCGCTTAGATTAAACACAACGAATATAATTTTTCAGTAAACGCCTTTGTTTCTTAAGAAAAAAAGCCGGTAAAAAACATCGCTATGTACAGAAAAAGCAATTAATTTAAAGACCGTATTTTTGTGAAGTTCGAGAAAAAAAGTTATGAAAGGAAATTAAGAACCAAGCACACTCAACAAAATTCATTAAGTTTGGTAATATTCTCATGTGCGTGACAAAAAAGAAGAAATTATTTACAGATGTAAATTTAAGTAAGATTTGTATATAGCCGAATAGAAATTAAAAAAGATTTGCATAAAACTGAACTGTACGCAGCTGCCTTCCATTGTAACCGAACAAGACTCCCTTCAATCGCTTTTTAAATTAAGCCTGTGTGGTTTGAACGAGCCAACGTCGGCAGATGATTTCAGGGCTAAACATATTGAGATATATTTTAGCCCAGAAAAAAAATCCTTAATGGAGTGCTAATTTAATGTAAAGACCATAGACACCCTAGTATCGTGAATTGGTGGTCTCCTGGTTCACAGTAGGATCGAGATTAATTGCGAGCATTTTGAATGTCGATTCATTTTATTTTATCGGCACTGGAAGGAGTTAACATTTTTAAAACAAAAAATACTGAGCTACGGTTTATTTCCGAGCACCAAGAATGACAAAGCAGTTGTTATACAGAGTTGTTCGGGAGCTCTCGTAAACTAACAATACATGCACTCAATGAAAGAAAATCATTTGCAACGCTCCATAGAGTCGGGCATTGTTGGTGGATTTCAAAATCTTGGAAAATCTAACAGCTCGGTTAAATTTCTAAAGAGAGGTGACCTGTGCCAGCTCAAAGCGGGCCGATATTGTGGTCAATGTATCGGCTATCAAAACCTCAGTGGCACGCATTTTTTCGTGTCCGCTAGGGCTGTCATTTTGAAAGAGTCTTGAAACGCCTGACCTCGCTGAGACAATTAATCTTATACAGAGCCTTTCTTTCGTTTGTCAATTCTTTTTTCTAAGCCGTCAGTTTGGAAAGTAATAAAAACGCCAGGACAATTAATTCTGCATTAAGAAGAGCGCTTATCAAAATAGGTCATTAAGTACAGTATAATTGTGTATAAAAACTGGAAATGTACTCTCCGGAAGGTTTTACATGTGACCGATTTCCGCCCAAGAAAAGAGAATTTCCTTTTGATGCATGAGTTATGAAGCCTTCTGCGACACAGAAAGAAAAAGGAGGGAAAGTTTTGGTGTATAACCGGCGGCGTACCATGTTTTGTGTACTGATAGATGATAAAACCTATTATCCTCTTCAGTTAAGCGTATCGTTCCTGCATTGTAGATTTTAAACGTTTCATATGCTTGAAATCAAATTAACCCCGCGGAGCCCACCATTTTCGGCTCACCGACTGAAGCATTTACTGCTTGTTGTTGGAAAACTAAGAAAAAAACACTAGAAGAACCCTAAATCGTGCAGTTCAGCATTCTCAGTGATACTAGGAGCTTAAGCAACCACCACAACAACGGCTACGAAAACGTCACTTATAAAGTGAAGTCGCGCTGCTTCAAACTTCATCGTGCTTATTCCATCTCGTTCCATTCGTCAAATTCTGGCAATGTTTTCTGGCGTTGAATTCTAAAAGAGCGTAACGAAGTTCAAGGAAAGAAAAACAAAGTCGTCCGTGTTCACGTTCTCTACAATGTACGTGAAATTAGGCATTTTCACGTCGTAGTCGTAAAGTGACAGAAAAGAAATGTACAAAAAAGCGTGATGCACGTGCAGAGTTGTTGTTTTACCAATCTAAACCTATTGCTGTTTTGCCGTTCTCGTTGACATCGCCGTCGTCGTTGCTTTAGCTCGCTACTAATTAAACATCATAAGACAACAAGTAGTCGCAATGCCTGGTAGTGGAAATAACATTATGCCGTTATCGCTATGTACTCACGTGGGTAACCGCAATACAGATTACTTGAATACGAGATAGAGACTTACAGCGCAGTATAGGTAGTACGTTAAGATTTATCGAATACGTGCTGATGAACATAAAAACAACATCATATGGATAGCCGCATTTGTATAGCACATATAATACAGTAGAGTAGAAACTCAGGGATATTCATTTAAATGGTTTCCTGACAGTCGTTAAGAGGTTAAGTTTTATGACTTTGACAATTTGATGCCGGGTTTGTGAGTACCGGACGCAACTGTTTAAGATCTATAAGTAATTTTTCGACGATTGCTTCTCATGCTGGTATCCTTTCCGTCCTTGTCATATGTAAATCCTAGAGACCTACTATCAGTCCCGCTTTTATGTTGATATTTGATTCTGAAACAACATTGTTAGGTGTGGGTTGAAGGAGGGAAGGCAGCTTAAGTCTACAAAGTGATTCAATAGTCCAGTTTCGAGTTCGCTATGACCGCTGAATTAAAGAAGTGAAGACGCATTTTTTACAGGCTTAGCCTCCATCTGAAGTAATATATTCACAAATTCCGACGAGAAAAAGACCTGTTTATTACTCTGTCTATTGTGTATATTCAAATTTTAAACACTTACTTGCCGGAATTTCTGAATATTCTACTTTACGTCGAGGCTAACCCTGTATAAATGTGCCGTTAATGTTTGTATTCAGCGGTAATTTTTAATTCGAAACTGGACTATTGTTGCTGAGGATTGTAGCGGGTGTTTGCCGCTTTTCTCAGTTGTACTCTAAACGGAATTTCTTCGCAATGGATGTGTTCCCCTTTTAAGGAGTGGCTCGCCATGGCACGCTAAGATTTTGTCAATTTCTAGCGGCTGTCATCTCGGTATTTTTTTCAGTTATTACAGCAAGAGAAGGCTCATTCTCTCTTGGTTACAGACCATATGTTGCAATGTTTCATACTGAGACCATGGTAGAAAACTGACAAAATGTTCTGTGCTGACGTACATGCTCCCATTCACACAACAGAATATATAAAAAAACAACTGGTAGACTTGATATTTATTCCCCCACAATTAAAGGATCTCGTCAAGTCATTGAAATGGAGGGTCTATGGTCAAGTGAAATTCAGACCATAAAACCTTAATTTTACAATATTCTGTATCATATACGCCCTTATCGATTCACAAATGAGGTATATTAAAGGAGATAGCTCTTTTTCTGTCTTGCCTAACAGGGAGGACAGCTATTGAATGTGGCGAGATTTTAAATGCCGGAGAGACCAAGAAAAACTGAGAACAAACTCCTGAAGCGTGATTCTTCTGAGCGGATAATGGGTGGATAGGGAAACGTTATACCAATTATCCTCTCTCGATGGACATGAAATACGAATACCGCATCCGAAATAAAACCAAAATGACTTGCCCAAGTCGCATTGCATTGTTTTGACGGAGTGCGAAATAGTAGCCGGGCCGAAGTCTAAACGACGAGGAAATCGCGGACGGAAGAAGCTGTTACCAGTGCCGCCAAAATTAGAGTCGCTTTCAAAAGATTTTTTGCCTTCCTTGTTTTATGGAATAAAGAGCAGTTAATAATGATGGCTGTCATGAGTTTATCGCTACCTTTAATTTTGGTGGCCGCGGAAATATTTGAAATACGCGCCTCCTTGGATTAAATCGGCAACACCCACAACCCGTACCCTCTTTTGAATATTTAAACCCATCTTCCTTTGCCGCCTAATGAATTCAGTCACTTTTTTTTGCCAAAGTCGATGTAGTCTTATTGTAAGAACATAATTTTCATGAGTTCATAATGAGGGTAGCTGCGTTCTAGTTTAGTGGTAGATCCAGAGGTCTGGATTCCCAAAATAGAACCCATGAAATTGTTGCCACTGACAGTTCGTACGCCTAAGAATCTACCCTCTTGACGTTCACTAAAGAAAAGTATTGTGTAACTACATAAGTGGGGAGCTTTAATGGCGTAAGTTTGGCTTCCATAGTAACACATTCCTTGAAGTGGCCACAGAAACTAGTATGATGCACCGTTTAGGAATGCAGGGTTAGAAAAGAGAATTTTCTCCTTTTTTGAATCTCAACAAAGCACGCTGTGATAGGAAAGGCTTCGGTTGAAATTGTTTACAACAGTCGATAGCTGCCACCTGTTAAGTTGCGATATTTCAGAATTGGTTGATGAGCAACAGCTTAATTTTAAGTGCAACCTCCTTGCCAGCAGGGATCTAAATATGATGTCTTAGTTCCGGCACAGGTGAAAGTGAAAGTTAATACCAAGGGAAGGTTACTTCCTTCTTTTTTGAGGCGCGGTATGGTCCGGGATTGTTGCCAGTTGTGAAAAACAAAATATCCTGAAATCTTAGTCTGAGTGCAGCAATTTCGCATCCGTACATTGGTTGTCTTCTTTGTCTCTTGCACGTGGTTGCGCATTCATGTCAATTTTTACACTCGTGCTTCAAACGATCACTGCTAACTGCTTCAATAACTGAACTGTATACCTTTGTGAAAGACACTGCAAAACTACCTTAGGTAAGCGAGCTTTTTGAGAGCGCATTACTGACTCAGATGTTTTCACGCATGAAAATTTGGCTCAGCTTGCTTACATGAAGTCACTGAGATTTGTAACTACAGGTGTTTAGCAGTAGTTGGTATTTCAAAGACCTTTAATTCCATAAGAATTCCAAACGCTGATCCAAGTATGGAAATAACTTGTAGTTTGCTTACTATTAAAGATATTTTGTAGCCACTTTGCCGAGAAACCTATGGGATTGAGAAAAACGACGTCGGTAATTCATGGATGCCAGGGATATCAGGAACTTTTGAAAAGATCTTTTGAAGTTCCACCGTAATCTTTGATAAGGCTCGCTTGGTTAGAAGCGCTGGAAACGAAATATAACCAGGACACTGACCAGGGATACTTACCATTCACATAGGGAAAACGGAAATTCTTTTTGGAAAATCAAATATTTTGCGCATCCATTAATGGGTTGGGCTGTGATTTTCGGCTGATCTGGATATGCTTTGTAGCGGGTCCTCCCCCGACAACATTTGCATGCACGGCTTGCCTGGCCAATACCTCACGCATGCGCATAGCCACATCACTTTCGTACCGGAATCGCCTTTTGTTTAGGTCTGAAACTTGTATCAAAGATGGCTTTTAAGAAATGTAACACGAATTTCAGTTTGGAATATTCCGTCCGGAATAAAGAAAACGGGAGCACATTTTAACCTGTTCCGTTGGTCCTGGAAATTTTCTGCTGGAACGACCCAGATAGTCGTGTTCCATTTACTTTCCAGCCACGATTTTCTGGAAACCTTTTGCAATTGCTAAGCAACCCCGGTCTTATAATAATAATTTTCCAAGTTGAACTCCGCATCTTGTTTGGCTGTGGGGAAATCTTAAAACAGATTCCAAATTTGTAACTGTGAGAACTGTTTGCAAAAATATGTTAAAAATATCCTGCTATAAACGAGCGTGATGTATATTAAGACTTGGCAGCGATTACGCACACATTATCTCTGCATATATATTGGCCCACTAAGATGTGAAGTGCAAACACTCTCAAGTAAATAAATCGATATCTGTTTGTTCCAAAGGCCTGTTTCTCGAAAGTCCCAGTAACTTTTCGGCCCCGAAATCAAATATTTATAAAAAAATCTTCAGAAAACAAGCGCGGATCCCAGCTTTCAAACCAGTTCATTTTAATGACAGTGTTCGTTGACAGTTTTATCATATTATCTGCAAAACTAGTTTTCTACTATCGAGACCTCGATCTTGAAACTGCAGCTTTTCGGGCCCGTTAATTATCGTGACTTTAGAGAAACGGCCCCCAGGACCGAGACATAGGAGGTCAGTGATCATCAATTGATGATCCCTGAGTTCTTTAATAATTCATTTTGCAACGTTGAAAATAAACTGAGGCTTAAGCTTGACAAGTCCTTAAAATAAGAGGGGCCAAGTTTCCCCTTTAATTGTCGTTTACTTTTCATTATTTTTACACATAAATTAGTAGCTTCACGCAATTTTTTATCGATAAGAACAGTCAGTTTTAAGCTGTTTTCAGCATCTGCTCTTTTTTTATCTTGAGAATTCTCAACTTGAATCAGACGTTTGCCGTATACGTGAAGCTAAAACTCTCTAAAATAGTGCAGTTTTATTAACACGACACTTTGATAAATGGCAAATATAAAATGACAGGAGTATAACTGCTATACTGGCATTGCAGTCAGCGGCTTTTTTGCCTGCCAGCTTATAATATAGTGTATTTAATATATCGTATTTTCACTGTAAAGTGGAAGGGTTCTGGATCAATAATAGCCGAATTTACTTAAAGGGCTTGCGCAAGGTATTTTCATTCACTTTGCCTTTTATCGCCAAATAAA
>OZ037992.1:46646757-46649257 GCA_964035705.1 Porites rus
ACTTTGACGATATGTAGCGCACTTATAACTTCCCATGGTCTTTGTTTTTCCTTCGGTCCACAAACGAATCAGCGAAGATCACCATCTAACTGCGACAGACAGGCTACGCTGTGTTCCATCGTCCTCAGTCAGATCATAGCGAGTGTTTTAAATGAATGATTTCTACGAAATCAGTGCCGTATACCTATTTGCTGTGCAACAATCGAATACAGTGAACTTCGAAACTTGTTCTCGAACTGAAATCGGGGCTCCATAATTAACCTGAAGAGACCTAGCAGAAGAGTCTGAAGTGATGATCATGTGAATTATAACTTGTGCCGCATGGAGAATTAGAAATTTCCAACGCTGTTTTCGACGCTACAAAATGCAGCGGTCGACTTGCCGGTGTTGACATTTAAAGCACACTGATTGCCACAATAAATATGCTTGACTCTTTAATTAACTGCAACAAAACCAGTGGTCTGTCAACGGAAGCGTCTTGGGTCTAGGCTTATCCCAGTCCTACCGCGACTGAGAAGCTGGACTTAAAGGTATCTTCAAATGTCACCTGCACTATCGGCGCCTGCTTTCAGTTTATAGATAAGTTCCTTTATGTAGTTTCGCTTCTGCGCGATCTTTTCAAATAAAAACGAGTCAGTTTTCCGTATGGAAAAGGAGAAGTCTGTGATTGGATCCTGGCAAATCAGAAAGTGTATTTTGTTAGGGTTAGATAGACGTTTTAACTACATATGTAACAAAAACAAGTTTAGCTCTCTGATTCATGATTGGCCTTTGGTAACCCTTCGATTTGACAACGACTACATCGAGTGTCAGTGCGACTTGCTTGTGATGAACTCGAGAAGGCTTGCTGTAAACCGCGCAACGCAGTGTAACGCAATGTTCAAAATCAAAATCAGATTTGACCAAGAGACTTTAAGGGGGACAGAGAGGGCATCCCCCATATACACCCTATTCCATAGGTAATTCGTCTCGAGTTATTTTTAGAATCGGGATAAAGTTACCTCGCGCGAGGCGTGGATGTTTCGTGGAGGTTTCGCATGACCTAACGCCGTGCAAAACATGTCGGGCGAGAGGCAATGAAAGCGTAAAAAGATCGAGAGCATTCCTGAATATTGAAGCGAACTGAGTCGGCGCTCACCCGGGAAAAAGGAATCGCTGGACTCTTTGACAACTCGTGAAATCAGTTTAACTCGAAGTTGTCGTAACCTCAGTGCTTTAATAAAATGAGAAATTTCGCCGGTCTATTGAAACCGGTCGTTTGTACAATTTAGGGAGTTTAAGATCCAACGACGCGGACGACAACTAGAATTAGCAAAACAACAACTTCGCACGTGCAACACACTTTTTTGTTCATTTCTTTCCCGTTTTTGCACGACTACGACGTGAAAATGCCTAATTTCGCGTTTTATGGAGGACGTAAATAAGCAACGACGAAATTTTATTTCTCTTTCTGAGCTTGAATATGGTCCCTTGAAATTCAGCTTTAGGAGGGTTCGCCTACAATTGACAAAGTAAGTGGGTAGGAATAATCGCTATAAAGACTGAAAAAAATAAACATCAAACCAGAAATTGCTCTCTTCAAACTGTAAATTATAAATGATCCTGAGAGAATATTCAGTGTGTTAAGGATTTCCCTGCTCTACTGTTAGCTCTATACAAGAGACGAAGGGCGATTCTTTTTTAATTTCGGTTTCGCTGACACAGCTTTCGCAGAAATCTCGCTGTACTCGTTTTCGTCGACAAAAGGAATAGCAAAAAATCGCTCCCCGCGTCTTCCCCCATTTTGTTCTGCGTCATTTCATGAAGGACGCGTGGCTCTCAGCGTGAGTCATCCACGCGGAACACATTCGCGCTATGTGATTGGCTGTTGTCTAATCCCCCTTGAGATCTGTAGTGTTAAAAATAACTCGAGACGAATTACCTATGGAATAGGGTGTATATGGGGGATGCCCTTTCTGTCCCCTTTATAGTCTCTTGATTTGACTTAATCTCTGTAAAGTATACAAGAAACTTTTCAATCAAATTTAACTCATTCAACCTTTGTGTAAGTAACATCGACACTTAAAATCGTCACCCTTTTAAACTCCTTTCGAGTTATTAAATTCAAACTGTACTGAACATCATCTTATCTTTATGGGCAAGGTCAGCCTCAGCACACATTTGCTTTGGTCAGCCATCTGCGGCAGGATTCACAATAGACCTTTCACGCCAAACTTTAACAGCGAAGCGTTAAGTCAGCCTATCTTCTGAGAATTCTGCAGCAGTTAACGTAAACTCAAAGATTTCGAGCTGACATTAACGAAACTATGAGTTTAGAACCGGTTAACTGCCTAGGAAGAACTTGCCTCTCCTTGCCTCGGTCCTTTTTTTTTCCAGAATTGACGCTTGGTCCCGAAAACAACGGGTCTTTAAAGGGATGAAGTTGTAACTGAGCCCCGTAAGAAACAGCCAGGCTCCAAGACAATATGGGCTGCGATCGCCACATCCCTACCATCCGAGA
>OZ037992.1:46654257-46659257 GCA_964035705.1 Porites rus
TTGTTGAGTGCCCCATTCCCCCGAATTCTATTCGGCGCTGTCGACTGCATCTTACATTTCTTCCCTGGCAATCTCGCTTAAACCTTTTTGTCGTGTTACTGTTTTTGTTCTTATACTATTTTATGGATTGAAAGTATTGCACACTTTAACAACTCAGTGACTCAAAAATACCGTACAAGCAACATTGCGTCAATGTTGAACTCCTTAAAAGACAAGTCTTTTCTGATAATAGGCGATAGCAATCGATATCAGAAATCGATACTAATCGATGATTGAAATCAATTGTTATTGATTGATATCGATTATCGGTTTATCAATAGACCACGCCTGATTATAATTAAATCAGTTCATCGCAAATTATGACTTGAAAGTGATCTACTGTTTACCAAAACAAAACAGAAAACCCTGAGAGTATGTCAGAGTTGTTCCTGTAGCTTTTCCTGTTTACACATCGTGATCAACATAAAGATCTTACGCAACAATTTATAAAGGATACGAAAACTAAATATACTGATTTATATTTATTTATTTACTGATATGTTATAACTCACAAAGGTTTCCCATCACTGTGAATAAAGAATAAACTAAAGTTTGGCCTCCTCAATCTGACGAATTAAGGATTTGATAATTTAAGAAACGTCTTGAACTAGAGACTACGGTCAAGCTGGGGTAACGTAATCACCTCAGTCGCTAAGCAGAAAATAAACAGAGAACAAAACAAAAAAAACCTCACGATAGTTTGTGTTACTATTTACAGATGACCACCAAAGATTCTTTCTTTTCTCCAAACAATTTTCCGTCTTTGACAAAAGTCAGATCTCTGATAAATGACAACGTTTCTTCAACAAACTCTTTGTCCTCAGTAATACGAAAATTTTCCGTTTGCGTCAAGAAGTCGAGTAGCAGATTTCCTTCGATTGAATGCGGATCAAAGACCTCGGTGACATCAATTGAATATTCTTGGTCATGAACCTCAATCTTCCATCCGTGATTGTTGGCAATCTGGATCATTTTGTCAACTACGTCGTAAATCTCACTGCCCACATGCCACTGAAATTTTTTCTGCAGTTTTGACGCAACGTTACAAATGAGATCTCGCCTGGACGCGATACAGATTATTTTTCCTTTACTGCTAAGTACTTTTTCAAAACAATGCAGTAGAGCTTTCTCGATGTCTACAAAATATATGCTGTGTATGAAATGTATGATGTCGAAACTGAGGGGTTCTCTGTGGCTTTGTTGATACTCTTCAAAGGACTGCTGACAGATGTCAAAAGCCGTTTTCCCATCGTCTAGCGGACTTGGTAAATTTTCAATGGCTGCTTTGTACAGGCCATACGAAGATAGGTTAGGTTCAATGGCTCGGTTGAAGATCTTCACATTGCGCCAGAGGTCTGTCTTTATCAATTCTTCCTTGATCACTCTTAGGAAAGACAAATCGGTCTGCCCATTTCCACTTCCAATGCTTAAAATATTTAAGCTTCGTTCCTGGAGAATCTTCATCGGTACCAATGGCGGTATATGCAATTGTAGAAGATCATTAATCTTCTCAGTTTGCCCTGATTTATCTAAAAACACGCGATGACTTTTGGAGTAAGGATTTCCACTGGTTGCAAAGAGAGACGATGTCATTTTCCGCTGTTGCGTAGTGTTTCTTTACTGAAAAGGTGACCGAGTTTCAGCAGAGCTTATGATATAGTTTCGTCTGTGGCGCAGGCTGATATAACGCGGAAAAACCACAAATGCAAACAAATGACCACACGTAGAATATTATGAGGCGTTGCGTTACGGCCTGTTTGAAGATATGATGGATTGTATGGGTACGGTTAAGGTTAAGACGTAAACAAGAAAGTGCTCGTAAATAGCTAATACTCCACCCTTTCCAGTACAGGAGATCAAACACGCAGCACTGAAAAGAAAAACTGTGAGGGCTAGGTCCCAGGTCCCTGCTCCGTTGGTAATAACAATAACACACATGTACTGCAGAGGCGAAGTCCAGCAGAGCGGACATGAAGAAAATTTACATCGCCCTCACTTACTTTAGAGCAGTGCTCGACTTTCAGAAAAAAAATTGGGGCGAGCGGGCCCCCAAGTTTTCATTTTTGGTCGTCAGAACAAGTATTCTGGTCGCAAAAATTATATTTAAGAATTAATCGAATACAATTAAATTAACATCTTTCACTTAGCCTTAACAGAAAAAGAATGCTTTAGAGTTTCTTTTGAACTTTCTTTCGAGCGGTTTTCGCTCGAGGCTCGATCCAGTGTTCGGGAAAACTAGCCCGCACTCAAGCGTAAATCTCCTCAAACAGGTATTCAACGTTAAGGTTCAGGAAATCATAAGAATAATCCGTTAGAGTGTTGAAATCGTTAAAGCGTTTAGACAAATCGTTAGAGGGTTTGGACAAACCGTTAGAGTGTTTGGGCAAAACGGTTGAGCGTTAGAAAAACGGCTAGCTATCGGTTAGTTTTGTGAAGGACAACGGATTATCATTAGTGTATTTTTTCCCGAAGTAGAAAGTCACCTATCTTGGGGGGCAGGTTGGCGGCCAGGCGTGAAAATTTGGTCGCCACTGAGTAAAACCTGGTCGCATTGGCGACCCAACAGGTCGCAACGTCGAGCCCTGTAAACTGAAAAAAACGTACGCAGAGAGTTGTATCTTTTTCCAAAGGACAATGTGTGTTTCCCTGACTAGCCAGGGGCAGAGCTGCTCTAGCCAATGATGCCAGTCGTTTTTTTCTATTGTAAGACCAGACTTTTCACCTTTGTCGCTGTCATGGTTTCTTAAGCTAGGTAGAAACGGACGCAACAAATTTCAACATTGTTGGCCAGCAATGTTGGGAGTTGTTGCGTCCGTGTTGGCAGTCAAGTCCAAACGGATGCAACAACTCCCAACAATATTGTTACCTACAGTGCATCGTGGGAAGGATACAATCCACAAGACTTTGTAAACTCTACAGGACGACTTGTGTATGAAACAGTTTTGGAAGGACACCATGTGTAATGCACGTGCGTGACACCACGCTTCGGCGATCACGGACCAAAAGATATGTTGGGAGTTGCTGGTTCAAAAGTTTGACCGGTTTCAAACTTAACGCGACAACTCCCAACAACATGCAACATGGTGTGCAAACGGACGCAACATGTCACATCCAACAATGTTGGAGGTTTTTGGCCAACAATGTTACGTCCGTTTGCACGATAACCCAGGGTTAGTGGGAGATTTGAATTCAGATTTAAAGAACTGTCATCTACACGTATAGATGATAAATTTACTTTATTTTCAGTAAAGTCAGCGCCTGGTAATACGAACATTTCTTGTCTTGTTCATTCCTATTTCTCTAATAAATATATACAATATAAAATAATTCAACTCTGACATTACCTCAACCTCCAGTACCTCCAGTAACGGAAACAAGATGGACTACCCAAATACGTGTCCAAATACTAAATTTACCAAATCGGTTATTAAACAAAAGGGCAATACAAAACGAAGCGGCATTCCTCTTGCCATACACTGTTTAAAAGCTTATGAAAAGTATCATTACTGACTTAATATTGAACCGACATTAAACCTTGTCCTCCTAGAGTCAACTTTGACGATATGTAGCGCACCTATAACTTCCCATGGCCTTTTTCTTTCCTTCGGTCCACAAATGAATCAGCGAACTGCGACAGACAGCCTACGATATGCTCCCTCGTCCTCAGTCAGATCATAGAGAGTGTTTTAAATGAATGATTTCTACGAAATCAGTGAGGTATGCCTATTTGCTGTACAACAATCGAATACAGTGATCTTCGAAACTTGTTCTCGAACTGAAATCGGGGTTCCATAACTAACTTGAAGAGACCTAGCAGAAGAGTCTGAAGTGATGATCATGTGAATTATATATAACTTGTGCCGCATGGAGAAGTAGACATTTCTAGCGCTGTTTTCGACGCTACAAAATGCAGCGGCCGAATTACCGGTGTTGACATGTAAAGCACACTGATTGCCACAATAAATATGCTTGACTCTTTAATTAACAGCAACAAAACCAGTGGTCTGTCAACGGAAGCGTCTTGGGTCTAGGCTTGTCCCAGTCCTACCGCGACTGAGAAGCTGGACTTTCAAGGTATCTTCAAGTGTCACCTGCACTATCGGCGTCTGCTTTCAGTTTATAGATAAGTTCCCTTATGTCGTTTCGCTTCTGCGCGATCTCTTCAAAACCAAACCAGCCGGTTTTCCGTATGGGAAAGGAGAAGTCCGTGATTGGATCCTGGCAAATCAGAAAGTGTATTTTGTTAGGGTTAGTTAGACGTTTTCACTACATATGTGACAAAAACAAGTTTAGCTCTCTCATTCATGATTGCCCTTTGGTAATAATAGCGATCTTTCGATTTGACAACGACTAGATCGAATATCACTGCGACTTGCTTGTGCTGAGCTCGATGCCGAAGGCTGAAGGCTTGTTGTAAACCGCGCAACACAACTCATTGAAATTCAAACTTTGAGACCTAAAGACAATTAAAACCAAAGCAAAATTCTGTTCAAAAACAAAATCAGATTTGACTTAATCTTTGTAAAGCATAAAATAAAGTTTTCAATCACAATGAACTCATCATGTTTAACCCCTGTGTAAGTATCATTCAATCTTTATGGGCAAGCTCAGCCTCAGCACACATTTCCTTTGGTCAGCCATCTGCGGGAGGATTCAGAATAGAACTTCCACGTTAAACTTTAACAGCGAACCGTTAAGCCAGCCTATCTTCTGAGAATTCTGCAGCAGTCAACGTAAATACGAAGATTTCACAGCTGACATTAACGAAACTATGAGTTTAGAACCGGTTAAATGCCTAGGAAGAACTTGCCTTTCCAGGTCTAGCTCTCTTTTGCAGAATTGACGCTTGGCCTTGAAAACGAAGAGTGTTAAAAAGGATGAAGTTCGTAAATGAGCCCCGTAAAAAACAGCCAGGCTCCAAGACAGTATGGGCAGCGATCGCCACGTCCTTACCATCCGAG
>OZ037992.1:46661757-46684257 GCA_964035705.1 Porites rus
GCTTATAAGTCAGCTTCTGGGCAACGCACATTTTTATACCGTGCAACGAGTTTCTGGAATTCTCTTCCATGTGAAATAAGAGGATGTGATAATTTGCCAATCTTCAAGAGACATTTAAATGAATTTCTCAGTAGTTTTTAATTGGTAATGTGATATATTTTAGCATCTATTTGAATTTTAGATTTTTAATTTTAATGTATTTAGTATTGACTGTAATTAGTTTTTAAAACCCATTTAGTGGAAAACTAATAAACACATTCACATGGCGTCCCATTTGTGGTATCGCTCTTTTCATAGATTCTGACATGTCGATTCAATCCCACCCTGGAGAGGTGACGGTTGTACTCCTTATACTGGCGTATGTAAGGAGGCTCCACCCAGAAGGGGTATCTTTTTCAGGCTTCAGGAATATAAAAAGGTAAGCATTTCACAAGTGTATGAAAGAGTAGGGAAATCTGCACCCTCAGAGAGTTTATATTAAACTGAAAGTTTCTAGATTGCGTGCATTTCTTTGGTGAACAAACCGGACAAGTATGGCGAGACAAGAGCGCTTGTGTATGAAGCACGAGAAGAACTCAAGAGATGCTGTTTGCCTAATGGACACCACAATACAAAGTATTTTTTGTGCCCAATCAGCAGCCAGCATTTGCTTAACCATTTGTAAAAGGCCCGGTGAGAATCGGTACCCAGGGGCTTTTCCGCCCGTGCTTGAAACTTTCGTCGTGCCTTTCTTTCGACCCGACTGACTACCCCTAAGTCTCCGAATCTGTTGTTTAGGTCTGTAAAAGGACCTTAAAGGGCTAACAAATGCTTCTAACGGCTGTGAAAAACACAATAACCTTCCTGGTTTAGTGATTTATTCATATTTGAAAGACGGTGTATGTACAGCAGATCTAAACTAAGTATGTGAAAGTAAGTACTATTTGTCAATAGCAGGTATACGAACGGGATACATTTTGTCAAAAATGGTATATAAAATGTTAAGGCGTTGGATCTGGAGTCGGGGCCTCCCCGTATGAACCTTTGTTAAGTGCCCCTTTTCCCAAATTCAATCAAGCGGTATCGACTCTATCTTGCATTTCTTCCCCGGCAATCTCGCTCAGATTGGATCAGCGTGGTGTATACACAGGCATTAGCCATGACCTCTTGTACTTGTTTCGGTAAAAGCCAGTGTCATTTCACTGTGCATACGAAGCGCAGAAAATAATAAACCTTTTGGTCCTGTTGGCTTAGGGGAGGAGTAGGTGGGCAGTTTCCCAGAAACGTTTACGGTTTGGTCCTCCCCCGCCCTCGTCGTGCTTCACTCGCACAGCGGGCTGTTCTCGCGCTTGCCTTCGCTCGCTTGAAAAACGATGTGAGAACTTCAATCTGAGGAGTTAAGGATTTGATTATTTAAGAACCATCTTGAACTAGTTACTAGGGTCAAGCTGGGGCAACGTAAATACCTTAGTCGCTACGATAGTTTGTGTTACTAGTTAGAGATGACCACCAAAGATTCTTTCTTTTCTCCAAACAATTTTCCGTCTTTGACAAAAGTCAGATCTCTGATAAATGACAACGTTTCTTCAACAAACTCTTTGTCCTCAGTATTACGAAAATTTTCCGTTTGCGTCAAGAAGTCGAGTAGCAGATTGCCTTCGGTTGACTGCGGATCAAAGACCTCGGTGACATCAATTGGATATTCTTGGTCATGAACCTCAATCTTCCATCCGTTTTTGTGGGCAATCTGGATCATTTTATCAACTACATCGTATATCTCACTGCCCACATGCCACTGCAGTTTTTGCTGCAGTTTTGACACAACGCTACAAATAAGATCTCGCCTCGAGGCGATACAGATGACTTGTCCCTTATCGTAAAGTTCTTTTTCAAAACAATGCAGTAGAGCTTTCTCGATGTCTACATAATATATGCTGTGTATGAAATGCACGATGTCGAAACTGAGGGGTTCCCTGTGGCTTTGTTGATACTCTTCAAAGGACTGCTGACAGATTTCAAAAGCCACTTTGCCATCGTTTAGCGGACTTGGTAGATTTTCAATAGCTGCTCTGTACAGATCACATGAATATAAGTTGGGTTCAATGGCACGGTTGATGATCTTAACACTATGGCCTGGGTCTGTCTTCATCAATTCTTCCTTGATCACTTTCAGGACAAACAAATCTGCCTGTCCATTTCCACTCCCGATGCTTAAAACATTCAAGCTTTGTTCCTTGACAATTTTCTTCTCATCAATCAATGGCGGTATAAGCAATTGTATAAGGTCATTAATCTTCTCAGTTTGCCTTGATTTATCTAAAAAAACGCGATGACTTTTAGAGTAAGGGCTACCACTGTTTGCAAAGAGGGACGATCCCATTTTCTGCTGGTGTGTATGTTTTTGTTCTTGAAAAGGCGACCGGTATTTTAAGAAAGGAAGGGACCGATCGTTTGCTCCGCGTCAGCAGAGATTATTCAAAAGTCAACACGGCGAATGCGGCCACGGTTCAGAGGAGGCCGATAAGGGAGTGATATCGATGTCACGCATCAAAGACAAACCTTTTTAGCTTGTATTTTTTGTTTACCAATAGAGGTCCCAGGGGAACTTGACCCTTTGTCTTTCATCAATTATGCGTAGGCATGCACGTGAACAAGACGAAATTTGAAAGAAACAATTGTCTAAATATTATCACATGACCTATATTGGGAAAACAAAGCATACCACAGGTAGCCCAAGCTTACTATGAGAGCCCTGAACAACATTATCCTACTTAGCTAATTAATTATTCATACGACAACAGTTATAAGACGTTGTATGAAAATTATCCTATTTCTCCATAATTGAGCGAAACGTACATTAAATTTTTCCTTTTAGTATTTTGTTAAATTTATTTGTGTTGACTGCGTTTCAGGCCTCTTAGGATTCCAAGAACCCGAAAACAAAACTAACCATCAAGCTAATTAATTACTCATACAGCAAGAAAATTATAAGACGTTGTAGGGAGAAATATTCTTTGCACACTAAATTAGCAAAATGTACATTGAATATCGCTTGTTTTTCCTTTGCATTCAACGCTGAACGAAATCTCAAACAGACGTACTCACTCTTAAACGTTTTTTTCTCTTTCTCACACACAACTGGGAAACATACCAAGTCGACGGCGACACACCCCGAAAAGGCAAATGCAATGGACTATATATATCGCTTTTTAAATTGCTTCAATATCCACGAGCTGTTGAAAGCTTTCGGTGTACTTTACCTTACAATGGATTACAACCGACGGAAAGCACCCTAAATATCATTCTGTTTTAACAATGCATATCAAACAGAGTTTCCTCACCTCGAAGAAGCTTTCCATGTACTGCAACACGTATACCCCACAATCACAGAAGTTATCCTGCACAGGGACCTAAGAGTGGGATAAGTCGGTGTAAGTTCAAGAATTCATTGCCAGAAATCGTGGACATTTCGCGCCCGTGATTAATTGTCAGCGGAATCTCATTTTCAAAATGACGGACAAAAACGATCGTAGTCAGGGAAAGCGTATCCCCTGCGATTTTTTAAATAATTTGAGCTCTGTGGATCTGTTTTACGAAGAAAAAAGCTGGAATAAAACACCTTGCAAGAAAATGTTAGGTTTATACTCGGCCGAGCGGCTGATAGCAACAAAACAGTACGCGGATGTACCTTTCGTGACATTTTCGTGACAATTTTGTTTTAAAACCAAGCCTGGTAGGCTAATCGAGGATTTTTGAATGCCTGGAACCTAGTTTATATCCCGTGAAGCATCTCTGGAGTTGTAGCAACAAACAAAATGGCGATTCGGTGAGGTTTGGAGTTGTGAAGATTTGTCCGACCGAAATGTGTCATTCGCAACTATGGCGTCCATTACTGGACTACAGATGGAAAACTGAGGGAAATAATGCGCCTTTGGAAGTATTTTGCAGTGCCAAAATCGTCCTTTTTACGACTGTTTAGGAAACATCTTACATCGCAGAAGTGATATCGAGTCGTGCAAATTTACTCCATTGAAGGGTTTATCCTCTAATCGACGAGTATTTATTTTAGTGCGCACGCGTAAGCGCCATCTTGTCCCTAATTTCTGGCAATGTAAAGGAACTGTTTCACAAAATTTAACAACACTGAGACAGTGGGAACTCCTACCGAAATGAGTGACAAATAAAAATAACCGTGGGGTTTGGAATTCGGTGATCAATGGCTTCGCCAGGTTAGAAACGAAGCAATTGAAACCAAGATGGCTGCCCGTAAAGAACAGTTAGCGCTCGATCTCGAAGATCTTGCGGAAAACTGTAAACAGTTTAAGTGGAATAAAGCTAAAAAAAATACAGATTCCCTAAATTTTTCCGCTGGTTATGAGCGTTCACCACTTTTCAGGTCATTAAGAACTAAGCCAAGAAACACCAAGACAAGCACTTCCTACTATCTCCGAGGCTTAGAGGCTAGAGCGCCCAAGCGGCATTCTGGGTTCCAATCTTGTCAGGGGACTCAGCACTCTGCGAGCAGAGCTTTCTATTATCTTCTTCTTGACCAAGGAGAAGGAAAGAAGGGTCTTCGACGCAGCCTGAACTTCTGAACTAATCAATCTCGATACTCGTCAAATTGGTTTTTTGAGTGCGAGTATCCGTTTATTGTAATCTGAGGCTGTTGTTCCAAGCGCACGGCTATTAGGCGTTGGTTCGAATCTGCATCTAAACAACATGCAGCGCATGCGCAACAAAGGCCTTACTCGATTCACGTAGAGTCTTTCTCGAGCACGCCAAAATCGGGAAAGCGAGAGAAAGGCACGGATGGTATGGTAGGGACTCACTACCAGGAACATAATGAGTATTAGAAGTCTACATTAAGTCCATTTTCCCCCGGCTTGTGCTCTTGCGACACACGTGTAAACGGGGATAACACAAGTAAAAGAATAGCCACAAGTAATAATTTGGTCCAAGTCATACAAATCTTCCCCGTCCTAAGCTCCACTTAAATGTTATCTCAATTTAATGAGGCCCCATCCACACTAGCCTGATGCTCAGACGTCCGAGGTCCCTTCGCTTCTTTCCCTCTCCGATGGTGATCCCTCTATGGTACAACCGCTCTGATTGGTGAAAATTGACAATGGCTCTGACGTCATGAACACGACTTCGCACAGAGTATATCAGACGGGAGAGGAAGAGAAGCGAAAGGACAGCGAACGACTTCGGACGTCTGAGCATCAGGCTACATCCACTCGAATCCGGACATTTTGAAACCAGAAATTTTGTTACACGCATTCGTGTGCACAGAGCCCTTGTAACCACTCTGGAGAGCGACTCAAGTGAGCTGATTCACTGGTTTTCGCGTGTACAGAAGCCAAAGTCGATTCGTTTAAAAAAAATGCAGCTTCAAACATGTCCGGAATCACGTAGGCGTGGCCTTAATCTTTTCCACCTACCCCTCCCTTAAGCCAACATTAACACTTACTTCTCACTTAGAGCAAAATGTTGGCTTAGGGGAGGGGTAGGTGGGCAGTTTCCCAGAAAAGTATGATGATCCACAAATTTGTCATTGCGGAAAATTAGTGTTTTCGTACTCTGCCAGAGTCTGACAACACAAATAACAATCGGAAACAACAGCTACTGAATTACACTTGTAAAGTTTTATTAAATTGAGCCCAGATTCAACACACCTTAGGGTGGTTTCCCTTGACGTTATCTTTGTTGAACTCTCTAGGCTCACACTGTTTTTTTCTTTCTTTCCATTCACATGCTAGGTAGCTGGTGACAATTCAAGTAAAAAGCAAATCAGTAAAAACTTCTAACGTGTTTAAAACGATCACTAGAGAATTCAAAGAGAGCTAACGTGCCCACCACGGCGACGGAAGCGAAACTAGGGCGTTTGAGACCCCGTTTACAAGAGTCTGGACAAATTTTTTAACGGACAAAAACTTGCACGGATCCGCCTTTCGTTCACACGGGATCCGCGGAACTGTGCAAGTTTTTTACCTGATCAGAAGTAGGTCAAAATTTTAAAGTGGTACAGTTCCACTTTTACACGGATTCGTGTTAACACGTAAACCGGACAATTTTTTTCACAGTTTGCGTGGCAAAAGCCTGGAGCCTAGTTAAAAAAAAAGAGGAAGGAAAAAAACAATGCTGACACTGGCAAAAACTTGCACGGACTCGTGTAAACAGTACTGTAACAGAATTTACACGGTTACGTGTAAACGCGTTGCAAAGGTAAAAAATTCGTCCGATCAAAAATTTGGACCAGTTTAAAAAGAGTCAAAAGTCAAGAGTCAAATATGGCACGACGGCGACGACAACTCAAAAATGCAATAGGATTAGATGAGCAAAACAATAACTTTGCACGTGCAGGGTTTGGTGAACTAAAACCCAGTCCTCACTCCTGAATTTTCACTACAAGCTCAGCGGGTTCCAGTCCTTGCTCCTACCTATTTACTTCCGGTACGGTCAAAATACCTCAGTGTTCACTGCAACAAAGTGTGGCACAGAATCTATCCGATATGTGACGCTCCAATTCCGAGATCGGCGCGGCGCAGCTTTGCTCAGTCACAAAAATCTAACCGAAATCACCGTCCGTTCTTGTGTGTTATGGCAGCGCAAGAGCTAAGCGGTATACTGTGAACATAGCCTTAAACTTCCGCATTGCCGTCGCTGTCGTGGTTACGTAAGCTTCCTTAAGATGGCAGGAAGGAGACGGCAAAAAGCCCTTTTGCACGTGCATCACAATGGCGCCAATGCAAGGCTACGACGTTAGCGTGGAACGAAGAATTTTTCTGTCTTTTTCTGAACTTGCATAGGCACGGTCCTTTAGAATTTAAAAGTAAACGACTCGGAATTTTTCCTAAAGTTGATAAATTGATCACGTTAAAATGATCATGAAAATGTTTGAAAGACGCGAATACACTTATGACCTGTTAGTGACGTTTTCAATGTGGTTGCCTGTTTTTTTTTTTTCCGTAGAAAAGAAACATTGCTTTATACGTCACCGCGATGCCGGCAAAGTAATTGTTCGAAGCTTTCCTGCGAAAACTAAGAAGTCTTCGCCAATCAACCGAGATTACAACAGATTATTTACAGTTGTGCACGTAGTTTTTCCACCCTTTGAACAACTGTACGGGCGGAGTCGACCTTTTTCTGTGCAAAAACCTCTGCCTTTTCATGGGTGTAATACCGAAAAAAAAAAGAAATACCAATTATTTTGTAGAGTTCTTCCTTCCCTTGTAGGAGGCAGCGTGACCGAGTGGTCAGCGCGTCGGACTCGCAATCCGGCGTTCCCGGGTTCGAGTCCCGCTCTGGCCACTTACTGCATTTGTTCTCGGCCGTCCCGAGTTCTAATCCTCGGCCACACTTGCAAATAGCCAACTGGTTGCCTCCTGCCAGTCGGAGGTTTTAATCCTGTTATGCTGTATGTCAATAATTTGTTTCTAAGTATTTGATTGGAGGGCCTGTAAACTAGCTGGATAAGCTAAATGCACTTTTCACTATAAACAAGCCTTTAAACCTTTTTCAAACCTTCCCCCCCCCCCCCCCCCCACCAGCCCTTAATAAATTAATCTGATTTTATTTTCGATTATGATTCAGTTACAGCAAATCATCCACACTGGTACTCAAAAAGAAATCGACGTTAGAAAATTGACCACAGACAGAGACTTACTTTCTAAGATTCATCATGCACCTATTTCTTTGGCATCCCAGTGAATCAAACACCAAAATGCAAGGTCTGTAGGAGGAAGCAGAGAATTGTCTGTGTGTTAAATAATCATACGTTAGCTGGGGTCACAACAGATAAGAAGCCAGAGGTTTTCTTAATGTTTCTTGGTGTTGGGAAACTATTGTTGGTTTGCCTGTGTTTTGTGGTGTAGGTATTATTAATTATCTTTCTCTCTTTTGTACTACGTCATCTTTTAAAATCTGCAACACCACGGAACTACAGGTTTCCTCGCACACGCCTAAAACAATGGATAACAGATTGTGCGTGCTGCCCAGAACAAAGCCTGGTTTGTTTCCACTGTCTTCTTCACTGGAGGTTAAAAGAAACTGGGAGAGCTGGGTTCATCACTCGTTCTCCCCACTCCCCCCTCGGGCGATGTTGTGCCAAAAAAGTACTTACTTGCATCGACTGCATCTACATTGCTTGAAATTTTACATTGTTCAGGGAGGGAAGGAAGAGGTCGCCTCGCCAGTTTTACTATTATTATACGTTAAGTGCCCCAACACATTTGACCTCCACTGTAAGGAGAGTCGTGCCTGGCGGTTTAGAGGTTAAGATTTATGGCAATAAAACGGGATTACAAATATATACTTTAGAAAAAAACTCCTGCTTAATCTAAGTTTGTATACGCAATAGGCCAGGGTGCAAGGTTTGTTCAGTATCACGTAATTTTGGTAATGAAGAAACTTGGCTCCATACACCCAGGTGCATATGTTATGGTTTAGTTTTATCCTTAAATTCTATCTTCCGTCGTTTTTGGGTATGGTAATGTATGATAATGAGTCTGGACTAGCGGAAGATAAAATATAAACCAGGAATAGAATTGAAACACAACATATAAACGAGTACTTGAGACACGTTTGCGACAAACAGACGACCAAGAGATCATTTTCTCCGCCATTTCCCAAGTTTACCGCCTACTTTTTTCAACGTAAAGGGCAGTGTTTTTGGGTCCACGAAAAAGCGTAACTTAGAACTGTCCTTTTTTTGTCGCTGTAAACAATCACAAGGCTGACATATTAAATTCTGCAAGCAGAATACTGCAATGCTGATCGTACTACGTGAAAATTAACTCTGCAAGACATCAACACGACACCGAAAGAACTCAAAACAGAGCGGGATTGTAGCCATAGACAGCTGTTTCGCCCTCTTTGGGGCTCGTCAGTATGGTGTAACCAGAGAAAGCTCTGATGAAAAATATCCGCGCACTCTGATTTAAGCCCTGACCTCAAACTCTCAACACCCACAGAATCACGCCATACCACGTGTTTTATGGGGGGGCAAGAGTCCAAGTGTCAAGTTGATGTCTCGCAGAGAAAATAAACAATTGGCCAAAACCAACCTCTAAAACATGGACAGAACCATGCTAGAATTACGGCACATCGGATCTATAAAAGATCTACGGCCCCAGAATAAATAAAGTATAAACATTACTTAAATCACAAGGCTATCTATGAGGTTTGCCGTAAACGTGCTCCCTATCTTCTAAAGCTAAGGAAATTCCCACTACGTGGGCTGACAGAACCATGACTAAAGCACCATAACTAAACAACGACACTATAAACAAAAATAGCTTACTGTGATTTGATGCTCTGTTTGGGCAAGCTACTTTTTCTTCTGTTCTTACTGAGTGATTTGGATTGAAGACTTGTAAGTGTCGGTAACTCCAAATCATCATCGTCATCAACATCGTTCTTATTATCGTTCCCTGATTCCTTTTCCGTGACAGCGTCGGATTCTGAATCTTTTTTCTGCTGTTGATTCGTAAAGGAGAATGTTTACAACAAGTACGAGGATCTTACAACTGTAGCTTTAGGGGGTAGGCTGTTTGTCAAAGCCTTGCCGAAAGTACTGAAAAATCAGCCAGGTCCCCAGCCGTTCGCGCCTCGGTCAATCAGGATTCTACCGTGAAGTGTGACGTCACCAAGAGACTCGCTTGCCCTTTCCCAGTCTTCGCGCGGAAAACGGGGCAAGAGAAAACGCCGAGGGCCTAGGCTGTTGAAAAATGCTTTTAAATGTGTGGAGAGTATGGAGCATTAGAGAGGAGAGAAAGTGAACAGCTGAATTTTTAAAGGCTGTGGTTAGGATAGTGGAATACTCCAAGATACCTGGGTTTCTTCATCTTCATCTAGGATTTCGTTTATATAAGTTGGTTCAGTGTGTCCTGCAAAACAGATGACTGCCAGGTACCAATGGGAACTGAAATATGAAACGAATAGAATTAAATAAAGCCGGGAAATTGGCACTCCCCTAAAATTCAAGGACACTTCAAGACCATGCGAACCCTATCTATGGGAGAAAAGGTCCAACAAACCAGTCCCAAAGTGCAATTCGAACCAAAAATATAAAAACGGCAAACTGATCCTGACGGCAAAGCGACGAGGAAGTTAACAAAGAGACTATGGTGCAACAAAAAATATTTCAACAAATTTGCCCGATAAATAATGCTTCCTCAGGGGCTATAAGAAAAATAATAGAGGCATTGATAATCTAGTATCACAGTAACCTCAAAATGGCCAAGAAACAGGAGTTATAACGTTTTCAAATACACATCACATTATCACGTCCAGACTGTTTCGTTTTTTTACCTTAGGGTAAACAGGGTTGAATTGGGCCGCTTTTCCTTCACGCATAAATATGAAAAGAAACTGGAAACTCTCTGATACTTTTAACAGAAAACGATAGCAAACCTTTCATTGATAGGCAGAAACACAAAATCTTTCTCAAATATGTCGACATTCTTGGTCCACGTTCGTACTTGAGAATGCATTCGGTCAGGTGTGCTAGAGACCAAACAACAGGAAAAAACAGCCAGGTTTAAACGCTGGGTATTTCTACTTTTCCTACACCTCCAAAAATCCCAGAAATGATTTTTAGAATACGAAAATTATACGTGGAGAAATAATTAAATTAATCAAGATTTAAAGTTAGCTTAAGTTAAGTTAAGCCGTGTCACACAAGTTAAGTTCTGGAAGTTAATAAGGATTAAACTAAAAAGTCGAAAACACTGAGTAGACTAGACAGAATGACACAATGACACAATCTAGTCCATGAGGATGAAAAATATAACTCAAGGTGCTCTGCCCTTCAACCTTCGGAGTGCAAAATTTTATAGATTTTAGAAGAAAGAAATATAACATCAGAAAGCTTGGAAAGATTATCGAGGTGCAGATGAGATTCGAGCTCACGACAAGTGATAACTAACTGCATGTGGGGTAAATAATTATGTTAAACAAGGATGCAGTAAATAGTAACAAAGGTGGCCTAATGATGGATGGGCACATTTACCTGGTGAAACTGTCTGAATCTTTGTTATTTTTTTGTGTGAGCCGTTTGTAAAAGAACGAGCTTAGAATATGAGTACGAGCTTTGTCTTCCGGTTTAAGTTTCTCGAACACATACCTGAAATAGGAACATAGTAGCATTCGGAAAAGTTAAAACACAGTGTTTTGAGAGTGGTTAAAACTCTCCGAACTCTCGATAGAAACGTTAAAATTGACGCATCGACACCATCTAAACAGATGTCAACTTACTTGAGGTAGAAATCAATGATGACATCGTTAAGGAATTCTCCTGCAGCAAGACAAGGGATATCCTCAGAGGTAACTGTAATCCCGCCTGGCTGGGGAGGGGCTGGATAAACTATCAGTCTGAAAAGCAAAATACATAATTAATGCCTTGTTAGCTTAGCAGAATGTGAATTGAGACCTTTACATTCGAGGACAAAATTAAACTAAGGTTTTTTCGCGTTTTCTTAAAAAAAGACACACACCCCGGAAAGCTTCATTGTACTTTTAGTCACAGGGTAAGCAAGATTATTTTATTGAAGTCGGTTAAGCCCTCTCCCGATCGCATGATGATAAATCTTCTAAACATTTGATAACTTGTTTCAGCCACTGCGATGTCTCGTTAAAACTCGTAGTAGAATGATGAAGACTATCACGTTTTCCCGCCAAAATGACGCCGATTCACGCGCGTACTCTTCTTAGTATTGAGGACCCATTGAGAGAAATTTCGTCCTCGTAGTCGTGCTCATCTAAGGGACGGACCATTGGAAAACGTATGGGGGGAGTGGGGGGGAGGGGAAGCGGGCGAAGTACAAAAAAAAAATTCGCGCAAGGGAAAATTAAATGAAAAAAAATACTTGCACCCCAATTAATCCTAAACAATATTCATGCTATGGCCTAAAAAAAATTCATACAAGGAATTTGATAACGAAAAAAAATTCCTGCGGCTCGAAAATTCCCCTTCTCCCCCCCCCCCCCACTAACTTTTCTAATGGTCCGTCCCTAAAGAAACCCAGCCCCTGGATAACCTGTAGTTTATAAGGTGGATTTTTGGGCGAGCGAGAAATCAGTATTTCTTAATTTATTTCCAGTCGCCAACTTTTGTTTTGGAATGCCGAGGAAGACTGGGAAGAGTGAAAGCGGGGCTGGCTTATATCATTATGGTGGTGCATAAAGA
Organism: Porites rus; assembly: GCA_964035705.1. NCBI lineage: Eukaryota > Metazoa > Cnidaria > Anthozoa > Scleractinia > Poritidae > Porites > Porites rus. The sequence goes on from OZ037992.1 coordinate 46,673,924, forward strand.
ACACTTGCCGCCCCTTCCCTACCTCTTGTGAGTAAATCCTAGTTGCCACGCGCCCCAGAAAATTACTTCACCCTAGGCTAGCCCTCACACTGAATATCGCCACTATGGTTACCACCTCAGGTAGGTAGCCGTTACACTGACTGAATCGGTACCGTTGAAGGAAAAAAGGAAGGTTTTCTGGGGCGCTGGACATCTTCGAACTAACTTACAAAACCGCTGGAAGGCTGCTAAAACAGACGGCTACAAAACCGCTCGGAAAGACTAAAGTTTCTTGCGGTGACAAAACTACACATTCCACAAAAGCCTGAGCGCTCCGTTGTCCGAAAGGGGCTGTTGAACTCTCTTTAAATTAGTGACATTGTCATTATACTACATGAATTTTTTCAAGTAAAATAAATCAAGAGGAAAAAATACTTTTCTACGGCGTTAGCTGCTGCTTGTTTGCTGCCGCTTGTTCTGGTGTTATATGTCCTGGAACGAGTGGTCATGGAAGTGGAAGATGTTTCACCGGGCGCTACAATGAAATGAAAAAAATGTCATCATAAAAAAGGACACTTATTTATTTATTTATTTTTACTTTCTTTCGTTCGCCAATTGTGGCGGGGTAACTTCACCAGCGCACGACGCTAACTACTGCGGGCCCGTAACAGTCCCTTACCCCGGTGAGAGATAGTACCTCCCCTGCTGTTTACAAACAACAGTGCGGGTTCTTTTACGTCCCTTCGCAATTGATACGAAAGGATGAAAGAAACGTCGCCACCCAATGGCACGAACACGAGACAAAGTCTTAAATCATAGCCAGCAAGATCTCACCAGTTTTTTAACGACTCTGGTTATTGGTCCGGCCGGGATTTGACTCACGCCCTTCCGCTCGGTAGACTGGCGCTCTCCCAACCTAGCTAACCAGGCGGCGGTCATTTGGTGGGGTAAATGAAATAAAGCAAATTTTCTTGCGGTAACAGCTTAGCGTAGGGACCGGAGGCAAGACGCCATCCTTATTACTAGAAGTAATCATAGATTAATGAGTGCGTTCGAATTTTCTTAGCTCCAGATTAGCTTTTTTGTGTCGTCAAGCATTATTTCAAATCATGGAAGAGATTATGAATTAAAACGTAAACATTCTTTTCTTAAGAGATGCTCTTCGCGTATACAGCTTCAAAATATCTCACTCATTAACTCTTTACTCCTGTCTTATTCTCCCTCAAGCATGGTCGATAAAAATGTAAAATAGATCGTAAAAAGTTCTATGTTGTTAAAAAGATAAACATGTCACTACAAACTTCGAAAAAATGGTAGCCTCGAAGGTTACAAAGTCCTGGCTTCTTGCGTGACACAACTTGAAATGAAAACAATGATCATAGCAGCGACGGAAACATATTAGCTTTTTGCTAGATTACTGATGTCAGAGAACAGGACAGAATCTTTTGCAATTGTGCAAACTTTTCATCTCATGATTATTTTAAGTTCATGTACGTCAGTTTAACATATTTAAAACTTAAGCTTGCTTCAGCGAGCGAGATACTTACCATGCAAGATGGCCCGCGTAGATATATCAGACGTGAATGAAGCATTACAGTTGTAACAACAGCTTACTTTATCTCAGAATATATTTCGTGCGTAAAGAGGTTAAACTAGAAATATATAAATAGACTCAAACGCACGGGTAAACTTCTCACGGCACAAATGTTACCTGGTCTTTATTTGTGTGTTTCTACGAAGTTCCAGCTCGATTTGAACGGCATTGACCGAAAAAGGTGTAGCAGAATCATCAGTTCAGCGATAAAACCCGCTTAGAAAACAACTCCACAGTTCATTCTTTAGCCGAACTCAAATATTCCCGTGTAATCATCTTGCTTGTTGACCTTGATGGAACTAGTGATGCACGTGATTGCCATATGACAATTGATTATGACGTAAAAAATAGTTGTGTGCGCATGTCCACCAGGTGAGCCCGCAATTTCTTTGGCCGGCTATTGGGCTTAAAATTCGTGCGCGCGCTTAATAATTATTCAAAATGGCGCAGATTTTGAACATCGCCCGTCCAAGTAACCAAAAATCTCGAATCTTCACGCCTGGCATGCACAGGTATCCCATCGACCACAGGATCCCCAAAGATTACGAAGCGTTCTCCTAACGTCGAACGCAATAAGGAAAGAACCAATAGAAAAGTTATGGAAGGTGCAGGCGAGGTACAAAAAATATTCCTGAAAGGGAAAATCTTATAAAAAAAAATCATGCACACTTAGTAGCCCTAGATCCTGCACTGGCCTAAAAAAGTTAATACATAAGAAATGTTAAGGAAAAAAATTCATGCGGCTAACCGCCCCCTGCTCCCCCCACCTTCCCATAACTTTTCCAATGGTGGACCCCTACCCTAGATCAAGAGAGGTAAGCTCGTGTCGTTATGAGTAGAAAAAGACATCAGTTTGAACTATGGCAACCTAACTACACAACCAAAAGAAGTACAATAACAAAGACAACAATTCTGTTTCCGTACATTGCTCTTTTTCCTTGGCTGCTGATGCTGATGTAGAAGCTTTGAAAGATTTGATTCTCTCCACCTCTTTTAAGCTGCAAATAAACCAGAAATTCCAAATGAGGAAGGACACTAACAACGCAAATAACACTTTTGATTCGGGTTCGGGGGGAGGGGGGAGGGAGGTGGATAGCGCTTCGTAACAGGAGCTCGAGATGAAAGGCGAACGGGGAAATTCGGGCGCTCGAGGGCGCGAGATAGGTGGAAGGAGTTTCTTTCCCTGGGTTCTGCCTCTCGCGACCATCGCGTTGTTGGGTGCACGAGTTTTCCTTTCCCATTCAGACACATGTTATCAGATTAGGGATGAAGACAAAGAGGGCAACTGAATGAGCTGCTTGCCCTTAAAAATAACATTAAGTTCGGCCTTATTGTTTTAGTACTGAAGAGATGGAAAGTAACCGACATCTAACTGTTTCGTTTCAAATGCCTTACAGACACTACGATAAAACGTTCAACAAATAACTCTTGTTTCAAAATCAGCCCCTTTCAACCAATTGAAAATGATTAATGAAACCAAAGTTAATAAAATAATAATAAGTTGCGCTTATAGAAGTGTACCAAAAAAAAAGTTAGCTAGAGTTAAATAAGCAGTTTTTAAACTTATTCCTTCGAAATTTAATGTTATGATTATTTCTAAGTTGCTAGACGTCGTCACTTTCCAGTCACCTTAACTCAGCAAAATCTTTGGACAACTTTTCTGACACCTGAAAGACAAGATAAACGCGAAACACATTTTTAACTCTCATACTGTCAGGCACAAATGTTTTTTAATTTGCTAGCTATTCTCACTGGGGAAAACACGCACAAAAGCCTACGTTAACCTTCTCAGTGTGGTCCTGGGAAATACACGGCATATCCACAGACCTTGTTCTTCAGTTTAAAGAGCAGCATGCATGATTATTCAGCCATTTCTAGTAAAGTTTAGGTCTTGGTACCCTCGCTAGCAGTTCTCGCCCCACCCTCCTCCCCGCAACGATAGCGCATATTCTCTTCTGGTCTACTGACTCGCAAAATCTCGAGCCGATTTTCGATTTTCCCATATATTTTGCATTTAGGTTCATTTGGCCTTGTGTGTGGGTGTTCTGGGTTAGAATACATTACTTCCAGACTGTAGCTGTAACCTGTAACATCTGTAACAAATGTCGTAACGGTGGAGCGAGGAGGAGTGTGATAATCAACTTATTACCCCGGTTGTTCAAATGTTGGATATCACTATCCACTATCATCGCTATCCAGCAGATAAGAATTAGGGAATCCAGTTGCCGTATCAACTAGATAAAGATTTATCCATTCAGGGTTTGTAGCCTTTTTGGACAAAAAAAATTCAAGGACTTTTCAAGGACTTTCAAGGACACATTTCTCATTTTTCAAGGAATCCATTCAGTGCAAAAAAGAGCCGTGAGTCTTGTTTAGTTCTTCCACAACATGAGTAATTTTATCCCAAAGGTCTTTCTGTGTTTGCTCCTTTGGAGTTCTACTTCAACTATAAAGTTAGTATTGAAATTCAACGGCTTTCCAGCACCGACTGCAATTTACAAGGCTTTGAATTTTCATTTTAAAATTCAAGGGCTTTTAAGGTGCGCGCGAGCCCTGTCCATCATGTAGCGTTATCCTAGAACATGCGTTTTCCGCGTAGCTACTTATAATTCTGAGGCGTGGTTGCGATGATATCGGTCGTTTGTCAGTTAAGCCGTAATGTTATTGGCTATGAAGTCTCGAAATGTCATTGGTGCGTTTCGATCCGTCTTTTGTCCTGGTTAAACAGTCGTTCATTGTTACTACAATATACTTAGTTTATACTTAGTTATAGTCATTCTGTCGTTGTCAGTTTTGCTTGAGTCCGTTAATTGGTCATTTGTACGGTGCCGGTAACTGTTGACTACGATTCAGTGGAAACTTACTTGCTGACTTCATTAAATGTGAACCACACCCAAGCTTACCCAATCCATTAGATCGTGAATAATTTCATTCGTGACGCGTTCACTGACTTCAAGGATTATGTCCCTTTCTGATGCCACTATAAGACAAGCATGTTACTTCTGTTAAGATTCCTGAAAGCCTCCAGGGGTGCGCCCGTGGTATAAAACCTAACGTTAGTCATAACTGCTTGTGTCTGGGGCTTAACTGATGAAAGTTACGCCCTTTAGTCCGACCTTAAAATTTATGCATCCCCCTCTTATCTTCAGAGGCCTGTTTCACGCGACGCATCCGTAAAATGCGACTTGATGTAATATAGCGAAGTTAAATTTGAAACAATGCTGGCCAACGATTTTGATTGTAGTGCGGGGGAAGCCTAGGTAAGTTGTAGAGCTTGAAGACTCTATAGGGATTAGATCGCTGATATTTACTGTTTAACTCAGCGTGGTTTTGTATCTAGGCCGTCTTTGCTTACTTCTTACAAAAGTGTGTACTGTCAACTGAAAAAACACAGATGACCAAGAGATTAGTGGAACTCTTGGTCAGTGTCACAGTTCACGAATGAGATTCTCTTATTTTGTGTGGAACTTCTTCACTACACAGATTTAGGACATTTGTATTTTTTCAGTCAACAACTTCCAGTGGTTGACGATTGCCTTAATTTTTTAACGGACGACATATACCTCCCAAATTTAATCAGCGTACATGAGATAGCTGTGAAGAATCAACCAGCGCATGTTATCTACTCACAATTGGAGAAATAATTATTCTGAATGCTCTGCAGTTAAATTTGACAACAGGACTTGAGTCTAGCATTGCTACAAGAGAATAAATACAGCATACTGTACCAGCACTTCCTGGATTAAGAAATGTCGAACCCTTGAAAGGAAACTTATGCATCAGTTTAAGAGCAAAGCCAGGTGTAACTCCCAGCACGATCACGTCTGGATCTTGACCACGACTGATCTGCAGAAAAGGAAATCAATAAGTTTCTTTTATTTCATGCTTTAGAAAAATTATGCAGTCCCACGCATAAGCAGGGATGTTCTCCGCTTTTACTTTAAAAAGTCAAATGTGACCTCTCACGCGAAAGCGTTCCTTACAATATCCGTTCGAACGACTGAACGTACGATAAGCGAAGGGATAAAAAAAGGATAGCGAAGAACAAACGGCAGAAGGCATGAAGATATATTTGAACGACTGAGATAAAACGGATGAACGGCTAGCGAAAACGTTTTAACAGATGCGGTCGAACGGGATGAATGGCTGGAAAAATATGTTTTTGTTCAAAATAGAGCGGTTTTCATTTGAGTGTCGAAAAGTAATTGGTTTTGCACTTTCTAGACGATGCGATTGGCTTAAAAGATTCGCGCCACCTTTTCATCCAATCAGAAGTAAAACCAAAGTCAATTGTGACGCGCTCGCACGCATTTTCCCGCGCTTTGCGTCAGCCACATGTAATTACTTCGAGTTTTGATTGGTTGAATGTATTACCTGTGTCCTATGTGATTGGCCAGAGTAATTACTTTGGTTTTGGTTTTACGACACTCAAACGAAAATCACTCTAATGATTGAGTACACTATTTTGACATTGCCGGCTGGAGACAGGGCCGTTATTTCTGAAGTCACCCGGACCAAGCAAACGTTCACACACGCGTTTACTGTGACGTAAAAAAATCCTTCCCAATAGACAGTAGCAGCTTGTAACCCTAGACATCTTGGGACAAACAAGTGACCCCTACATGATGTGTTGGTGAGTATTCCAAAGCTATACTGACTGTAGTTCAACGAACACTTTAACTTTGGAAATTCATCGACATGTACGCTGTATTTTGTCTTACAAGACAAGTATTAAAAGGCTTGTTTCCATTTGATGGTTGTTATTGCCACGTTCGCTGAAAAAATTCCAGTGATCCGAACGATTACATTTTCACTTAGCTTTCAAGACCCTTTCCCTTTGGCACTTCTAAAGAACTCGCTACCAATCGGATTTGGGAATAAGTTTTACATGTACACTGTACCACTGATGTTCTGTTTTACCTTGAGTGAAGTCAGGTCTTTTCCTGAGATGGTTAGCAATACATTTTTACTTCCTAAAAGAAAAAAAATAACAAAGTGTTCTAATTTAAGTTAGCAGTGCGATATCAGGAGTGATAAGAGATATTATTAATAGCCAAGGTTATGGAGCAAAGGAGTAAAGCAAGTCAGTTTACATCTTGCCCCAAGCGTAGCCGGCAAGAAAAAAAATAATGGACGAGCGGGATAAATAAATGAATAATAATTATTAATTAATAAATTACAGTATTTGTTAATCAATTTATTTGCCTTATTAATTCACTGTAATAATAAGATAAGCTTGAATCTATAAAGAATTTACACAAGTTGTCTTGTTATATTATACAGTGTATATAGCTGGAAATTTTTTCCCCACACCGCGCGCTCTCATTGATTACTTCGAGGTCACATGTCATATAACAAACTATTTCCCGCCAAAATCTCTGAACGGGCAACATTGCAAAATCTATGACGTCAGACAGCAACAGTGCACTCTTATCCGTGAATGATGACCGAAGACCGCCGTTGCAGCGAGGTTTAATCAATTTCCAGCTTCAAAATTTCTAGCGTTTATTACAGTACTTCTGTAATTTGAATTCCCCACAAAAGCTTCACTAGCCTGATAGCAAAATCCACCAGCCCGGGGTTATTGGACACAACTTTCTTTCAACGCTGAAGGTGGAAACTTCAATTTCACAGTTAACTGTAACTATATGTATTCCTACAGCTTCCAAAACATGCTTCACTGCCACCACCTAACATACCAAGTACAGTCGAACCTCGTTAATGCGGACACTAAGGGGGCCATAGAAAGTGTCCATATTAACTGGGTGTCCGTATAAAGCTGGTCGAATTTAGAGAAAATGTAAGGGCTTTTTTTTTCCAGGGACAAAGCAAATTGTCCATAATAATGAGGTGTCCATAAAGTGGGGTTTTGGGGTGTAACATGTTTGTAGTTCTCATCTTGTAGCTTCAGTGTGTACTTACCACAATCAACACTAAGTTTGATCTCATCAGAACGGCCATTTCCTGTGATCTAAATAGAAAAGTAATATGTAAATGACAGGAAACCTCCTCCCTGACAGTTTTGAAATTTGTGTTGCACAACAGAAAACGGCCAATTCAAGGCCTTTAAGACCGGCTATAGACACCCAACTTTTCATTGAATTATATGTGAAATACAAACTTGTAAACGTTCCCTGTCTGCCATTCTTTCCCCTTAGTTTGGCAAGATATTTTGAATTTGTACTGGCTTTCTTCCAAAGCCATACTTTCCCATACCCTGCGAGTAGAGGTTTTTCTCTTGCATGGCTTTTAGCGTTTACGAAGTCGTTCACGTCGCTTGTCAGTCGCGTAGTTGGATGCGACTGTCAAGAGACGCAATTAAAGTTTAATTAAAGCATGTTTAGGAATTATTATATAACAAATGATTAATCCTTTCACACCTTCATGACTTTATGGTGAGATTGATTTGATATTCTAACTCAGGGTGCAGAGAAAGTCAGGTTTACAGCTTGCCATTCGGACAAGCTCAAGCTAGCATGTGCTAGCTCAAAAGTCATTTCAACTAGCTTGAAAAAAAGTTGATGACCAATATTGTTTACAGTTCTTCTGTAATAATTGGATTCCCAAAAAGACTTCACTTGTCGGTCGAGTCAATTTAAAAGAGAATTCACTAGCCCGATAGCAAAATAAACTAGCCCTGGGCTATCGAACACTCCTTTCTCCGCATATTGTAGCTTTTGAATCTCTGGATGAAATCTCACGGTGTTTCCAGTCAAATGAAATCTCTCGGGTGGAACTTTTGCACGATGCCATCTACTTCTTAGGATTTTCCAAAAAAACAAAATTTCAAATTTCGTCATTTTTTTGTAACTTTTGGTACTATTAGAAGTAAGAGGGTAATGGTAAGTTGCAATTGACAAAACCTTGAGAGGTTCCACTGCCGTACAAGCCAAGGTACCAAGATGGACTTCCTGACCAATCATGATTTGTAATTCAATGTCATCTCTATTGTATACGCCTCCCTTTTTCTTGGACTGCTGTTTCTCCTAAGATCCAAGTAAAAGAGACTGATCAGTTAAGATAACTAAATGTGTTTTCTAAAGACAAGACGCTGAAGATGGTCCTCGCTTCATTTTGCATTTTGCAAGGTTCTTACTGTGTTAATAAAATATTAAATATCTTTAATTTTACAATAACTGAGTAAATCCTTGTGCGCTGGTTGGTCCAGAGCTATGGTCTATGAGAGTATAGACCATGGAAATCACGTAACATTTTCCGAGAAACCTCGCAGGAAACTAAAAAAAATGTTATTGTAAAAATCAAATCGACCATAGAAATGACGCCATAAAATGTTCAAAACTTTGCAGTGAAACCTCTCGCCTGCGGCTCGTGGTTCCACTTGAGTTTTGAACATTTTATAACGACATTTCTATGGTCTATAAAAGTGTAGACCGTGGGAAATTGTGGTCGATTAGTCCTATTTTTAATTTTATTATTATTAAATCCCTTTCACACCCAAGGTGACACAATCAGGTAAAACTTATAAAACATTTAGATGGGGCTTTAAAAAAGCCCAGTCATCTAGGAAAAGCAGATATTTGTGTAAATTGCACATAATAGAACGTCCAAACGCTCATGATCAGATTGCATTCTGTGCATTCCACTCATTCTTTAATAGTGGAAGTTCAAATGAACGCTGGCTACATACAATGCACAGTAATAGCAACTTGGAGATTAGGATTGCGGGCTCCTTTGGTCACCAGCAATTGTATGAACACATCATCCTCCAAATTACGTGTACCTCTAAAAGTGGTGCTTTTCGTTTGCCTGATTTTTCTGCTGATTCCGATTCTGCAGGGCTTTCCATGGAGTTTTCATTTGGTGACTCAGGTACAAGAGTAACACTGTCACTACGTAAAAGAGAATCTTTTGCATCTGACTGAGAGCTCTCCTCTACTGTCAGCTCCGGTGCTTCCTCTGTCTTGGGTTCCGAGTTTTCAGTTCCTGGGAAAGAGTTTCAAGTGGTTGATTAGCTTTGTATTAACCACTGCATCGCTAAACGGAGGTTGGTTGCCTGGAGCATCCAGGGACTTCCACTTTTGGTAGCCAGTACCTACAATCGACGACAAAATTGTTGAGACATTCTACTTAACTAGGGTAACTTCGGACAACAAAAGAATCCGCACCCCTCCCCTGTCCCCTCCATTCAAAGTTGGGGTGTTTGTTGTTTTCTATAGGTAGCTAGAACAAGGGCACAACATTGCACGGAGGGGATGGGGGAGGAAAGCAATATTTCCTCCTTTTGAAGTTAATAAAACGTAAAAAAGCCCAGTTTTGGGCGAAGTGTCTCAACTCATTTTGTCGCCGATTGTCTGAATCGAAATCTACGCGCTGTTGTCTTATTAGCATCGGTTAGGAGACGTTAACTAGTTGAGATTACTATATTCACCGGGTCGTTTTTCAGAAGATAGATAAAATACCCATATAATCCCTTTCCTGTGTTTTTCGAGGGAAAATTAATTTTGACAATCCTTGTACTCGGTAGTGTTTTCAAGTAATTACGCAGCATACCCACGAACCGAATGGTTGATTTTCCTCTAGTAACTAAGTGTGATCGGTAGGAATCGATGGCAGATAATATATTGTATTGGAAATATCCCTAGTAAGTTCAAAGTGTTTATTCGAAGTTTGGCTATTTGATAAGGGTGTGATGGACGATAAAATAGCCACGATTGCTATGCGCAGGAGAATTTTCAGGAAAAATGTTCCAACTTCTAACGCACAGCAAAGCTGCATAGCATCGCTAAATCTGTGCAGAAGA
>OZ037992.1:46689257-46781757 GCA_964035705.1 Porites rus
AAATCGGCAACAATCAAGTGATATTTATCGACTGATAACAAAAATCGCTGAAAATCAATAAATTAAATTGCTGTGTCAAATCAATATTATCAATTTTTCATCAAGATCTTAACGATTTATAATGGAAGTCTGCCATTGTTGTTTTTTGGCATAAGCTAGATAGTACAGCTGAGAAAACACATCCACAAGTAACAACTGGTCAGCAAACATGAAAAAGACAAATGTGGAAACTATAATTACACAAATTTCTCTCTAAAGTCCTTTACTTTGTACATAATAACAAAAACGGTTGAGTTTAATCACATTTAGTTCTCACAGGCAACAGTGAGGCAAGTATCACAAGAAATACAATCTTAGATCCTGAATTTCAGACATTCCTTTGAGTCGAGGGGTTGTCTGAAATTCAGGGTAAAAGATTTCCCTGGATAGATTTTCACCGTTTTCCATTACCAATTGATAAAAATCACTTGACTGCTAGCAATTTTTATCTACTGACTACTCCAGGGTGTAAAGATACACCTGCAAATACACCACCGTTATTATAACATGTACAGTGTGGTAGATCTAAATCATGAAAAACTGGGCGCCTACAAACCTGGCCAACATCAGCCATCACATGACGATTTTAAACCATTGCTTTAAAGAAAAGATAAGATTATTTTAAAGATTTCTTTAAAAAGCGATAAATGTTTGATCTTTGACTCTCAATTGCTTCTTACACAATTGCATAAATTGCGTTCACAACTGCGAGGATCATTCTTCATTCAATTTCATTTCCGCAGTTCTTATATGATTTATTTCATATACATCAATCACATTCAATTAACTTACCAATTGCATAAATTCAGTTTTCATTTTTCGATGAACAGATTTTTCTTCCAATATATCAATGAAATCCATAAAAATCAAGATCAATAAATGAATGAAATGAGAGTCTCATTGATTTCTCCCGATTGATTGATACAACTGATATCAATCAAATAAGATTGACCAATTTTCATTGATTAATCGATTGACTACTCCAGGAACTAATTTATATTTCAGTTTTAAAATTAAATAGAATTTGAATCACTTGCACCAATGTTTTCCATACAAATGGGGTTTAACAAAGGTGGTTGTAACTAGAACTGGTTACTTATGAGAGTGGTCACAAAGAGAGCTTTGACTGTAATAAGGATTGCTCCATACAGGTGTACATTCTCAACAGTCAAGTCTTTCCTGGAAAAATGATGCTTCAGACACCTCTAAGTAAAATCAACTCACTTTACTTTGATTCTTTCTTTTTTTTCTCCCAGAGGTTGCTTGGCTCGAACCAACAGATTTTTTAGTGGTAGAGGGCTTTTTATCTGGTGCTGCACATAAACGAGGAACTCCAGTCCCACACTTTTTAGTACCCGCATATGTTCGCACGTTTTTGGATGAATAAAATCTACCAGGTGAGAGATGCTTCCGTGGTGTTGCTGCATGAGATGGAAATATATCCTTATTACAAGCTGGGCACATACTATCCTGTGAAAGTCTTGTCATGCATTTTGTACAGTGTTCTTCAAATGCATCATCATAATTATCATCTGAAAAGGCATCCTTTGATGAAGATAGAGAGTCATGAAGTTGAGGAGAACTAGATTTCAATGTCAAATTAGTGTCTGAATTTGTTGACTCAGTCCTTGTGTTTTCATCTTTATTCAGTGCAGTGTTACTGAGACTTTTCGTAGAACTTCCCCACATGATACAATCTAACTTTGACCTGTTATGTTCTTGTTCTTCTTTTAAGGAATTAAAAGTGTTTGCTGTTCTTGCGGTATTCTCTGATTCAAATCCATTGCATTTTGCAGAAGCGTCTGCTTCTTGAACTGCAAAATAAAACAGAAACGATACTGTAATTTATTGGACAAGCAAAATATTGTACCTCTTTAATCTTTGGGATTGCGTTAACCAGTTGAATTCACTACTAGATTGACATTTACCCCGTGCAGTGTTCTCCTTATCAGGCGGTAACCAGTTAATTTTACTGTCTGAACACGGTGCAAAGAAATCATTTTTACAGCTTGCCATTTGGGCAAGCTGAAGCTACAATGAGGGACAAAAGTGTTGACACACTTCCATAAAATGGCCCCTTCTTGCATAGTGGATATACTTATCCCCTTCCCCTGTCTACCCCAACCCCTTCCCCCCAAAATCAATGTTGAATTTTGGACCGTCAAGTCTTTTTTTTACTTCAGACAACATTGATGCAGGGGGTGAGGGAATTTACGGCATTTAAAAAGAACGAAATAATAAATGAATTAAATGTTTGTTTAAAGCACCCGTTTCAAACAAGTGTGTCAACTAGTTTTGTACCTGATTGTCTGAAACATGTATTTGTGTTTTCCGGCTAGATTTTTGACGCTGCCGAATTTTTGTGCGATGACGTTACTCTATTGTTTGTTTATAAACAACAATTTGTAAAGTTTCATCCTAATTTGTAGTATACGTAGAGTAAAATGTACGAAGCGTATGTCATTACTTAATCTTGTACTCCCGCCCGCGTTCCTGATACCCTGTCGGGTCGAAAGGAAATCATTTGTGTTGTGATCAATGCCATTGCTGCGGATGTAATGTTCTCACAAGTATTATCAATAGTGGAAAAAGGATGGAAAAACTAGGGTACAATGAAAATTGTTCTGGTAAATGGTTAACTTAAGCGAATGAAGTACTGCAGAGTAACGGAGGGGACATGCATTATTTTTGACATTGACTTGTGCCATTAGTGAAAGGACGTGTACAACTGAATATACAGGTTATGAACCTCATAAATGATGAGCCAGCCGTTTGTGCTATGCCCCATATATAGATGTGGTTTTTTTTGGAGACCTTTTCAAACCTAAATGATCCAAACCTTTAGCGTAGGTAGGCATCGAACAGGTTAGACCAGGTTAGGAATGTCCTTTAATTGTAATGATTTTAGATGAGTGGCATGATTTTTTATTGATGTTGGATGGACAACTATTTCATTTCCCTGCTTGTAAATCACAGAATGCCAAAGAAATTGTTTTCAAGATAGACACACCAGTTTGTATCATCGCCAAAACAGCAATTACTTTGGCCCAGAAGTTCACTTGATGACAAGGAAAGCGGGATAACACGTGATCAATGACGGCCGTGCAGTGGAAAATCTTCCTTTTTTATGCGGTAATTCCTCACAAAAGGCAAAAGAAGATTGCGCTTTGTAGAAAGTGCTTCGCAATACGTATTCTTGGCAAGAAAAATTCCAGCGATGTAGTGCAAATAAGGAGTTTCAACGGTTAACCACGAGAATACATATCGACATTAAGAACTCATAACAGACTAATGTTACTTTCCGTTTGCCGAAACGTGGTTAACCATTGTAACACGAAGGAAGCAGTGTTTTCCTTGGTTTGAGCTGTCCTTTTGTTTTGAGAGTCAAATACCAGCTCATGTTTTAAAGCTCTCTTTTCATTTTCTCTGCGGACAATAGCCAAAAACACGGGATTTCGCTTAAGAAATGCACTCCAAATACACAGACATATGCGCTCATGTCACACTATTTGCGTTGCGTTATCATGTCACACAGGGTGTCACGAGGTGGGATTGAAAGTAATTGTTTTTGTGTACACTTGCAATGTTTGCTACGCTGTCCTTAGTTTTTTATTGAATTGGCCATGAATTTACGTTCACTTTTATGTAGTTTCGATATTGAGCGCAGTGGCAGCGGCTCCCCACTAACGCTCCATGTTTCCGTGGCCGGCCATTGACTATCCCCACTACGTGTCAATTCCTACCCTACCCGTAAATGTTTGTGCCTTAACAATCAGATAAAGTGAAGAACGAGAAATATTCACTTTATTAAAAATATTTTCAGTACGCATACCCTTGAAATTCATCAAAAGTTGTACATGTGCGCGAGTTTCAGCGTCAGTTTTCAGCTTGTAAACCATATTGACGTTAATTCTGGATATCGCAGCCCTTTTATTACGTCATCACGTAATTCGAATTGGCCCTATAATTCGGTCGTGAATAAGTCAATGTCACCCCCACCACCAATAACATAATTATGTCATTGATTCCTTTAATTTCAGTTAAAATCAGTGTCATGCACAGCTCAACTTGTGTGCAGTAGCACAATTTTGCATTCAGACAATTGAATTTTGGACCCTCAAGTCTTTTTTTTACTTCAGACAACATTGATTCAGGGGGTGAGGGAATTTACGGCGTTTAAAAAGAATGAAATAATAAATGAATTAAATTTTTGTTTAAAGCACCCGTTTTAAACAAGTGTGTCAACTACTTTTGTCCCTGATTGTAGCTTCTGCTAGCCCAGACGTCATTTCAACCAGCCCCAAAGACTTCGTGACTAGCAGAATTGATTTCACAGTTCTTCTGTTATTCAAATTTCTCAAAAAATATCACTTGACCATTGGGCAAGTTAAAAACAGAAATCACTAGCCTGATAGCAAAATCCAATAGCCCTGCGCTATCGGACACTACTTTCTTTGCACGCTGCTGAAGCAAAACTTCTTATTCTCTGCAATAGCTTGAACATTTACTATAATTAAGTTAGTAGTTTTAAAACTACTCAACTTGCAATCCGATCTGATTCTCACATGGAAATGAATGAATACCAGTATATGAAAAAGTATTAAAGTATACACAGCTTTTGTTGTTATACTGTAAAATTCCGAAAATAAGCCCTGGGGCTTATATTTTTCAAAGGCCCTTTTTGAGGGGCTTATTTTTGGAGGGGCCTATATTCGGAGGGGCTTATGTACGGAGGGAAATTTGCGTTATAAAATCGGTCGGGCTAGCTTGTAGTGGAAAGGAAATTTACCATTTTCGCTCTGTTTTATTTTGTATTTGAGGGCAACTTCCAAGTACAAGCCCCTCAGGGGGCTTATATTCAGAGGGGCGATTTAGCGGAGGGTTTTTTGCGTTACGATTTTGGGGGGCTTATATTTGGAGGGGCTTATTTTCGGAATTTTATGGTATATGGGCTATGCATTTTGGAAAGAGAACATTTAAGACACTGCTAAAATTATTGAAATCAAACGTTTTAAATTGTTGTCTAATAATATTACAACAGTTTGATTTGCTTAAAATAGGTCTTAAAATGAGGGAATGATGTTTCAGAGAACTTAGCTCCTAAATTTCCCAGCGAGGCAGGTCTATGTTCCTCACTCAAAACTACATAAAATGTTGTTTAGCATCTATCAGTTTTCTATTGTCCACCATCTTAAATCGTTCCCAAAGCACATCTCGCGTTACTGGTTTATGGCTCCCAGCGCTAAGAAAAAATTCATTATTATGACTTTGAAAATATTTAAGAGGTGAGTTCCCATGTATTTTCACAGAACCAAACAATTGTTACAGATGGTTTGTCATGACCTCTGCGCATTATTTCAGTAGCTTTAACCCATGTAATGGACTAACTGCAATTCAAACCAGAAACTTTTCCATTAAGAGCCACTCTACATGTACCAGCTGAGCCATACATGTATGTGGCTGCCTGAAATGCAACTTGTGAAAAGTCTAAATCTGACCGACCCTATTACAAACCTTGAGATGATAAAATCTTTTCTTCTTGTGATATTGATGGTTTGTTGCGCAAAGCAGAAAGCTCTCCTGGTGGACTTGCATGTTTCCACCGTGATGAAGGAGTTTTATTAGGCCTGCCCCACTGCCCTTGTCTTATCACCCGGTATCCGATTTCATTCCTTTGAGTCATTCGAGTGTTAACTTTTCTCGTATGGCAGTTTCTGGATGGTGTGTGGTCTTTCTCGTTGAATGAGCTGTTGAACCAGGAGCTACCTTTCTTTGCCTTGTCAAAAGGATTATTCACTTTTCTTGGAATTGTATATGAATTGTCTTTGGCTTGGAAGTCCTATGACAAAAAAAAAATGAAGAAGACAAGGATCAATTCTGGGAAACTGCCCACCTACCCCTCCCCTAAGATAACATTACCACATCTCACTTAGGGGCAAAATGTTGGCTTAGGGGAGGGGTAGGTGGGCAGTTTCTCATAAACCTAAATTGATCCACAATATCCACGTCAAAATTTGATTAAGACAGCAAAAAAATGCTTTGCACAGGAGGAAGACAACACTTACTGTACACAAAAAACATGTACAATCATGTAAGAAACGATTTTGCCTGCAAAACCAGATTTAACTCTTTGTGCTTCAAGTAAGTTCAAATTATCAATCTACAACCTTATAACCAACCTACATGTACAACTGTACATGTGCAGATCTGTATCTTTAGGGAGCAAAATGCTGAAAACATTGTAAGCTTATGCTACATGTAGCTTAGTCAATTCCTAGTCTGATAATAGTCCCTTTGAATGCTTATCATTGGCCAATATCAAGTAATCTGAAATAGTAAATGCTGCTACTTACAGTATGACTGTTGCTAGCAAAGCTTTATTGCAAGTGGGGCTATATGATGCTGGGCCCTGAACTTACACAAGCATGCTTGTACTGTTATTGGCATTAAGTAAAAAGCTAATTGTCAAAACACTGGATAGTTCATGCGTAAAATAACTTGATAAGCCAAACAGGATAGTCCTCAATCTATGTGAAATGTTGTGCTAAGGTACCAGTATCCCCCCCCCCCCTTACCCTCATATGTTTGATATTTAGAGCAGCAACACAAATTCAAACTCATGCCAACCATGCTTCTTGTTGGTTAATATCAAGCAATGGTGTTGATTGCCTGATTATTACATGTAGTAGCGCCATGGCTGGTTATGGTTTAATTCTCACTAGTGATCAATCAATTTATCTTAAAAATTAATGAAGAATAACATCTTTCAATAAGAAATATAACAGCAAGCTTCTGGATACAACTCTTTTCCCTTTCAAATGCATCAAGAAGAAGTTCCCAGGGATACATGTGCATGTAATAAGACGTGCAAATTATGACCGTAATTAATTAAAAATACAATGTACTAGCTCATACATTTGGATTTCTGTTCCCATCTGAGAGGCATTTAGTTGATCTGAATGAAGAACTACTCTCATCATCGTTGTCATCATCAAGTAAACAAACTTCACTGCAAGAAAAAAAACAGAATACACATACAAATAATTGAAAGGCTCTGTGCAAGAATGTCACCATTATCTGAGAATTTTAGAAAAGTGCTGCAAATGCTACACAATATGCAGTTTGGTTTCCCATTTAATACAGAAACATTTATTCAAACACTTCTGCCTTTGGTTTGTCTTTAATTTCTCAAAAATCATGCATGCAAAGCACATCCACTTTATAATTGGCAACAGCAAATCCTCTCCACACTCCCCAAGGGCAACAACAGCCGCCCCTTCCCCTGAATAGCCTCCTCCACAGGCAACTGCTATTATGGTTACACTGACCATGAGGAGTCTGAGAATGAAAAAAGGATAAAAACCTGCCACTCCCAGTTCTCTCTCCATTCTCCCACTCGTTCTCTAAAACATGACAATGGAGCCTGCGGAGGAGGTTACCCCCTGAAAATGTTGTTCTTGGTTGATTGTGGTGAAATGTTATATTGTAATATTGGATAGGGTACTTTTAGAATAAACAATTAATGTAATGTAAATCATCAAACACGGTCATAAGCTCGAGTAAGGCTTCACTTCAGGAAGCCACATGTACTCAGCAACATTGAGACCAGTGGGAGGGGAGGGGAGGGGATACTGTTGCAAGCCATTGATTAGCTTAGTACAAAGAAAGGGATGTGCGACTTGATGACACTGACAGAGATCTAGGAATGACTAACTTTGCTCCCAGTGAGATAATGCATAGCACAAGTCATGCGGAAAGAAAAATTAGAGGGTAGGTCACCAAAAATAAAGTAGAAATAAAATCATAACCCATTGTGTGTTTGCTAAACTGAAAACAATTATTTATAGAGGTACATTTCACTTTCCATAATACATACAGGTTTCTATCCCACCATCAATTTTGTAACTTGGCAAGTTTCAAGACACTTGTTGCTTTTTTTTGACCAACAAAAAATATTAATGCAAATCAATCATCATTATCACCTTTGACCAAGAGGCTTACAGGCAAAACAACACTGTATTAATACTGATTAAAACTATATAACTCTACAAAAAGTCCTACAGTACACTGTATGTGATTTATGATAAAATTAGACAATAAAAACAAAAGAGCAGTTAGATTTTTTTAAAAAAAGTAATAATAATAATAACAACAGTTTATTGATGACTTAGCTCTACATTCATCAAGCCTACATGTGTATACTAACTAATCAAATGTTCATTAGTTAGTAAAGTCTTGATCGCACCATACTATGAGCAGCGTCATATACATTATACAAACTGGCAAGTAAAAATTTGCATCTGGCGACTATATTTCTCCAGTTGGTCGCCATCAGGCGAACTGATGATTTTTTTAATTTTGAGCCCTGTGGTGGATGTCATCTGATTTCAACCATGGTGCGGGAGGATGTGTAACTTTGACCTTCTTTAATTAACAGGGCATTTTGTCTGTCTGGACAAGTGGTGAACAATGAGTTAACTAAGTCCAGCTTGTCATCAATGTTGTCTGTGCTGCAGATGAGATTGAAGGGCAGTTCTGAAAAATCCTGGAAAAACTTTTGTTCATCAAATTCCCTTTCATTTCTCATCATCTTGTAGCATGGTTGAAAACTCTTAACACAGATGTTGATACAAACGTATGGAATTTGTGGTCACTGACACTAGAGCAAGGCAGAACATTAGTCTACGTAATCTGATTTGAAAAATTTGATATAACATGATCTATTAGTAAGTGTATTTGTCTTTGACACATGTAGGCTGCTTGACATGCCGATGGAGATTGAAGTAATTTAACATGTTCTTGTACTGTACAGTTCTTGTTGAATGATAGTCAAGCAAATCGATGTTGAAGTCTTCCATAATAAGATGAGCACCATCCCAATTAGCCATTAGCCTGCTTAAGATCCGACGACGGCAGACGTCTGTGACGGCGAGCGGAAGTGAAATTACTGCTAGAAAGACTTCGGCTGCCGTCGTTGCGAAGTTTACCGCCGTAGCGGCCTTGTCTGTGACGTGAAGAAGGCCATTTTGCCGTCGCGTGTAAAATGTGAGTAAACTTGATCAAAATAATGCCATTTAAACACATTTTAAGCGAAATTCTTTAGCACTGTTAACAGTTTATTCTCAATAGACCATTTTTGTCGAATTTCTAAGCGACTTAAACGATTTGAACACGGTATTTAAATTAAATTTGTTTGCCTTCTCTAAACAGTTTGACTCGTTAATCCTTCGGTCAACTTGACAAAGAAAGCAACCCAGTAAGTTTTACAAGTTTTTTCTTGTGTTTATTGATGTGTTTATTAACAATTATGATATCGTAGTCTTGTTTCGGCATTAAATTGAGGTCCAATGGATTATGTCACTCATTTTTTCTCGAAATAGCGTTTTTTTTTTACTCGGCTTCTCTTACAATGTAATTTCAATCAAGAGCTTTCAGTAAGGCAAAAAAAAAATGCATCGTCGTGGAGACACGAAACGCTTGCTTCTCGAAACTGCTCAAAATACATCCAGTTAGTTTATGCTTGAATTAGGCGCAATATTGCACATGTACACATGTACACAAACATGACTGAGACCGCTTTGATTTGCTTGAGAAAGATCCGATCTGATTTAACGGTGAATCGATTTAACCGGTTTCCAAAGGTCGAGATGAAGTCTTCAAAATGTTCGTAATTCTGGTGGGGAAAATCCGGATTTTTAGATCTGTTGACATCATACAACAGTAAAAATTCATCTTCTGAAATGTCGCCATCATCGAAACTTGTCAGTAACAAATCACGAACCTTTCTAAAAGTAGTCATCGCTCTTGTATTTATTTCTAAACTTCAACAGGAAAAGGCGCTACAACAACCCGCCGTCGCGCGAGCTTTCTTAATGCTATTTTTCGCGCCATTGCGACGGCGACCTCACCCCAAGCCCCTTCGACCAAGTCTGCCGTCGTAGAATCTCGCCGTCGTTGGATCTTAAGCTCACTATTATATAAGCAAGGAGATTTTCAAATTTTTCCATCCATTTTATAGTCCAACATCCGTTCTGAGCAGTATATCAAGGCGGCTGCCTAGAGGCGCCTAAGATTTGCCCCTGGGCGACCAAAATTTTAAACAAGGAGTCTGACCAGATACCTAAAACTTATAATTCTCAGGCCAACTTCTGACGAACGAACAACAAAATTTCATGCTCATTCTGCACTTTTGAAAATGAAAAATGTTTGGTCGTCAGCTGTAGGCCAAAAAACATTTCAGCCTATAATTCTTCTAATCTGAAAAATGAGCATAGTAACAGTGTAGAGCAAAACAGGAACAAAAACAGGAACATTTTTTACAGTATACTGTGCATTTTGTTAATCCAAATATGTAAATGTTAACTTTTAACGTCATCCTGGGGTACCAGGGCCTCCTCTTCCGAGACTTCCTCTTATTTATTTATTTTTTTAGGTTTTTTTTTTTTCAATCCGACTGACCGACCCAATATCAGGAAATGCATTTGACGCTAAACGAAAAAAAAAAGGGGGATGGCCTAACCCCTACCCCATATTTCTATTCTCCCCAATCTTCCTCTGATTTAAAATATAAAAAATGGCGGGCTCGGAATTACGAACATAAACAACGGAAGCATCTTTCGCTCGCCCAAAAATACGCCTGCATTACAGGCTACATATTTGTTAAGTGTAAGTTATAAACTAATGTGTTTTCAAATTGTCAGTGATTTCAATACAAAGACAAAGCAAAACAGAAAATGAAATTTAAATCGGGCACAAGGATAACACGTCATTGTAGATGTAAAAACAAGTAATATGATGGCCTTAATATGCTTCAACAATCTTAACTTCGACGGAAGATTTTAAATTTTTCTGTTTGATGCTGATACATACTCGTTCTCTGGTGAATCAGCTTGAAAATTGTTTGTTTTCCATCCCTTGTATGGATCTTTCTCAGCTCTGTCTAGGCCTAGAAGAAAGAAAGTGACCGATAAAAGATCCGGAAAAATGACAACATGAAAAACCTTGTATTATTCTCCAAGCTCTTTGCTTCAAAACTGACCTCAGAAGAAAACTAACGTACCTGATAAGAGGCCTCTGCTCATTTTTAATTCAAACTTACAGCATAACAAAAAGAGAGGTCCGAAACGATCTCAAATACACGGCAAAAGGAGGAAAAACAGTCGTCCCGTTCAAAGGCCCGCCATTTTGAAATCGTTTTCAAGGGCGCGAAGCCTCGTCATGATGTAGTCTCCCGCGCGCAAAAGCTCAGCGGTGACATCATGGGAGTAATGCGCATATTGAATTAACCGACTGCGCGGACCATGTAAACACATATGTTTCGTCTCTTGTCTTCTTCTCTGAGCAATAATAGAATGTGCTGTTTATCATGTGTTGAAATGTTAACAGAATGTAATATATGGCCATAACGTCGTCGATCTACCGTGTGCTGTGCGGTCAAACGTTCCTCGTAAGTCAGATTTAGAGTCTCTTTCCTGAATTTTGCAAGAGTATTTTGCCTTTTTGGGACTATCTTTTATGTGTCCTGTGAATCTTCTCTAATAACTTCGTCTTATGATTTAAATTTTCCTCACATAAGTCAACGATTCTTATCTGTAGGTTCGCACAAGCACAATATCCTTTCCGCAACTGCTAGGCAAATTGATATGCAGGAATCGAAGCTGGAAAACCCATCACTTGTAAAAGAGCTTAAATAATTTTTATACGTTTATTGTAAACGCGAAGAACGATCGTCAACCGCTGTGTTTTCTTTCGATATAATTCATGAGCTAGTTACACGTCGACATCTTTTGCGGTGTGCACAGAAATTGTTTTTCTATGATAAACCACATCTTTATAACAATTAAGCCTTTGAAAATAATTATCTCAAAAATATACGTAGATGCAGTATCACTGTATGTGACGATAAATTGTTGGTTTTTGTTTATTTTTGGCAAAAGATGACGGTAGTGTGTGCGTTATTTCTTTCTTTATATGATAAAACAAAATTTATTCTAGGAATAGTACTTTTTTGTATGTAGTTTATGAATAGGTTTACCTGTTTTTATTTACAAGAGGACAGAAGGGTTAGAATTGTTAAAATTCAAAATAGTTTGCTATACATAAAAAGCCTCACTCAAGGAGTTTTGCTGGCAGTGTTGCATAAACCACCAGGGCTCAGTATCGCAGGGGAGGCAAAATATGAGAACCATACACTGTAATGCCTCTCTTGCAACATGAATTTATGTATGATTAAATAGGACTTAATTGTGGTGACGTTTGTGTTGCATTTATACTTTCCAGTTGATGATTAACCAGTACATGCAACAATAGATTTTGTATGGAGCCATTTCCTCAGAGCAAGGCTGAGGGGACAAAGAAAGTTATTGTTGCTACCAAGAACACCAGCAACAATGTCCTTAGAGCACGACCAGCCAAAGGTGCGGCTTCCCCACGACATCACAAAAATCGTCCTGCAAAGACTCTCCCTGGCAGTCCCCCAGCAAATGGCAGCCTGATAAATCTGTCCTGGCATAACATAAGAAATGGCAGCCCAGAGAAAACCCCTCTGGGGCATTACCAATCGGGAACAAGTTTTGAAACTTCAAGCAATGGTGTGCGACTGAATTCCAGTAATTTTCTGTCAGAATCCAAGTTTAATGCAACACTGTTTTCATCAGCTGCTGGTCATAGCAGTCGTGGGTTAGATGATGAGGAAGCCATGGACATTGACCACCAAGATATTGATATAAATGATGAAGCTGCCTGTGCTGTGGCCACATGTGACAGTGGTTCTAAGCTGACAGAAGGAAATTTATCTGCTCATGATCGGCCTAGAGCACCAAAACACAAGATTGTTACTGATGATTATACAGCTGATGAAGAAAAAAATAGAAATGCCTCCAGCACTAAATCAATGGTAACAAACTCTTTTCTAGCCTGCCCAACAGATAGAACAAAACTTCTGGTTAAATCCATGTACAAAACAACATCAAAATCGTTGTTCCGGGCTCCAACCTGTATACCAGGATTTCAGTATGTGCCATGATTGGCCTGTTAAAAAAAAGCCATTGTCAATTTGCCAATCAGGTTAAGAGAAAATTCAAAATGTATTTCTGGAAATTCATTGAGTCTGCTGTGGGCCCAGAGCAAGGATATCACCACTACTTCATAGACATTACTAACCGGGTTTAGATTATGTCTGCTAGGCAGGTTAACCTCTTTCAAATTCATTATGTTTACTTCCTCGTTGGTAATCCTTTCACTCCTTTCATTGGTGAGATTAAAACTGCAACAAAAAGATTTCTTAAAGTCCATTTCGAATTCACATATTACACTTTCTTCTTATTCATTTGGAATTGATACATTGTACACATTGATACACAACGGCAGTAGAGTTCCTTTGTAAACTATACCCGATCCCAGACCAAAATGGGCAAAATCTATACGCGTTTTCAGACCAAAACAGCGCAAAAACCCTACCCTTTGGGGCAACCCATACCTACATGTATATGGCTTATATAAGGGAGTCCTGACCCCCCCGGGCATGTTATACATGTAGCACACGGATGACTAGCTACTGAAATTACTGAATCATTCAGTATTTTGTATCTGGCCTTCAGAATTATTGCTTTTCTGACCTATGGATATTAGGGACATTATGGACACAACATGACTGCACAGTGTTTCAGTTTCTGTAGAAACTGTAAACACCATAATATTGTCACTGAATGTGTAACAGCATTACTGTATTGATGAATTGTACAGGAAACCAAAGAGAAGTCGAGTGTGCCCGTTGTAAACCAAACAAAGGAAACAGTAACAGGTGCACCTGATCAGAAGGTTACATCTACAACTAGCATACCACAGAAGAGGAGAGCAATTTACATAGTACTTCATGTTAGCACTATTAAGATTGGACAGCTGGTTGGTAAAGCATCTGCACCTGTTAAGGTAAAACATTGCAATACTGGTCTTGAAAGGGTTACACAAATATAACCCCACCCCTTATAGTATTGGAGAACTCATGCAACCACACACTAATAAATTTATTAGTTGACTCATAAGTCTTTGTTTTGAGTTTATCACTTGCAAAAAATGTTAAATGAGGCAGTTTCATGTCATAGGCATGCAATGATGGCAAGAAATTTACGAAAAAGCATGATGCACATGCAAAGTTGTTCTTCTGCTAATTAAACCTATTGTTTGTTTGTTTGTTTGTTTTCTTGCTGTTCTTTGTGCTTTTACCATTGTAGGTGCTTAATTTAAACACTGCAGGCCACAGAATTTAAAATAGGGCATTTTTGTGACAGAGAAAATCATATAACTTTACACAGAACAATTTGTGTTTATGCTCCCCTCTGGCATTTTTGTCCTTAGAAAGTAAATATTGACTTTCATAAAATTTTTGCAGATTTATGCAGAAAAAGTTTTTATAGAAATGGAGACAGCTGAAGGTATAGTAAAATAATTATTATTTCATTCATTCATTCTTCTTATTTTACTTATCCTTTCAAATAATTTATTCACCATGAGAAATTTTTTTTAGACAGTGACACAAGTGGCTCAGAAGAAAAAAATTCGAGTACATGTAGTCCACAATAGGGGTACAGTTTCACCAGTTTCCACGGTTCACTAAGGTGTTCAACTAATGTCGATTCACCCATGATGCATTCAAGTGCAGTGATTTTGTTACAGGATTTTGGTAACAGGTCAAATTGAACTATGCATGATACTGAAGTATATTAATATAAAGGTGTGTGTTTATTTTTTAGGAAATGGATGCAAAAGGGCTTCTTATCATTTCAGAATTCCTTGCAAAGATTTAACAGAGTGCAGGGTACATGAATTATTTTTGAACCTGTTTTAGCTACAAAAAAAACCAGAGATATTGGTTACAAATATTTTTGATAGTTTTCAATTTTTAATTATACATTTGTTTTCAGTATTATTCTTATTTTTCTCATAACTGTTGTATGCATAACCCCACCAGCAATGCTGATCTTCTTAAATAAAGTTCTTATCTTATCTTATTGAAAATCATCGGGAGAATCTAATGTTTATTGTAGAGTTTCGGGGTTAAATCTTTGTTTGAATCATTCATGCCACAAGCCTTTTTATACACATTTTAAGACAGTAATTTTTTAAATTGACTTAGGTAAATTTTGGTGGGTCACCTTTGCTTTTGGCCATTAAACCATCTGCTGCTGGGGCCAGTGCTATTCAAGAAAAATTCAAAGAAAGGGGCACGTTTCTGGATCCTCATAGTCAAGGTACACAATAACCTTTACATATGTATGCATGTACAGTGTATATAGCTGTACCCCTAGGTAGAGCCTTTCCTGTGTGGGATTAGAGTGATTGTACTCAAATGTCCAGGTAGGGTAGGGTTTCCTATGTGTAGTCTAGAACTGCTTTGAACAAGAAAATGATATGTGGTTTATTAAGAGGTTAGGATGATGTGGTGACGATGTTATAAAGACCCCACCTGGCGTCAGTTGTTCAAAAGGTGGATAGCACAGTATCCAATGGATAAATCACAATCCACTGGATAGAGCAATTGGTTTCCCCAATACTTATCTGCTGGATACCGATTTATCCAGTGGATAGTGCTATTCATCTTTTGAACAACCTTTAGGATCAGTGTACCTGCTTTACTTATTGTGATATTGAATCCATTATCTTTACTACTGGTAGTTTCTTATAATAAATGCTAAGGGAATTTCCTGGATTCACTTAACTGCAGCTTACAGTGTGTAAGTGGCATGATGACTTGAGAGAAATTCTGCCTATTGATTCTTCTTAACCTTCAGGACAGAAATCCCCTTGGTTTTAATTACAATTTAGGGTGCCTGTTAATGACATGAAACTATTGATTTTGTTCACAGACGTCAAGAAAAGGTACATTGTTCTTGTTATGAATTACCATGTTGTGCCAAGGGACATTAAGGCTGATTTAACTGAACTGGTGAGTATTCTCTTGTTTTAGTTGTAGTTCACGTTTTCAGTGTCAATAATAATTAGATGTGGCCAATGTAATTTACCAGTAGGCCAGGTTAAACATGAAACAATGATGGCAAGGGATCTCCTAGCCTGCCAAAAAATCCGTTTCTCCTCACTCTTCGCTGCTGGGGACGTTTTGCGCGGAGGAATGTCTGCGACTCAGTGGCAAAAATTCTATACTGATGACATAAATCTGTCCGAGATGCGGTCAGAAGCGCTGATTGGTCGACGGAGTAGTTACATTGTTTTAGCTATTGTTTACGAATGACAGACAAAAGACAAAAGGCCACAAAGGTCAAATGTAAAGGCGAAGAATCTCTAACAAAACAGTCATCTTTGTGGAATATACTCTTCTCTAGAAGAAGCAGTTGAATTTTGCTGGAGCTCATTGGCAGATGAACACCACACTTTACCAAAATCAACCAGAAGACACTTAAAATTGGACAAATGTATATTTGGAACTCCATGACTACCGCATTTATTATGTAAACATTGATTTGCATCATCAGTATAGAATTTTTGCCACTGAGTCGCAGACATTCCTCCACGCGAAACGTCCACAATGGCAAAGAGCGAGGAGAAACGGATGTTTTCATTAATCATATCTGGCGAGATCTTTGGGTATTGCAGGGCTCCGGTAATTTTACAGTCCTTTTCCTGAGGTCGGTCATTTCACTTAAGTTGCCTTCGTGTGCAGTAGTTTTTAGCTGATTTTGCCCCCACCCCTCCCTCCCTTTGGATGTGTCTTGGTAGGTATCTGCAAAAGACTCTCCACTGAGGTTCTCAGGGTGGTTACCTCCTTCGTGCTCTTGCAGCTCCCCCCAGTTTGTCCAGTCACCTCCAACAACAATTTATTCAGTAACAAAAAATCAAGTCTAACAATATTGGATGCCCCGTTAATAGCTATTAAGCTAATCTGGGTGGGGCAAGACAAGACACAGGCAATACTGAATACTTATTACAAAGAGAAAAGAAATACAATTAAAGGAAAACACTGGAAGTTTACACAACAGTTATACGTGATTAGTTTAAATGTGAAGTACCAGTATTGAAATCTATTATGCCTTTTATGATACATGTCATGATGTACTTTACTTTTTTTTAGTTTCAGAATCGTTTTGCTGATCAATTGACTTGGAGCGAGCTTGGGTAAAATTTGCCTTATTTCTTGCGAACACCTTTTTCTCATCGCTGTTACATCTTATTACAACTTCTGCACCACGCCTACTTATAATTCAAGAAGATACCTTTTTTTACTCCAAAAGCCAAATGCGGATCTAATTATTCCTGAGATGTGACCATTCAAACAAAAGGTGTAACCATTCAAACAAACTCTTTTGGTACAATGTTTTAGCATCTACAGTGATGAAGCTAAGTAAAAGCTAAGCAGACTTATTTTAGTCAACCAGCTTTTTGCTTAACTTCACCCTTTTTGGCCAGTCACCAAAGACGTAGTCAATATAAACAACCATACTTTAACTGAAGTGCTAATATTATTAAATCGTTATTTATTTTGATCATAAGCTCCCAAGAAGCTCAGGACATTCTAGACAAGAAGGATGAGCCTTCTTCTTCAGTTGAAGCATCAAGTGCACAGTCACCAAAGCGGGCCAGTCCAATCAGCAAAGAGCAACGAAAAATATTAACTCCTAAAGGTACAGCGACTAACCCTTTTAAAACTCCGGATCATTATGCATTTTTGGAACTGCCCACCTACCCCTCCCCTAAGCCAACGTTTTGCCCTAATTGAGAAGTAACTGTTAATGTTGGCTTAGGGGAGGGGTAGATGGACAGCAAAACTCCTAACCTGTTGGTGTAGTCATTTTACTGGTAAGACACGGGGTCAGCACGGAGTTTGAAATGACGGTATACAAGTCACAGATTGACTACTAGGGATCTATAAAGTCTAATTGTGTATTCTTACAGGCAAAAGTGCTCGTAAAAAGCTCTTTGACGAAGGATCAAAGTCTGCTCCGGTAAGGAATTTCATTTTTTTTTTTTAATTTAAGACTAAAATCTTCCTTTTGTGCAATCACACGTTCTGTAGCCAAGCGTGATACCCACCCATCTCTGCACCCGAAGAGAAGTTAATTTTCAAAGGAAAAATGACCACGCGCGAGAATATCCTCTTCATTCAACCTTAAATGTAACTTGAATTAATTTTATGGCATTCACCTTTTCCAAACCGTATTTCTTGTAGTCTACAAAAACGTTCTCTGAGGAACTCTGGCGGATTCTTGGAGCGGAGGAGAGAACCACTTAAAGTGCTTGCTCACAGTCTATATTTCTGACAGCCCTGATTTGTGCGACGTTTGAGTGTTTAGTTTGATGCGCATCAAACTTGGTTCATCATCAGCTGTGTTGATAACTAGGTTAATTGGCCACCGCTAAGACAGGCATACCTGAGATTAAGCTTCAAACGATAGAGTGACTGTTTCCTCCCGTCAGTATTCCGAGTAGATGTAAAGAGCAGCGTCCCCACCTGAATATATTCAGCTAGATTCACACGGCACTGTTGAAAATTCGTGCGGACGAAAATTTAGACACCTACCGTTGAACTCCGCGTGAACAGAGCCAAAATATTGAACGGTCACGTGTGAACGAACTGTCCGGTTAAGTTTTTAACCAGTCCAAAATTCGTCTTGTGCCGTGTGAATGCAGCCTTGACTTTCGTGGCAGTGCACCAAAGAAAAAGTGTCTGCATGACTTGCCCAACCTCCTCCCTCCCTCCCCCCACTCCACACCACCACCACGACACGCACACACAGACATCATAAAAACGATAGGTATTTTCATTTGTTTATTGGCCTCAATAACATAGTAAGAAGTCTGGATAGCTAACAGAGCAAGTTTCATGTACACCCAATATCGTTCAGTCTTATCTCATATGGAGGCCTGTGTGGGCGAGCGGTTAACACCTCCGATGCCTGATGTGAAGGTCCGGGATTCAAGCCTCGCCAGTCGCGTTGCTTCCTTAGACAAGCAACTTTACTCCACTTTGCCTCTCTTCACCCAGGTGTAAAAAATATGGGTACCAGGGACGTACTGCTGGAGGGTAACACTGCGATGGACTAGCATACCGTCCAGGGGGAGTAGCAATACTCCTAGGCATACTGCATGCTAAGTAAACCGGGATAAGGTCCTGTCCTTTGGGCCTTTGGCTCTTGCGCGCCTTTACCTTTACATCACATGTATCGATCTCCTATTCCCGATCAATGTGACTCATTTCATATGTTTTCATCCCCTTCTCCATCAAAGTAAATCCCCATTGACATCATCTGTCATGTTCACTAGAGCCTGGTTTTCACTAGGACATAAGTATAAGCATAAGCACAAGCGCAAGAAAAACGGGTAAGTTCGTTCCTCTTGTGCTTGTGCTTATGCTTATGTCGTAGCTTTGACTAGTGAAAACTGGATCGACATAAGCTCAAGCATAAGCACAAGGCCGTGGACCAATCATAGGTCACTTTGACCCAGACCTCATGCGAACATATCAAAAGCAATATGGCAGACTTTTCGTCCGCCATCTTCTTTATCATCGTGTTAAGTAAGAAGAGCTGGTATCGAGAATTGAGTCAAATATGCCTTTCTACGTGTGCGTATGTCCTTATGCTTATGCTTATGTGCTAGTGAGCACCAGGCTTAACTAAAAAAGAAAGTTTATGTTTGTTTTACAGACCAAACTATCGGCGGCTTCCCCCGGTGGCATGGTTGAGTGTGACCTTGGTTCCGCAGAAGGCAAAAATATGGACAAATCTAACGCTTTGGATAGCGTCATACAAACACGGAGCAGGCGACGCAAAGCTTCTGCTTTCACGGAAAGTGAAAAGCCTGCGCTAACAGGCTCTGAAACAGTCAAACCAGATATCTTACTTCATCACAAGAAGATGGAATCACATATAAGTTTACTCGATCAGCATAGCAAAGAACAGAGGGAGAGCTTACAGCAACACCAGAAGTTACTGGAATTTGAAAGAGGAAAATTGCGAGAGGTGGAAGAGGAAAAAGAGCGCAATCTAGGGCGAATGAGAGATTTAGAGATCAGTTATTCGGCTGATAAGGAACGACTATTAGAAAGGGTCAGAAATTTAGAAACAGCTTTGTATGAGAAGGATCAGATTTTAACCCAGCAAGCTGTTAATGGAGATTTGATAAGTAACGAGTTGGAACAAGAAAGAATTTCAGTGAGGCAGCTTCAGAAAGAACTTGAACAGGAGCGTGAAGCAAACTCGGGTATGCGGAAAATTCAGAGCGATTTGGTGCGAGTGAGCCGAGCGCTGGATGAAGAGACAGTCTTGAGAGACATGCGAGAGCAGCAGCTGAGAGAAAAGGAAACTAACTTTCACGGACTGCAGGAAACCTTAGCTAACGAACAACAAGCAAGACTTACACTTGAAGAGGAACTACGTCAGGCAAGGGAGACCCGCGCTGAGTTAGAAAGTCGGTTAGAAAACGAACGTCTGTTAAGGGATACAAGTCGACAAGATGTTCAAACAAAAGAGGAGTTAGAAAGTCGGTTAGAAAACGAACGTCTGTTAAGGGATACAAGTCGACAAGATGTTCAAACAAAAGAGGACACAATTAGAGAGCAATCGCAACTTTTACAGCAAGAACGCGAGCTCAAGTCAAGTTTAGAGGAGAGGGTAAGAGATTTGCAAATTCATGTTGAAGAGGAAAGAAACAGGAGAATTGCAACTGAACGGGAACTGACTGAGGAAAGAATCACTTTACAGCAGGATCGAGAAAATCTGGAAAGAGAGCGAGAAATTTACCAGCAAAGAATCCGCGACAGTGAACGAACAGTTTCGGAAAGCGAGCACCGACTACGGGAGTTGCAGTCAGCGGTTGCTGCAGCCCAGGAGGCCTTGGCCGAGTATAGGCGTCTTGAACCACGTGACTGGATCATCAGACGTGATGAGGTTATACTGAGTGAAAGGAATTTGGGAGTTGGAGCCTGGGGCAAGGTGTACGAAGGAACGTTTCGTGGTTGCCAGGTAGCTGTTAAGCAGATTCACGATCTGATTCTTTCGCCTCATAACCGCAGATTGTTCGAACGAGAAATGAGTATTGCTTCGCGCTGTCGGCATCCTCATTTACTACAGTTTATTGGCGCTACTAACGACGATGGCAGCCCGTTATTCATAACTGAGCTACTCGACACTGATTTACGAAACATTTTAACTCAGCGCGCGTTGCACCACGAAGAAGTGGTTTGCATCGCTTTAGATGTCGCCAAGGGACTCAACTATCTTCATCTCAACAAGCCATTCCCCATCATTCATCGCGACATCAGTAGTTCAAATGTGTTACTATGGAGACGCGATGATTGCTGGAGAGCTAAGCTGTCAGATTACGGGGCAGCAAATTTCATGCGCCAGTACATGACGTCTAATCCGGGAGCCAGGATATATGCCGCGCCTGAATCCCAGACTTCTCAGCAGTCACCAAAGGTGAGCACAAACTACTACATGTAACATGGTCTTCTGTTTATTTGGCCTGGTAATCAGGTCTTGAGCCAAACCATACCTGACTTAACTGAGGCTCCTCAATAGGTTTTTCGGGATGCGGGATTTCCCTCATTTGAAGCTCGGTATTCGGGATTTTAAAGCGGAATCGGTGCCCAATCGGGGCAAGATTGGGGATTGAAAGTATGCGTGGGAGGTGCGATACCAAAAATAACCCTCGGAACTACGGGATTACACGAAATTTTGGGTCGGGATCACGGGATTGAAGAGCCCTATGATGGTGTTTCTGTAAAGTTGACTTTGAATAATAGGAGCTCGTAGATGGCAAAGGCTGCTGGAGGGAAGGTTGGTCTGTTGTTTTCTAGTCACTGCCTCTAATCTGTACAATTACCGTATTTACTCGGTTGAACTCGAAAGTGGAAGCAAAATTACCGATAGACGCCGCTTCTTACGAAAAGAATGCGACGTTTATTGGAAGATTACAAGAAATAAAAGGATCAACTCTGTGATCTACACCATCCAGACGATATTTTTTTTTATCTCCGCTAAAAAAAGCTGGCGTGACACGGTACGGTACCTCTCAATGGTTACGGGCCCGTATGCTATCAAGAAAACTGTTACAGGGAATGTGCAATGACGGCGGTATTGATTGAGATAAGAACAAATGTTGAAACAGAATTGACTTTTTTAACAACAATACAACAATACTTTTTTAACAACAATACAGTAGTGTATTTCTTAAAACATTTAGAACCCTATGCCTTAGCGTTTAAACTTATTTATGATCTACCTTAGCGCGTGAAGAAATACTTGTTATAGGACTTAATGTGGCCAATCACTACACGCGAAAACTGTTACTTGCAAGGCTGTTAATCACAAGGCTTTGCTGAATGAAACGAGCAATCAGATGCTCAGTTAAAAACTGTTCTATAAAACAGTGAATGTGGATTGGAGTCACTCCCGAGAAACATTCGTATACACCTTATTCTAACACTGCTTTTTTTAATATGTTTTCGATTTTTCGTTTGTATGTTTGTCTGTTCTGTTTATTCGTCTCGATCTATCTATGGTTCGTTTTTCTTGCAGGTGGATGTTTACAGCTATGGCTTACTACTGTGCGAAATGTGTATAAGAGAACTTCCGGTTCCGCAGCAGATCCAAGATCAGATAGGCCTCGTAACTAACGGTGTGCTGAGAGAACTCATCATGCGATGTGTCGCGAGAGCCCCAGAGGCGCGTCCAACTATGAATGAAGTCATATTCGTGTTAACGCAACAAGC
This sequence comes from Porites rus, assembly GCA_964035705.1. Classification (NCBI taxonomy): domain Eukaryota; kingdom Metazoa; phylum Cnidaria; class Anthozoa; order Scleractinia; family Poritidae; genus Porites; species Porites rus. The sequence goes on from OZ037992.1 coordinate 46,712,020, forward strand.
AGAGTCTTTGCGGGCCGGAGGTCTGGTGACGTTAAATGGACGAACAGCCACGCTGTAAATTGACAGCGATCAGATGTGTCTTGTTTTTTGCATTTTATTGACCTCAAGAAAGATCAGTTTCATAGACGAGAACTATAAGTGGCCTTCTTTTCGCCGGTTAAAACCATTGCTTACGAAGAGCAACGGATTTAGAAGAAATAATGTGGAATGTTTGCCTTGTCATTTTCATATGTTGATATTTTTATCATTCCAGACATATCTAAATTTCATTTTTAAACCCCGTTTAACCGATTATTTAAATGTAGATCATTTTAATCTCTGACTGCACAACAAGAGGTAAATGTGAATTAAGATTTGTTGTTAATTTGAGTATATCTTGAGTTTGGAACACCCTTTCCATATCCTAAACCCCTTTCCCTTCCCTCTGATAGGCATGCCCACTTGCGGAAGACGTTTTAGCCAACCTCGTACCCAGTACGCCGCCGTGCGATTAAAGCTTCGTGTAAACTGACGCAACAACTCCCAACATTGTTGGGCCAACAATGTTGGGAGTTGTTGCGTTCGTGTTGGCAGTGTGTGCAATCGGATGCAACAACTCCCAGCACACATACAACGGGATGTGCAAACGGACGCAACACGTAACATTCAACAATGTTGGGAATTGTTGGCCAACAATGTTGCGTCCGTTTGCATGGGGCTTAACCACTCGGGGTTAAAATAATATTTGTTCAGCCAAAATTCAGAATCCTCAATAGTGTAATCTAGCCGGCGTTTTAACATGGGGCTTAAAGTCATGTCGTGCTGGCCTTAAACTCCATTTTTCACTATGATGCGGTCGATGGAACGAGTTCATAACTTGTTCCAAGAGGATCTGGTACTAGTAAAAAAAGCTAGCGATATGATGCGCTTTCTTAGCTCATTTTCTCTTGCATAACGACATAAACTTTTGAGATGAATTTTAACCTCTAAATGCGTACATATTTCAGTTTTTCTCTATTTTTGGTTGTTGTTCTATTATCATTCTAAAAAGTATTTCTGACTGTGTTACGAAAAATTGTATTGCGTGACTAGCGTGACTTTCTAGAAGCTTCGCGAGAGTTCGTAGTTTGTTTATTTTAGGATCTTGTGTAAGCGTTTCTAAAGCGGTATATTTTGTAATCTTTCTATAATTAGACTATTTAGAAAGTTCTAGAATGTTTTTGTGGAAGTATATAAGTAGGCTAGCCCAAGTTAAGTTTTAACTAGTTTTCACAAGCGAGGAGAGTTCGACGTTAGTCGTGTATAGTCAAGTGTGACAAAAGCAGTGATTATTCAAGTTGGCGGAGGCCGTGTAATGCATCAGTCAATTCCACCTGCGCCCAGGCCCCCCCCCCCCCCCCTTCGGGCTGATCCCCGGGAATTTGCCATCCAAGGCAAAAAAAATGCTAATTCCCGGGGATCAGCCCGGGGGGGGGGGGGGCCTGGGCGCAGGTGGAATTGACTGATGCATTACCCGCGTAACAGACTGGTTGAAAGCTAACAAATTGTCGCTTCACATAAAAAGACTTACTGATATTCAAAGCACAAATAATGATGATGATGATGATAACAATAATAAAACTTTAGCAGCAAGTTTAGCCGAGGATAAGTCGGACTGAGTTTGTAGTTCAGTCGTATTCGTTTGTGTCAAGCCCCCTTGTTTAGTTCTGAAAACCGGGAGAGTGAAATCAAGCGCTGTCCTCCAATATCGGTTTCTTCGCCCGATTGAATTCTACTGGGTAGAAAAATTCACAAACATGTACTTGAGAGTGTAGCCGCTGTGTAGCTTGACCGTAAAGAGGGAAAAGAGAAAGAGTTGGAAGCAACTGGAGTAAAACGTAAGAGAACCAAGTGCAGGAAAACGCTATTCTCCAGTTCCAGACGACAAATATACGATGTTTTTGTTGGTGATTGCAATGGGGAGTAGTCTTCTACACTGCAGTATGGATGGCATTTCCAAAGTAAACGAAACGAGAATCAAAGTAGTGAGTTCTTATCCGAGCGGACACGTTGAAGTTCGATGTCCCCGTGGAAAAAATAAATATATCAGTAATTAAAAACATTGCTTTGATGCTGTTGCGAAAGCGATTTATAAGTAAACAAGATGCCTAAAGTCGTTTCCGTGGGATGCGTTGGTCTATGGAAGCATAATGGCGTTCTATCTGAATTTGGAAAAACTAGGGAAACCGGAAAGATGTGTCATGTTATGAGCATCGATGAGTAGGTTACCTGTGTAGGTTGGTTTAATGTGCTTATGACTGAATTTATAGTAGCCTGAGTGAAAGGCTACTATTTCTCCCTAATCCGCATCTCCTTTTTGCTTCCTCCCTATCCCCTACCCGTTTCGACACCTGCTACGCAAGCGAAATTTATAGTTGTCGGTGGTCGCAAGGATGGAGTTGATCTTGTTTTGATCTGTCGTTATGCAGTTATTTTCATAGCACGATTTAGATAAGAAAAATATATTATTTTTCATCAAAACAAGGTTTACCTGTGTAACTTAAATTGGAATGTTGACGGAAACAAGTAATGGAGAACATGAGCATAATGCTCTCTGATTAACCTGAACAGGAACTATATGTATAAAGATACGTCATATCTTGGTAGTAAATAGCCACAGGTAACTTTTTCAAAGAGAAATAAACATTGTAGTTTTAGGTTAATGGAACAAAACAAAACAAAACATCCGCTTTCTTTATCCAGGGTTGAACCCGGGGTTACAAAGTTCGATAAAGTTCCAATGTTTTAATCCAAGATGAAAGTTTAATATTCCAAGATGCTCTTGATACTGTTAAAAATTAATTGCAATGTGTTTCCAAGGTCTCAAAGTTAACATAGTTCCAATGATTATCCCTGATTCCAATGTATAATAAGTTTACTAAGGTCCTGATCCGTGTCCCATCCAGAAGTCCAATCCATGCCAAAAGCGAATCGTCGATGGACGAGTAAGTAAGTAAGTAAGTAAGTAATAACTTTATTTAACCACGGAATCCTTATCACTAAAAAGTGGTCTTCTAAAGAGCCGTGCACATTAAACTAAGACTTAAAAATAACAAACATTATTGAAAAAGTCCTATAATAAATGCTTACTAAGAAAATCTTAATGTACAATAGCGGAATAAAAACAATTTAAAGTAGTGGCCTGCTTAGCCTCAGCTGACAGGCTGTTCCATGTTACTGCGCCCCTATAACGAAAACTTTTCTTTAGGGCCTCACTGTTCGGTCGCGGAATAAACAGGTTATGTTGCGCACCTCGAAGATTATGCCTGTGAATGGTATTAATGCTGGCGAATTTATCAGACACGTATTCGGGTACAAGGTTATTTACAGTTTTAAACATTAAAGATTTCAGTTGCTTAACACGTCTGTCAGCGAGGCTATCCCATTTAAGGGCATGAAGAATCGGGGCAGAGCTGGCATCCCAGCTAGACCCTGTAATTATGCGTGCAGCCCTGTTTTGAAGCTTCTCTAGTTTTTGGCTGAGACCGTTACCAATACAGCCCCAGACAGCGCTGCAATAATCGAGATGCGGAAGAATCAATGACTTGTAAATAGTGACAAGGGCACTCTGGGGACATATTGGTCTTAGCCTCCTCAGGGCAGCTAGTACTTTTGCAACTTTACCGATGACTTCGGAGATGTGAGCCTCCCACGAGAGTGTTTCATCAACCTGAACGCCTAGGCATTTGTAACTATTGACTCTTTCAATTGAATACCCGTCGAGGGATATGTGTGGATCGCTAGGGAGCAAAGAGATTTTTTGCCTCGTGCCTGTAAACAGACATTTAGTCTTGAGGACATTAAGACTTAGACCGTTAGAATCGAGCCATTGCTTCAGATTGCCCAAATCATGAGTCAGGGATGAAAACAACTCATTAGGGTCTTTGGAGGCAAACGTAAGATTAGTGTCATCGGCGTACATTCTCACATCCGATAGGAGGTTACAGTTAGGGAGATCATTAATGTATAATAGAAATAGTAGGGGGCCGAGGATTGAACCCTGAGGCACCCCACAACTTATGAAGCTAGTTTCGAAATTTATGTTGTTTATAACTGTAACCTGAGTTCTATCTGAGAGGTAGTCTCGGAAAAGATTGAGACTCACACCTTTAAACCCATACAGCTCCAATTTTGACAGAAGGATCTCATGGTCAATAGTATCAAGAGCCTTTTTTAAGTCAATAAACAGAATGGCATTTGTCAAACCATCGTCGATATTGAGATACCAGTTGTCGGTGATGTCAATGAGAGCTGTAAGGGTCGAGTGCATAGGTCTAAAGCCAGACTGATATTTCGAAAGTAACTTATTATCATTTAAATATGAATAAACCTGATTAAAGATGGCTTTTTCAAAGAGTTTGGCAATTACAGAAAGGACAGAAATTGGCCTGTAATTGGCTGGGTCAACTTTCGAGTCAGCTTTGAAAATTGGAGTTACTCTAGCACTCTTCCAGTCTTTGGGAATAATTCCCTTAGAAATAACTAAATTAAAAATATGTGTAAGGGAAGACGCAATGGATGGAAATGAAAGCTTTAAGAGGCAAGTTGGAATACCGTCGAGGCCATCAGCCTTACCCACAGGAATATCATTCACAAGTTTGCGCAGTCCATCAATAGTCAGTAATTCGAGCTCGAAGGTGCTATCACACGGTTCTACAAAATCACGAAAAATGACTCGAGGGGGATTAATGTTCGCCGCTAAGTTAGGACCAATATCGACAAAATGCCTGTTAAAAGCGTTGCTTAGCTCATGAGGGTCAGTTATCACCTTGTTACCAATAATCAATTTTGACACCGGAGCAAAGTTTTTCTTTCGCGATAATAATGTATTAATTCCATTCCAAGTCGCTTTAGCTTTCCCAACGTTATCCTCGAAGAACGAATGATAGTAATTCTTTTTGGAGGCCTTAATAGAATGGTTAACACAATTCCTTAGTCTCCTGTACTCTGCCCATTTCAACTGATCACTAGTGACAATTGCGATACGCTTTATCCTGTCTCTTTCCCACATCAATCGTTTGATCTCAGGGGTGAGCCAGGGAGCATTAGAGTTTCTAACTCTCCTTTTCTTAACCGGTGCATGGAGGTTGGCTACTACTAGAAATGACGAGGACAATATTTTCGCGATTTCACTGCCAATCGTCAAGGATACGATTTGAAATTTACGCGATTTAACCTCCCATCGTCAAGGCGTTTTCGATAAGAAAAGGAAAAAACTGAACTCTAGCTGTGCTCGGCAAAAACTGGCGAACTACGAATGATCTATCGGAAATCACGGCCCGCAACCAGACGCTACTAAAACCTTATAAAAAAGCTAGACCTAAACAAAAAAGTATCATGAAGGAAAGAAATAGTTTGGCTTAGGTCGCCTTTCGTGACTTGCCAGTATCCCTAAGGATTTCGCTGGTTAACAAGCCATCCTAAACCACGAGTGGGAAAACTCAAGCGCGACAAATTTGGCAAGGAACGTTCTGATTTCAACGTTCTTCAGAGGAAGCAAATCGATTAAAAATCGATACAGGTTTTGTACAATCTGATTGGTCTGCTTGGAAGAAGAGATAATCGATAAAGACTTTAGGCAATCCTATAGGCTGGCTTCGCAAATTTTGGGTAAAACCGAAACGGATTTTTACCGTGGGAGTGCCACAGGCATCCCACGGAATAATTCCACGCGCCCTCGGCTGTCAAAACTTACTTGACAGGCGGTTGTCACTTTTTTAATCTGCGGCACGTTTGCGGTGACAGTTTTCACGCTTTGCGGAGTCCCGGGGTTTCCGGGGTGGGAAAAATTTATGAGAGATCGTTGCAAGCTCTCCTTTCCTCGGCCCCTCGCTCGAGGCTCGCTTCGCTTGCCCAAATAGGAGAGCTTGCTCGCAGGCTAGGCGTTGAGGCCCGCGTACCTCACCCGTGTAAGACTCTTACGCCACGCTTTACCGATTTCTTTACTGATTTTCAGTAAAAACCGACTGTTTTGCAGGCTAGACGGCACACCCCAACCACGACTTCTCAGAAATACCTTCTCCCACCCCTGGAAAAGAAAATGGAACGTTGCTCGCCTTCGGCAGCCCAGTTACGAAATTCAGCCAAATTAGGAATTACACTGAATGCCTGTGAAATTAAGAGAAACATAAAGATAACCGCTTAAAACTTTAAAGGAAGGTTAAAATAACATAACAGAAACAACAGATGCCACGGATGGGCAAAACTGAAAAAGATTCTGACACGGATTAAAATTAGGATTTTTGAAAACTCAGTTCAGCCTAACAGTTTTTCAAAGTTGATCCCTGCTGCTTGCAAATTCAAAAATAATGCTCAGGAGACATATTTGTTTGTCTCGGATCTCTGATTTTGTCATTTACATGTAATTTCTTTGCTTACTTAAAGTGGCCATAGGGACTGACGGCGAGTAATTCGCAAAATTGGACTACCGTGACACAGCCCCTTCAATAGTTGGCCAAAATGTGTCAACAAGCAATTAGTACATTCAACTTATTCAGGAAGGGATGTCAACTTCCTCGTTATCAAATGTCGCGCAAGCTTATTGGTCTGATCATAGAGTGTGGGTCAAAAGAACATCGAGTCCCGTGATGACCACCTAGCGTCTTTTGTTTTTAAAAAGCAAATGTTTAATTACACTGGAGCTTCGGTACGGAGAAAACATTCAACTTCTCTGCTAAGGTTTGTATCTGTCGGCTCTAATGGTGAAACCAATTTGGTCTTGACAACCGATGTCGTCTAGAATTGAAGTTGAAAAACTATAGTCGCGCAGCACTGGCAGGCATTGGTGCCAGAGGGAGAAGGCAATTTCGTAGCTGTATTTATCCCATCAAACATGGCCGAAAACATAGTAAGTGAGATAACTTAATAATAATTAAAAATTTATAACGCGCCTTTTCCGTGCAAATATGATGAAATACAGGAGCTCCTCAATACACGTTTTTATAAATATTTTCAGTATTGACTCTGTTGGACTGGCTCTTAAGATAGCAAAGGATACACACGGATACTAAGTCTTACAGAATCACCGAGCGGAGTCGTAATCGGAACCACTAGCTTCTCTCGGGGCGTAAACAAACCAACTACGCGACTGCAAGCCACGCGAACGACTTCTTAAAAGTTAAAAGCCACGCCAGAAGTAACCTCTGCTGGCAGGGTAGGATTAACAAAACTTAAAAGGATTTATTGACTTTGCAATCACATTTATCTACCGAAGGCTCGTCCCGCACTAAAAACTGAGATCAGGCGCGCTTGGTAAATAGACTTCTGGCGGGCAAGGCGAATCGAAAGTGTCTGGCATCTGAAAACGGAAAACTACGTGTAATGATTTAAGTTATAACAATGATTTAAGTTATATCAATAATATAAATGTAGAGAACAACAAGTTCAGTTTCTCTTCTCACATCTAAGCCACAGGTAACCCAAACTCGAAATACGAGCATCGGCGAGCATCAGCATTGTTGCGTAACATTCTAAAACGGTTTTCTCTCCATACACAGTTGACTCCCGATAACTCGAACCCCGCGCTAACTCCAACCAAAGTCGATTTCCCCTGGATTTCCCTCTTACATTTACTGTAACTTTATCCTCGGTAACTCGAACCCTCGATAATTCGAACCTCCCGCTAACTCGAAGTAATTTTTGTTTCTCTTGAGCTCATTTCTATACAATTTTACCCTCGATAACTCGAACCATGTTATAAGCGCGTGATAAGTCGGGAAAAAACCGTGTACTGATGTCCGAATCATTGAATTTATTTCAAAACAACCGAGTAAATTATTTGTCTTTACTTTTTTGTCACTCCAGTTCAAATTCAGTGTCCGTTCCTGTATCCTTTGTTGCTTAATTACCTTTCCTTCCCATCCATTTGCTTATTTCCTTACTTCCGATTATTTGCTTCAAACTCCCGGTAACTCGAACTCCCGATAGCTCCAACTTTTCTCGATTTCCCTTGAAGGTTCGAGTTATCGGGAGTCGACTGTATAAGGTTAACCACAGGGGCCCACACGACCTGTTTGTCTAACCGATGTTATTTTCCCGGTATTTTATAGTAAATGTACTGGATTTAGCTTTTGCCTCACTCATCGCGATATATCGCTAGGTATGTATATAAAGCAATGTTAAATAAACTTTGGACTACCTTACCTGTGGTATATAGTCGTCCTTTTGCCTCAAAAGCGGTTTTTTGAGTGATTTTGAAGGATTTTGAGTTCGCCGTTTACTGTTCCTAATAATAGAAGGACAATGGAGGAATCCTTGTTTTGAAAGGACTCCAGCGCCGGAGCGAATTTCCCCTAGAAAATCGCATCGCTCCGCCTCCAAACTTAACAGCAAAAAGGTCGAAAGATTCACTCTTTTCCACGTACCTTCCGATCAAAAATCGACGTTGGAGCCCTTTTAAAACAAACCGCTTTTGACTCAAAAGGACAAAGACATACCACAGGTCAGGTAATTCAACGTTTATGAAACATTGATTTATAGCGGGGCCCCCACACGCGCGAAGCAGCGCGCGTGGAACAGAGCCCCATACTCATAGAATATGGTCAACCTCTTTTCGTTTGGTTGTCACGTGATTGACCGAGCGTACGTACGTACGCGTCTACAGATTGTAAGGGTGGGGTAGGGGAGACTATCAAGAGGGAGGGAGGGGTGTCTCAGGCGTGTCTTGGAAAGTCCACATCTTGTCTATTGGACATTCACAAAATGGTCAATTGACAGCTGTCAAAGCAGGATAGCCACTGACCAGTATCACATGTATCGTGGGCTCATGTGTCAACTCATTGAGGTGACGTGATCTGTTTGGAAGCTGCCTGCTAACCAGCTGTTTTACTAGATCGCGATCAATGTTCAATCTCATACTTTCTAGCTTGTTTGAGAGCACTGGAAAACTGATAATGCACACATCCTTTGGACATCAATGTTGTCATCAATTGACAGCTGTCAAAACAGGGTATCCTCTGACCAGTATCACTTGACCGTATCGCGGGCTCAGGTGTTGACCTATCGAGGTCAGGTATCTTTCTGAAGATATCCGCTGACAAGTTACTAGTTTTCAAACGATCGCAGGCTCAAGTTTGATTTTTTTTAATTCATATGAAATATGTTTTGTTTTTGTGCCACACTATTAAAATTTTGATTTAAAACTGACCTCGGACGCGAAAATTCAGCCAGCTATTTCAAGCAGGGAAGACTTTTGACTTTGCTCACCATGGTCACACGTTGGTCACGCTCTACGTCCAATTTTTATTCTCATATTGGTCAAAATTTGACAGGTGAGTTCATGCGGAAAATTTATGCAGTATCTCGAATCTTGTTTACTTTGACAGCTGAAGCTGACAGCGTTTTGTGTCAACTTGTGATGTTTTTAACTGTCTTTTTCCACTGGATGTAGAAAATGAAATTCAGCTGCTATCAGGAGTCTTCTGTTATTAATGGCTAGTTTGTTTATTGGGTTTTTTGGTTGAGAAACTTGTCACAGTCGGAAATCCGATTTCGGATGGCATCGTTTTCGTTTTTCACCTTGCTTGATGCGTAAGAGGGTTGCAAAGTCTGATGAGATACTGGCCTTACTTGATACCTTTCAGGGCTGCATCTCAAATGGTAAGCCTGAGTAATAATTGTATTTGATGTTTGTTTTTTTATATCTAATTTAATGAAGTCGAGCGTAGTTTATGCGGCTATTTAGTTTATGCACGTTTGTAAGATTTGAGACAATGATGTGACCGAGTAGCAGATTTGATATAAGCTTACAGAACTTTAAAAAGCCTTTAGACATTTTCTCACCGCAAATAGAAAGAAAACTTTCCAAACAATATTTAGTTATAACTCTGGCTGTAAAAGAAAGCTTTGAGCGATTTTCTTGTCTCGAGTTCATCTTTGAAAAAAAGCAAACACCGGGAAGTCGGCTTAGAATATAAACTTAAGCTTTATGTACCTATCAGTGTAAAGCCAGCGGGGGGGAGGCAGGGCATGAGGTGGGATTAGACATTTTTCAAAAATTTGCAGTCAAATTCCCTGCCCGCGGGCAAATCATTCCAGTCAAATGCAACCAAATTTCCCCACCCTGGGCTGCACATTGCTGTCAGATATCCCAAGGCTGGACCCAAGAAAGGCACAATAAAAATATCTCCAAGAAAGGAACAACTCAAACATCTCTCAACTTTGCAATCTTTATTTATATTACGTTGCTGCATCACTAAAGATACATGTTCCTGTTACAACTGCAATTATACGTTTTGACTATAATTCGTGTTATACTGCGTAGAATACAGAAACCTTTACGAGAAGGTCCACACTTTGTAAGTTTAAATGTAACGTTCTTAGTAAAGGGTACAAAGAAAGTCATTTTTAGAAGCTTTCAGTGATTGTAGCGAATGAGCCATACACTGATCAATTGCACTTGCAAAAATCGACTTGGTTGCTCTTTACTTCAGTCTACTTTGATACCACAGTATCTTAAGAGGTTCAATTGGTCAAAAAGACGCTAAAACAAACGAAATTTGACGACAAAACAGTGAAATCTACCCAGCTTTCGCTTGTTCTCGTTGGCCTCCACGATTTCCAGATCTTTCCAGACCGTACGGCGCATGCGTGAAGCGTGGAAGTTGGAAACATATGCTCGGTCTCAGTCTTTTTCGTCTGAGTCGGCAGTCGAATATCTCCATGTCGGGCGAAGAGAGATTCAAATATCCCCTCCCCTGGGAGAACAAGATCACGATGGTCAGAAATGGGTGTTTTTCCTCCCACATGGCTCACTAGAGACACATAGATGATTATCAAATATTCCGAATGGGACGAAACTTGGCAGGAACATAGTAAAAGAAAGCCCACATGTATTGATGGTAGTCAAGAGAGGATAAAGGGGACAGAGAAGGCATCCCCCATACACACCCTATTCCATAGGTAATTCGTGTCGAGTTATTTTTAAGACCATAGATCCCAAGGGGGATTAGACAACAGCCAATCACATAGCGCGAATGTGTTCGGCGTGGATGACCCACGCTCAGAGCCACGCGTCCTTTACGAATTGACGCAGAAAAAAATGGCAGAAGACGCGGAGAGCGATATTGCTATTTGTTTTGTCGACGAAAACGACTAAAGAGAGATTTTTGCTAAAGCTGTGTCAGCGAAACGGAAATTAAAAAAGAATCGCTTTTCCTTTCCTGTAAAGCTAGAGCTAACAAGGCAGCAGGGAAATCCTTACCACACTGAATATTCTCTCAGGATCATTTATAATTTACAGCTTGAAGAGAGCAATTTGTGGTTTGATATTTATTCTTTTATTAGTCTTTTATTATTCAACAAAAATAACACTTGGCGTCCTACTTGCTTTATTATACAAACGACCGGTTTCAATAGACCGGCGAAATTTCTCATTTTATATTAAATCACTGAGGTTACGACAACTTCGAGTTAAACTGATTTTACGCGTTGTCAAAGAGTCTAGCGATTCCATTTTCCCAGGTGAGCGCCGACTCATTTCGCTTCAATATTCAGAAATGCTCTCGATCTCTTTACGCTTTCATGGCCTTTCGCCCGACATGTTTTGCACGGCGTTTAGTCATGCGGAACCTGCACGAAACATCCACGCAGCGCGCGAGGTAACTTTACCTCGATTCTAAAAATAACTCGAGACGAATTACCTATGGAACAGGGTGTGTATGAGGGATGCCTTCTCTGTCCCCTTTATCCTCTCTTGTGGTAGTTTTATACTTTTGATTGACAGCATGACGTCATAAGTGACGTTGAAACACGGCGCTAAAATTTGGAATTAATTATTTGACTTAAATAACTTTATAAATAAAATCTATAAAAAAACGGAGCTTTCTGTTGAAAACCCCACTTAAATCCGTTAAATTGTTGCTAAGTTAGAGCCAATTAAAGAAATTCAAATTTCCCGCCAAATGTATGGAATTATCCATATATGGTCAAACTTGAGGGGTATTTAAACTCCAGCTTATTAAACGAAACAGTAAGGAAACTAAGCGAACCATGCATAAAAGCAAAGTTGAAGTTTTTTAAATTTGGGACATGGGGTGTCAGGTTGTATGTTACGTCATTTCATACCATGTTGAGGTCATATTTACGTGTTGATGACGTCACAAGTGAAAATAGCAAGTGAAAATTAATTTCTTAAAACAATTAAATTCTTTAAATTCCTTCTTTTATCTTCAATCACAAAATAGCTTGTAACTTTGTCTCGTTTTAATGGATTTTAACGGGGTTTTCACTGGAAAGCTTCACTCTAATCACAGAACACCTCTATGTGGTTTTTCTGACGAATTTCAGCTTAATTTGAAATGCCTACACGTGAAAATTACAAACCTTTTGCGGGTAGTAGTATGTAACAGATAAATATCGAGAACGGAGGTACATGTATTATTGTATATGGATTAATATCGACGTTCGGGGTATTTATCTGACTTATTTCATGATATTGTTAATGATAGATCTTTATAAAATGGAAAACACATGTGTCTGTCTGAGTAACTCGAACCATGTTATAAGCGCGTGACAAGTCGGGAAAAAAACCGTGTACTGAAGTCCGAAACATTGAATTTATTTCAAAACAACCGAGTAAATTATTTGTCTTTACTTTTTTGTCACTTTTTCGTCACAGTTCAAATTCAGTGTCCATTCCTGTATCCTTTGTTCCATTTGCTTATTTCCTTACTTCCGGTTATTTGCTTGAAACTCCTGGTAACTCGAACTCCCGATAGCTCCAACTTTTCTCGATTTCCCTTGAAGGTTCGAGTTATCAGGAGTCGACTATATATGGTTAACCACAGGGCTCCCAAATGTGTCTGTCTGAATATTATAAAAATTAAATCCAATTTTCGTTCCCTGTTTTACCATGATTCAACAATTAAGACCTTTTGTTCAAGAGAACAAAGCTCTAGCCACGTGCACGCTTACACCTTTCTCGAATTCGAGATTTTTGTGGCGTCCTCAAGTGAGTCTACTTTGTATTTTTTGGTTTCTTTGTTCGGTTGTTTTGACCATTTCATCGGTGTGTTCGATTATTCAGTAGGTCGGTCCATCGGTCGGTGTTGCGGAATTCTTTTAACCCCTCTCCGCTGGTTCAAACAAATCAAGAGGACTGTATCTTTCTATGTAACAACACGATTTAATGCAATCCAACAATCTACTGCGATGTACAATTCTCACATATTCAACGTTCGTAACTAAACGACCAACAATCAACTATCAACTAAAACATTTTAAGTATATAGTGGTTTTTCTACTATTATTGCTTAAGGCAGTATTTTTACATTACTCACATGTACAGTAAAAGTTCCCATTGTAATGTATCTAAATTAAGTGTCTATTACAAAATCGCACGTTCTTTCACCTTATTTAGCCTAAGAAAATGTATGCAGTTACATCATTTTATATCGTAAATATACTCGGACTTTGTCTACATTATTGTGAAATCTAATGTCACGAAATCTAACTTCTTTTCGCTACAAATGTCAATTTCTAATTAATATTTAATCACAGAATAATCAAGTTAAGCATCACCTATTTCTTTCCCGACACACTCCCCCCCTTGACTCGCCTACGAGTCAAGCATTAGTCTCGATTTCCATGTAGAATCTAAGGCCGCATTTCTAGGAGGGACTCTTCTTGTCGGAACTTCCGTATTCCGGTTGCGTTCAGTAAGTGCTCGTATTCCCTCCCCTTCGCTCCGAAACTCCAACGGATAAAGTTTCTGAACTGGTCTGGAAAGTCGAATCGGTTTTCCCTTCGTAACGACTCTGACAGTAGCTCCTCTAACTACGTTATCTCTGCCTGTCACTAGTCTCTCTACAACTCCCATCTTCCATTCGCCCCTTTTCCTTTCTTCCTCGTACACTACAACTACATCTCCTACTTCTACCTCTCTTTCTCTTTTTCCTGACTTACACTTATGGAATTCGCGCAGGTTTGCAAGACACTCTTTTCGCCACCTACTCCAAAAATGACTCAACCTAGTGCTGAGATACTTAAATCTTGCAGAGCAATTATCGATATTAATGGCATCGTCTGGTTCAGCAACCTCGTCTGGAAGTGTTTTGATGCGTCTCCCATAAATCAAGTGTGATGGTGTTAAAACCTCTTCTCCCACTTCATTGTATTCGTACGTCAATGGTCTTGAGTTGAGAGTACATTCTATTTCAGCTAGCAGAGTTGCCAATTCATCGAATGTCAATCTCGCGTTTCCTAGAGTTTTCCTCAGGCATCCCTTGACACTGGCAACCATTCTTTCGAAAAATCCTCCCCACCAGGGTGCCCTTTCTAAATTAAATTTCCACTCAATTCGGTCTCGTTCTAAATCTGCCTTTACTTCTGGATGGTCAAATAGTTTCTTAAGCGCCTTCTCTGTTGCCTGAAATGTTTTCTCATTGTCTGAAACGATCAACACAGGCATTCCTCTCTTAGCGATGAACCTTCGGAAACAACGCCTAAACGTTTCTGTAGACAAATCTTCTACCAACTCTAAATGCACTGCTCTTGTCACGCAACATGAAAATAACGCAATGTAAGCCTTACCCATTTGCCCCGATTTTTCCTTTACATAGAGCGGTCCAACAAAGTCTACCCCTACCCTCGAAAATGGTGGAGCTTCCTTGACTCTAAAATCAGGAAGCGCAGCAGTCGGTGGGGTACTACAGGGTTTCCCAGTAAACCTTCTACAAGTAACACACTCACTCAAAATTCGCTTTACCACTTGCCTACCCCTTGGGACCCAATATCTTGACCTTAACTCAGCTAATGTAGCTCTAACTCCACTATGATGAAATCTCTGATGGCACTCTTCTATGACCAACCTTGTAAATCTATGCTGTCTAGGCAAAATGACTGGTCTCCTGGCTTCACTTTCTAAATCTGAATTAACTAGTCTACCTTCGCATCTCAAAATGGCTCTGTCTTCCTTAATACCAAGCTCGCTAACTAGCTGCTTAAAATTAGTCTGCTGCGTTAAATCGCTTTGGACTGACTTCAGCCACTCAATCTCGGCGCATTTCAATTCGTCTGCTTTCAATCTTCCGGTTCGCTTCTCGTTTTGTTTTGCCCTCGCTCTTGAGTTGTCAATGAATCTCTTTATCCAGGCTGTCACTCTGACGAGTCTCTGTAGCGTGCTGTAGTCATTCACGTCAATCACACCGGCAATACCACTCACAATTTCCGCCTTTGTCATCATTACAGCCGCGCTTTTCTTTTCTTCGATCAGGCTCTCTGGGGTTCTTAAGCTTTCTGTCAACACCGGCCAATCCTCTGGTCGTTCTGTTAGCCATGATGGACCGCGCCACCAAAGCTGGTTTTCTTTTAGCTGCGAGGCTAACACTCCCCTGGAACCAAGGTCTGCTGGGTTTTCTTCTGTCGAGCAGTACGCCCAATCGTCTTTGTCAGTCAATTTCAAAATTTCGTTCACTCGATGGTGCACGAACTGCTTCCATTCGCCTTTGTTTTGTATCCAGCTGAGAGCTGTCTTGCTGTCCAGCCAGAACCTCACGCCATCCAACTTGACTTGTGACTGTAACGCGTTCTTCACTGTGTGCATGAGCTGCGCAAGTATTCTAGCCGACATTAATTCTAAGCGTGGAATCGAAAGTTCTTTTAGAGGGGCGACTCTAGTTTTGCTAGCTACTAATCTTACATGAGCTTTACCATCCTTCGTGCGGTACACGAAGTAAACCATGGCACAATAGGCTTTCTTGCTGGCATCCCCGAACCCATGTAAATAACACTCTGTTACTTCCCCTCCCTCGGTCTCATAAAGGCATCTGTTTATACAAATCTCTTTAGTTTCTGCCAAATCTTGGACCCACTTGTCCCATTTTCGTTTAATTTCTCCCGTCAAAACCTCATCCCAATCGAATTTGCTGTTACAAATTTCTTGAAAAAGCACCTTCATACCGACGGTGACAGGGTTAACCATCCCCAAGGGATCAAATAAACTTTCCAGTAGACTTAACACATTTCTTTTAGTTGCTTCCAACCCCTTAGCCTTGTCGGCTATATGCTGAAAGTTGAAATGAAGGGTATCGTTTCACAATCCCAAGCTAAACCCAACACTTTTTCTCCCTTCGTCCCACCCTGGGGTTCTAGATTCGACTTGGCATAAGTCTCTTCGTCCTCGAGTCTACCCACTTTCCGGGTTGTTTTGTTGCTTTCGCATGTACTGATCATTTCCCTTAGTCCCGGGTCATTGGTCTTCCACTTTCTCAGGGTAAATCCCCCCCTTGGACATTCGCTCTCTTGCGTTCTTATAAAGGGTGAAGGTTTTATCAACTGTTCGTTCCCCAGTCACTAAATCATCTACATAGAATCCCTCTATCATTCTTTTGACAAATTCAGGGTCTACTTCTGCATAGGTAGCCAGATGGTGTCTTATCGTCCCATTCAACAAAAAGGGAGAGGCATTCAACCCAAAAACGACCCGACAAAATCTGTACACTACATAACACTCAAATTACTGTCACGCACGTCTTCGACCCACAAAAACCTCAAACTATCGCGATCTTGCGGATCCACAGCTACATTCAAAAATGCCTTTTCAATATCCCCCACTAGCGCAATTTTGTTCTCCCTAAACCTTACAAGAATATCGAATAATAAGGGATTCAGCGATGGCCCCGTATGTAAACAGTCATTTAGGGAGGTCCCATTCTTGGTTTCTTTCGACGAAGCGTCGTAAACAATCCTTAGTTTCGTGGTCTCTGCATCCCTACGAATAACTGCATGGTGGGATAAATAGTGGACGTTTCCACCCGGCTCTTCCAATTCGGACACTTTCTCGACCACCCCTGCGCTTAGCTGTTCCTTTATAATCGAATCGTATTCGTTCAAAACTTCTGGTTCTCTCTTTAGTCCCTTCAACTGACCTTTCATGCGCGACACGCTGTTTGCAAAATTACTCGGAAGGGGGTCATCCCCTAGTTTCCATGGCAGTTTGACTGAGTACCTCCCCTCCAAAAATTCTATTTCGTTCTCGAACGATTCATGCACTTCGTCGCTACTTTTTATACCTAATCTTTCTAGATCCCACAATCTGCTAACTTCACGGTCTAAACTAGCTTTGTCTAGACCTGCACTGTCTTGCGATATGAAGTTTACTGACACTTCCTAAACATTCGCTTCGCTAAATTCATATCGCCTTTTTAGGGGACCCGATAACACCCATCCCAGTTCAGTTTCTATCGCGACGGGCTCCTCCGACTCCCCCCGTACCGTTCGACCCCTTTGAAATTCCCACAAGTAGTCCGCTCCTATTAGCAGGTCGATTTCGAGCTCTTCCTTAGATTGACAGACGTCAGAAAACCAAAGGTCACGCAAGTGCGGGAAATCGTTTTTGACAACCTCAACATGCTCGTTGCTTATGTGTGAGATTTCCGGCACAACATAAGCTTCAAGCGCCCGCACATGACCGCCACGAAGAGGCTTTATGTCAAAACGTACGACTTCTCGCAACCCTGATTCTTTGCCTTTCTGGCCAAAAGTACTTATCGTGATCCATTCCGGGGGGGGGCACTTGGGTATTTTTTGGGTGGGTATGTGCCGCCCGGGACTCCAAATTGGCACCCCGTTCTAGAAAAAATTTCACCTAAAATTGATACCCCGTTCTAAAAATGGGCCAATTTTTTATACCCCGTTCTAGTATTCGCCCTAAAACTGATACCCTGTTCTAGAAATGGGCCAATTTTTTATACTCCGTTCTAGGGTGCAACAAGAGTACAACAGTTTGCTTGTTAACGCATTGAACAGTATTTTTAAAAGCAATCTGTCCTTGAATACTTTCAAATGGCTGCTTACAAAAATGGAGCTTTCGTGCGTTCGAAATTTTATACCCCGTTCTAGAAAACGCCTCTGAAATGGATACCCCGTTCTAAATCAGGAGCTTCAAAATCACGACCCGTTTGGGCGGCACACACCCGTATAGGTAATGTATGGGAGTACCCCCCCCCGGATCCATTCCTTTCTTTCTACGGGTATTTCGTATTTGAGAGCCCCTTTAGCGGTCACAAAAGATCTATGACTTCCAGAGTCAAACAAAACTCTAACCCTCCCTTGCGTCCCCCCCTTAATCAAAGCTTGGGCTGTCTGGAGGGCTATCCTACATTCAGTACCCACAAGTTGAGCGCTGACGTTATTTCCGGGCTATTACCTTCCGTTGCTCTATCTTGATTCCCCCCCGAGACCTGTTGCGGTTTGGCCACGCACAAACAAGAATTATGTTGTCCCTTACATAACTTACATTCTATTGTTACGTTACAGGCTCGGCTGCGATGGCCCTTTTCAATACAATTAAAGCATCTATCGAATTTAAGTAAAAGTTTCTTACGTTACTTTACGTCTTGTACCTTTTTGCAATCTTCTGAGGGGTGGCCTCCAAGACAAAATACACATCTCTTGTCCCCTCCTTTGTTAGTGAATAAGGCACTCGCTGTCTGGGGTCCCTTTCTGCGGTCATTCGATCCACTTCGTTGCGCAGTTAAATTATGATCTTCCCGCAATTCAACCTCCGTCAACAGAGAATCCAGCAAGTCTTTGAGGGTCCACTCCAGGTACTGCTTTCCTCGGGTTATTGTTAAGCGTATTGAATCCGGAATCCTTTCCAGCAGCATGGGGACGACTATCTCGGAGTAAGTACGCTCGTCGACGTTCAACGCTTGAAGGGCTCTGTATTTTGTCTCCACGAAGTCATAGAGGCCGCGCAATCTCGTCGTGTCGCTTTCATTGAACACAGGTCTTGTGTTCAACAGTTCATTCACCAAAGTTCTTTGGATTGCGGTCTTTTTTCCGAAACGTTTTTTCAACAATTCAACCGCTGCTTCGTAATTCGCAGACGTTAAGGCAAATCCCGCAATCGACGATCTCGCTGGCTCTAGCAGTAAGCCTCTGAGATACGAGAATTTATCCACGTTTGAAAGGCTGTCGTTTGAATGTATCGCACTTTCAAAGGAATCCCAGAACTCCTGCCTCTCTTCCAGCTTTCCGCTGAACTTTCGTACCTCCAGTTTTGGAAGTTTAACCCGGACGGTCTTGGAGTTCGCCGAGCTCGAGGTCGCTCCGCTCTCGACGACGTTCTGGTAAGGACTAGAAGGAGACCCACTCATGTTTTGACTCTCGCTCAATCCAGGCTGCAGCACAGTTAGCTTTACGTCGATAGCTGCAAGTCTTTGAAGTAGGTCAGCCTTCAATCTCGCAGCTCTGTCTATCTCAGCCGTGATGTCTTCTTCGGTGGATTTTTCATCGGCTATGAGTTCGGCATAAATTTCCTCGTCAAGAGGCAAGATCTTGTCAAGCTGTTCTTTTAGGACTGTGTGCCACTTAACAAGTTCAACTTTCTTCTCAGCTTCATAGCTGTTTAGGCAATCGTCAACGTCAGGAAGGACTCCTGTTAGAAATCCTCGATGGCCTGCTCTAACTTCCTTCTTGGACATTCTCTACTTGAATCCGGCTATCGATGGATCAGATGTTGCGCAATTCTTTTAACCCCGCTCCGCTGGTTCAAACAAATCAAGAGGACTGTATCTTTCGATGTAACAACACGATTTAATGCAATCCAACAGTCTACTGCGATGTACAATTCTCACATATTCAACGTTCGTAACTAAACGACCAACGATCAACGATCAACGATCAACTATCAACTAAAACATTCTAAGTATATAGTGGTTTTTCTACTATCCTTGCGTAAGGCAGTATTTTTGCATTAATCACATGTACAGTAAAAGTTCCCATTGTAATGTATCTAAATTAAGTGTCTATTACAAAATCGCACGTTCTTTCACCTTATTTAGCCTAAGAAAATGTATGCAGTTACATCATTTTATATCGTAAATATACTCGGACTTTGTCTACATTATTGTGAAATCTAATGTCACGAAATCTAACTTCTTTGCGCTACAAATGTCAATTTCTAATTAATATTTAATCACAGAATAATCAAGTTAAGCATCACCTATTTCTTTCCCGACAGTCGGTCCATGTTTTCATGTCATCATGGAGTTCATGGACAGCGACGAAGAGCTTTTTCTGACACAAAATTGTTTTAGGCAAGAAGTATTGGAACTCTAATTTAACATGGTAAACACGGACAAAACCACGGAAAACTTTGGTAGACCGTAGAAGATTGCTGTCGTTGACGATGAAGAACTTAAGAGATGAAGGCATCTCGAATACCGCAAAAGACACGAGTCCGCGTCAACCGTGTCTGGTCTAAATGGGCGGAGGAAGGCGACGATTTGATCCAAATCATCGGAGACAGTGAGAGATTTCTCCGAGTCAATCCTGAGGTTTTGAATATCACTGACAAGGATGAACTTAATTGTTGGCTCAGATAATTCGAAGTTTAAATTGGTCTAAAAACACCAGTTAAATTGCAATTCAACGCGTGAGACCGTTTATGTACCAGTCAATTCCAAAACCGCCCATCCCCCCCCCCCCCGTGCAATCCCCGGGCATTTGACTCGCGTTAAGCTCCGTACAGTGGGGAATTTGACCCAAAATGAGGCCCGCCCGGGGGGCATTTGACTTTCGTGTCAAAACGTCTGTCAGCGGTCGGAAACAAAAGGATTTCGCAATTCTTTGATTCAGCACGATAAGATAAGAGCCTTGCCACCATCTGTCATCATTGAAGAGGCCTATAAGAAAAATAGGAACCGCCCACCATCTCTTCAACTTCTTGCCAGCAAATGCTGTTTGTCTGAAGAACAAGTACAGATGTGGTGGGATCACCTGCAGCAGAATGCATTAAACAGAGCAAGAGGGGTTGAAAAGGCAAAAGCGACTCGGCAAAGAAAAAAGCAAGAGAAAAAAAATGACAGTATGTCTGTATAAAAGGGCGAACTTTGATGACGTTTTAAAATGTTTACGGTATCAGGAAATACAAGAAATGATTAATCGCCGTATTTTTAAATATATAGAGTTTATTATGTTCACAGTTTTGTTGGAGCATTTTAGAGCCTTTTAAAAAGCCCACTAAATGTGGGTTTTCGAAAAAGAACATTTTTATTGAAATTAAGAACCTCCGTAAGATAGCTTTGAGAGACTTTGGATATTTAGTTGTGTTTTTATCTAGCAGATCACTCTATTATCATTAAAATTGCAGTTAACACAAATCTTAATCCAAACGGTAGCCAATTGTTTATTACAGAATATGTACATTTGAATAAACGGTTTTACGCATGAAAAAAAGTTTAGCACAGTTGCTTTAACATGCCTGGAGGGTGGGGGATTTGACCCTCTTTGAAGCTCTAAAGGGTGGGGCATTTGACCGTCTAAACTGGCAACATAGCGGGGAATTTGACCAAAATTTTTCAAAAAAGTTAAATGCCCCGGGGTTTGCCCGGGGGGGGGGGGGATGGGCGGTTTTGGAATTGACTGGTACATTATGGGGATTAATTTTTGTTAATCTTTTAGTTTTTGGGCTTGTTTGTATAAAATCCCTCAGCCAAGGGATCTATCTGTTTAAATCCCTCTAAAGAAATACCTTGCGATCGTTGAAGCTTTTAACCAATTTGACCAGTGGCTCCTTGGAAAATCTAACATCATTGTACACTCTGACCATCAACCCCTTCAATCAATCTTCCAAAAGGACCTTGGTTCAGCACCAAAACGGCTGCAAAAGGTGATCCTTTTCAGTACAGCACTACAACTTCATTGTGATGTACAGAAAAAGATCGAGAAGGTTCTTCATAACATTTACCGGATACCCTGTTAAGGGCCCCCTGCTAGGACTTAGCCGGGGCTCCCGCGGTACCTGATACCTTCCAAGTCTTCTGTCTCCATCTTGCTCACCTGGACCCAGTCTCACCGGCCCTTATGGACTCCACTCGTGAATCAGGTGTCAGCCTGTCGGGGGAAGGAGTACGTTATAAATCGTGCGATGCATTTATACGACCCGAGTTTTTCTTGGTGGGAAATCGCGCAATAAATGGCGTGGCCAACGTCATCGTGTTCAAAAACGTGTTTACTTTAGAAACTTGTTTTCAAGTATTTTACTGCGCTTTCCACAAACATGCGAATTCTGAAGTTCAAAAGCCAACAACGATTGCGTTTTTGGCTGTCGTCAATCATCTTAACGGACCTCTTAGGAAACAAAACTTTACTTTAACGGGTTCAAAAGGTCAAGTTTTGTGATTTGTGATTGGTGGATTTCGATCCGTTCTGTGTGTTTCTGTGTTTCAAGGTTCGTTGCTTGTGATCGTAATTATGATTGACGGCAGCGAAAAACGCAATTGTGAAGGCGGCTTTTGAACTTTAGAGTTCGCATGTTTGTGAAAAGGGCAGTAAATAAGGATTTGTGACCGTAATGCTCAGTTTCTAGTAAACTGTTTCGAAAAAATTGTTATGGCAGCAAACAACGGATTTTATTCAACCTATTTGCTTGTAAGTGAACAGCGGCGGGTTAGAGAAAGAAGAGAAAGGCATAGAGCAAGAATTAAAACAGGCGAGCTAGCGAAGAGGATTCAAGTGGAAAATTTATGCAACATCTGAGACTTCTTTGCTGACAGAGTTTTGAGTCATCTTGTGACGTTTTTGCCTGTCTTTTTGCACTGGATCTACAAAATGCAATACAGCTGCTATCAACAGTCTTTTGTTATTCTTGGCTGGTTTATTTCACTTATTTACTAGGTTGTGGTTGAGAAATGCGCCGCCTGGAGTTCATTTTGAAAAATAGGAAACCGGGCGGCGAAGGCGGCTTAAAACTTAAGGCTTAAATCCGCAAGGTTTTATTCGTGACTCAGAATTTTTAGAGACACTTCAGTCTCAAAACACGTCTTCGCGAATAACAATTGTTGACCTGTAATTGTTTCTTTGTATCATATTTCTTGTCTTGATTGTTTGTCAAGATGTCTTTCTTACATGATCGCCTTGCCAGTTTTTGTTTTCAGTCGTCCGTGAACACCGCATACAAAAGTACTAATGTAAATGCCGCGTCTATCAAATGAATATGGTATTTTAGAAGCAACATGTAAACGAAAATGATTCTGAGACCTCTTGTTCACTACTAGCGTTCATTCAAATACTCGGCAGCTCGTATTGTAAGTTTTGGCGCTTGGCAAAATTCAGAATTGGTTAGAATTGGCTGGCTGGATGAGTGATTTTGTAAACTGAATTAAAATATATTTGTTTCGAAAATTTTTGCTCAAAGCCCATTATTACCCTGCATACTACATAATGGCAGATTGGCCTGACTGAACAGTCCCGTCTAATGGTGAATTCTCTATATAAAAGTGTTTTAAGATGTTATTATTTTTATAATTTATTGTGGAAGGGAAGCGTGTGTTTCGATCGTCCTGAATACTGAGTGAATGCAATTTGTCTTGTAAGATTATTCCTTAAAAAACTGCAGAATTATCATTAAAATAGGGCAAAAAATGACATGAATTCTGTCTGAGGTCTGAAAACAAACAAAGACTGGTTTACGCGCTCCCAGCTGGAGTTGTAGCGAGCCCCACAAAACAAATCCGACCTGATTTTTAATTTTGGCCTTTCCTATAGGCAGACACCGATAAGTTATAACGAGTAAATTGGCTGCCACCGGGGACCATCGTGTCTTTACGGCCTTTATAGCATAAAACTATAAAACAAAGGTGTTGTAGGTAGGCACAAAGGTGATTTTGCTTGGGAAGAATCTGTTTTTCACGCCTAATCTACTGTGGCCAAAAGTGATTTCTATTTATTAGGTGTACAAATGAGACTATTAACCCGATGTAAGATTTTAGATGTTGCTTTATTCTTGCACTGTCTGCAAATTATTTTTTTCTCTTAAGTCACCCAGCCCCACCCTTAAACGTCATTTATTATTCATTCCAAATATTTTCCCGATTCTTATTGGCTAAAAGCACACGTTTAATTCACCATAACCAGTTACTGATGACCAAATTTGGAAGAATTTTGAGTTTAACGAGGAAATGACGTCAAAAATGCAGCGTTTTCGCAGGTTAAGGCACCGTTAACCGAGAAGACCCGGGGACGAGGTTGAGTTGTTTTGGTTGTGAAATTGAAAAATGGCGGACATTTCACTTGTTTCAAGAGTAAGAACTAGGCGAAAAAATAGCTAAAAACATGGCAAGAACAGCAAGAAGACAACTCGAAGGGCGACATCTGCAATTTGGAGAATATTTGCGGAGCTGGACAAACCTAAACGTGCACTATCGAAGATGAACTTAACATCGATGGATCGATGGAGGTAAGCATGTTTTAGCCATGTTTTTAAACTAGGAATTATTTTGAATGAATAATAAAACCTACGGCCTCAACGGATAACAGCCTTGGAGATCTCCATAATTCTTCATAAGATACGAAAGCCGAATTCATTAATTGTTAAATAGAATTTGGGGATTACAAGTTTATTGTTTGATTTAAATTATAAATTTATTAACTAGAGCTACGCTTTTAGCTCTGGCTAAATCTATATATTAGATTTTTGGCGATCTTTAGAATGTCATATCTTCGCAACCAAATAAGGTTTTCACATAAACTTTTTCACATTTAAGTTCTTCTCTGAGCAATCTTTCAAAATTGCTAACCTGTTATATGGCAAAAATGGAATGTTAATTTTTAATGTCAGTCTTATGACGTCATTTCCGCGTCAAAAACCGTTAAAATCAAAAATCCAAAACCATACAATTGTTGGGAATACAAAGCTCTATTATCGTGCAAAGTCTCAGCTCAAATGGTAAAAAATTGAAAGACTAGATTGAAAGAGATCATTTTTTAATGACAGCTGACCCACCGTGTTATCAAAAATGAACCTTTACTGAATACAAGGAATTGCTCTTGATTGGTTTAGATCGTATTTGACAAATCGTCACAACGACGTCTCGTTAAGTCCCGTCTGTTCACTTAAAGGGACAGGTTCATTAAAATACTTTTTTCCAATTTATTTTTAATTCTATCGGTTAATAATCCCACTCACATGTATCTCAGCGATCTCAGAGTGTATTTCAAGCTAGAAGTGTTTTTCAGAGTAACTGAAGTAGGATGGAGGAGTACTATAATCGCAGAAAAAACTAGTGGATTATGCCAATACTAACAACGTTGAATTTACTGTTGACGCGAAGGTTTATTCCATGGTTGATTACTTTACAGCTATTTGCAAATATTTGAGTTGATCAAGTGTAAATGACTGCCAGGGGAGTGTGCAGATTGGTTCCTTGACAACATTATAACATGATCATATTGCTTGCATAGACGATACAGCATGTCCTGGCAGAAAGACAGCATTTTGACAAATGAGCATGCGCTCAACCAAGAACCTGTCCCTTTAAATGCGGAGTACCACAGGAAACAATCCTAGGTCCCCGTTTATTTCTTATTTACATTAACGATCAACCAAACTGTCTTTCTTCATGCCAGCCTAGTCCAGCCTAGGATTTATGCTGATGACACGGCTACATCATTTATGCAGATGTAGATGTGAATTCAATACAGCTAAATCTGAATCACGATTTAGTTAATCCAAACAAATGGTTTCTTTCCAACAAACTTACCTTGAACACTGCCAAAACTGAATTTATACTAATCGGATCTAGACAAAAATTGAGTACGTTGTCGAGCCCACTCGAGCTCTCGGTTATTATAATGTTCTAATAGAACACGTTACCCCTGGAAAATCGCTTGGAATATTTATTGATGAAAATCTACCGTGGCAAACACACTTCGATAAATTATCTAAAAGATCGCTTCCAAGATACGAGCAATTAAAACAATTATAGATTTTGTTCCAACACCTACTCTCCATTGTATATAGAACGCCCTAATTCAATCTCAATCCAATTATTGTAATCTTGTCGGGGGTAATTGTGGTAAAACTTTATTTGACAGGCTACAGACGCTTCTGAACCGTGCTGCTCGTGTTCTAAACTTTTCTAGATATGATGCTGTTGCCAACCGCTTAATTAGGCAACTTAATTGGAAAGACTTGAGCACTCAGTTTCAAATACAAAAAGCCTTAATACAAGTCTTTAAATGATCTTGTATCCTCTAAACTTGTTGAACGATGTGAAACGCACTACTCCCTGCGGGACTCTGTTAACAAACTAATTGTCCCGTTCCCGTGAACTAACTTCATGAAGAATAGCTTCAGTTATAGCGGAGCAGTTCTCTGGAACAGCATGCCCTGCATGTGACATGAGGGAGGCTAAATCTTAAGTCAATTTAAAAGATTGGCTCATCTGAATTTCTGATTCTTAGGTACTGTGTACACGGCATTCATGAAAAACAGGTCTTAGGTTAGTTGTAGTTAGTTTCTTGCTTATTGTTTAAGGTAGTTAGGTCTTTTAAAATACTTTTTATACTCCTGAAGAATTTTACTATATAATGCGCTCCTGACAGTATTTAAGTGAAGAACTATGCTATTCTATTCCCGGGGCGTACTCCTTTATATAAGCCGTATAGGCATATTCCACCCAAAAGGGTAGGGTTTTTGAGCCTTCGGTCTAAAAACGGGGATAAGCTTTGCCCATTTTGAACTAGAATCGGGTGTGGTTTTCGAGGTAACGAGCCCAACCGCGACCAATTAAGTTAGAAATTAATTTAGAAATCGTCTGCTCAGTGAGACACAGTGTCAAGTATTCTTTCATCCTGATTTTCGCTCCTATTTCTTTGGAGTTACTGGCTTACTGCTCCATTGTTCTCTGTAAATAGTTGATGACGACTCACTGATCGCATGCAGCTGTAGGTGTTCACACCATACCGGATAAAGAAGGCTTCGAAGACTCTAACAGTAGGATTCCAACGCATTTTCGACGAAAATTTCAATCAAATAAATCAAATGAATAATAATCAACCGGGAAAAAGTTTTAAGGGAAAGGCCCTGGGAACGAGGTTGAATAATCATGTCACTTCATTTTTTCACTTTTTACATAATGTAAAATGAAATGAAATTCACTAGTAACTCGAACTTTAACTCGAACTTTGTGACTCGAAGTCTAACTCGAAGTCCAACTCGAACTCTAATCCAAACTCGAACATACCCTACTCCCACAGTCGACCGGTGGTAAGTCTTGCTCAGGTGTTGAGTTGAAGGTCCATCTGATATCGCTGTGATGACTACGAGTTTCCAAGTGTTCTCTTGAGAATCAAGGTGCATCTGATGCATCAACGACCAAGATAGTGGGTTTCTTGTGCAAGTTTACGGACTTACGGACACAAGACAACGACAACGACCTAGAGGTTATGCATAAACTGATAGTGTACCTCCTTTTGGGGATTCCTTTTACAAGTTATACATGAATAATACAGTCTACCTCCTTCTGAGGGATTCCACTTGCAAGTTATACATAAATTAAGTTTACCAAACTGCTTTTAGAGGGATTCTATATACAATTTATACATAAAAAAGCACGTTTCACGTGCATGAGCTATTTTGAGTGCTTCAGTGTAACAGTATCGGCAATTTATCGTTATAATCCTAAATTAAGGCTATGTTTTGTGCGAAATTGGGTATTGCTGCACATTCATGAAAGCTACGAGAACCGTTGCGCATAGCTGAGCCGATCCTCATACAACTATAGATTCACTTTTCTTTGTCTTTCCTATAGACAGCTGGTGCAAAATAAAAAAATTGTTAAAGTACTACGAATATCAACTCGCCAAACGTTGCTTAGAGGGAAGACTCGAATGTTTCAAGGTTTCGTCATTGTTTCTTAAAATAACGAAGCTCGTCGAATCCCGAATAGCTAAGAAATGCCTCGATTTTCATCATTGTTGTAGATGGTTGCATCACCATTATTCACCAGGTTGCCACGTGAAACAGTCTTTAACTCGGACGACTTAATTCTAAAAGTGTTATAAGTTATTGCTTCTTTAAAAAAATCCGCCTTTGCTTAGATACTAGTTACAAAACTAAAGATATACTTAATACGTTCAAGTTACCGATTATTACTTTGAAAAGCCAGTCTGCAGGAGATGTAGAATCACACAGTTTGCACGAGAAAGTGTCGGACTTTGCTCCTTCCGTCGTTCGTACGTTAGGGAATTCGAGTTATCACACAGTAATCCAGTAAAGAGAATATAAAAATAACTCATGCACATAATTTGCACTTGAAGATGTTGGACTGTGGCCCTTTTACAATTCGTACCTGAGAAAACGCAAATTGCTTAATAGAAAATGTTCTCACG
The DNA here is from genome assembly GCA_964035705.1 of Porites rus. NCBI lineage: Eukaryota > Metazoa > Cnidaria > Anthozoa > Scleractinia > Poritidae > Porites > Porites rus. The sequence continues at coordinate 46,740,154 of OZ037992.1, forward strand.
CGATTTTAAGAAATCACCTCAGCCTTACAACATCTAGACTGCGAGCAGTCTGTCTTCTTCTTCAGATTTAGTGAGAGCAATGCACGCACGCGAGTGCCTCTCCCGTCTGGCGCCATCAGTCACGCGCGAGGCCATTTGCGTGTCTCGCGTTTTGCTTGTTAGACTACAGAAAAAAGAGAGACTGCTCGTAGTCAGTATACAACATCTTTAATTAAATTATGCTTCATGCAACGTCAAGGTTGAAAGCCTAAAATATGTTGAAATATAACTGCCGAGATATATTTCTACTCGTATACTGTTATTCCACTCAAAAAAAAAAAAAGAAATCTAATTACTTTGTCAACTAGCTTCTTCCAGTTTTATTCCCTAAAGATAAATATGGCGAGATATGCACGAAAAGCGAGGCCATTCAGTAGCAACGGTTGCCATGGATCACTTTTCCTTTCCTTCTTCTTGTTTACGTTTTTCTTAAAGCGTTTCTCTCAGAGGTCTCTCTGTCGTCAGCATTTAAATGATTATTTCTTGAAACTCAGGTGTTAAGTCAGTGCTTTCAGTTAGCATCGTCTCGTTTAAGCTTCCTTCGTTATGCCTATATTTCCTGGGAGAATAAGTCAGCGCCACGAGGACCAAATTGACGGGCCATTAATATTTCTACAGTCACGATACAGGTAGAAAAGGTAACTTAATAGAACAACCCAACAGAAATCTGCTTTTTAACCTATAATTCATCGATGTCTTTTGGGCACAGCTTTATTTTGAATTCGTCCTTCTTTAAAACAGTTCATAAAAGTTTTGCCTGCTCAGCTTTCAGAGGTGGGTACTTCCTTATATAAATCATATGGGTATGTTCCACACGATACGGATTCCAGAAAAAAAAGTACTTTGCAGAAATGGTCATAGCAGACGGTTGTTTTAGTTTTGTTTTTTTTCTTAAGTGTTTCGTTTGAGAAAGAAGGCAGGGAGAGCAACCCCCTGCATTCAACCCCATGAGACATTCCGTCCAGTCGCGTGTCTTACGCGTGATGTGACATGTTTCGCTGTTTCGTTTGCGAATAGGCTCCCAGGTGGAGCGAAGGCCTTTGAGGGGGGAGAATTGATGCCCCCATTATCCCACTTGGAAATATTCTGTAACACATAATTTCAATAACATATCATTTAAGGTACTTAGACCTGTCAAATTATGATGTTTTTAACACTTGAATACATCGGCTTCAATAACCGGTCACTTGTGAACAGTTGGCGATCTGACCAATCAGAATATCGGATCACGATACCGGTATCTGTTATCGTGGATTCTTGAAATCAAAACAAAGGCCCCGTCCACACAAATCCGGATACTTTTAAAGCCGCATACTCTTTTACACGTGTACGAATCGGTCTTCCGTCCACTTGGAACCGCTGAATCTGCACACCGAAACCGCTAATTATTAAAACCCTTCTCTAGGGTGGATTATTTCAGACCCGTCGGGTTTGCTGAATTGGTGTGGAAGACTGAAACCGGGTACATTTCAAGTCAACTACGTCTCTCGGGTCCAGTCTTAAATGAAAACAAGTTCCAAATGACGGGTACTAACCGAGGTTCAATTACGCCTGATTGTTATTGCACAGTAGTTAACTGGGCTGGCTGTGGTGCAGCCCAGTTTATAAAATGGATTTCATTTTTTTTCTGGGTGGGGGGTGGGTGTGGTATTTCTGGGAAGTCGTAGTGGGGGCGCACCGTCCGCGTCATTTAATCTTTACACTACTTCAGAGCAATGTCTATAAGGTTAATATAAGATTACCCCCCCCCCCTGGGGATTTATGTCGTGAAAAAGGACAACCTTAGACGTTATGATGGTTTGACATGAGGTACTTACCGATGTTAAGCGAAGGCAGCCATTCAATGAAGATTTGTTTGAAGTTAGCATACCACGCTTTGCCATGATGAGTACCTTTTGGGGTTTTCTTCTTCACTATATATTTGTTGAAGTTTAAACCTTTGGATGATTTTTTCCCTTCCAAAACATGATTGCAAATCTCTCTGTGTTTGTGGTTAGAGTGTGTGTGTGTACATCCATTGATTAAAGACGTTTTTCAAGCTATCATTGACACTTTTTATCAGTGCCATTTTCAAAAGATGAAAGGATGGGTCGCTTTTAAATTTTTTTAAATGAGAAATTTCGCTGGCCTATTTAAACCGGTCGTTTGTACAAAAAAGAAAGTAGCAAGTAATATTCATGTACATGTAATTAGTTTTACAAATTTGAATTTTATTGTAGTTTTTTTAAGTTGTTAAGCGCTGTTGATCAGTGAATGTAAATAGCGCTCTAGAAGTTATTAAATTATTATTATTATTAATATTATTATTATTACTATTATTATTATTATTATTATTATTATTATTATTATTATTATAGGACATCAAGTGTTATTTTTGTTGAATAATAAAAGACTAATAAAAGAATAAAATATCAAACCAGAAATTGCTCTCTTCAAACTGTAAATTATAAATGATCCTGAGAGAATATTCACTGTGTTAAAGATTTCCCTGCTGTATACTGTCAGCTCTATACAAAAGAGGAAGGGCGATTCTTTTTTAATTTCCGTTTCGCTGACACAGCTGTAGCAGAAATCTCTCTTTAGCCGTTTTCGTCGACAAAACGAATAGTAATATTGCTCTCTGCGTCTTCCGCCATTTTTTTTCTGCCTCAATTCGTGAAGGACGCGTGGCTCTGAGCGTGCGTCATTCACGCGGAACACATTCGCGCTATGTGATTACCTGTTGTCTAATCCCCCTTGGGATCTATGGTCTTAAAAATAACTCGAGACGAATTACCTATGGAATAGGGTGTGTATGGAGGATGCCTTCTCTGTCCCCTTTATCCTCCCTTGTGAAAGGTCATTCCTCACAGGAAAGGAATGTCCTGGAGAATTTGCTCATTGTAGACCACCAAGTTATATATAACAATTATTCACCGAAGTGGAGGTGGCTAGTCGTGATATTTACTGAGCTGCGAAGCACTAGCCACCGACACTGAGGTGAATAATTATTTTAGCATATACTAAAACAGTGAGATAATTGAGCACAAAAATGATAATTTTTAACTCAAATACTGTTGCCAACGATTACAATTTTGGTGCGTAATGACCGAACGGCCGCGGCCGTCGCTTTTTCTTGCCGACAAATAAAACTTTTGAAGGCATTTGTTTAGCTCTTGCGGGAAAATTTCTTCAAAAGGAGTTGTGAATTCTTTTTGTATTTAAAATCATTCTGTAAAAAAGGTAATTAAATTTAGCTTTAAGCTTCTTTATGACCAAGTCAACTAAATAAAGTTCGCAAGACTTAAGCTTAATTTGCATTTGTAAACAAAAAACTTTTTCACCGGTTTTATCGATAAATTCGAGTCAAAAAGACAAAGCTTTACCTGTTAAAACTTCCAAACCGAACTTCGTCACCTCCTTCGTGTATTTCGGGAACAGCTTGCTTGATTAGTTGTGAAATTTCTTTGTTTGTTACGGCAGCAAACCGGGAAGGCATTTTGCTCCAACTTACGTGAGTTTGGCGTCGCTCCCTCGGAGGAACTGGAAGTGAATTAGTTAATGGTGCAGGATATTCACTGATGTAGTAGCCAATCAGAGTGCGCGAAAAACACTATCCACTGTTTTAGTATATACTAAATATATATATTCACTAGGAAAGTAAGAAAGGCTTTATAAAGCAATATCAGACAAAAATAAAACTTAAATTTAATTTGATATTTTTAAGAACCAGAATTGATAAGTGTACTGCTTGTTATTAACAGCGTTTTATTACCTGTAGAACAATAAGTTTTTGGAATTTCCGGTTAAGTCAAATTAGTCACACTATATTTTGGGGGCAGATGGATTGGGGGAGGGGTGCGTCATAACGCTTATTGTTTCCTGCTTAAAATGGCTCACTTGCTTATTTTAAATCATCATGGTGGAATTTGAAAAGGTACTATACAGCCCCGACTTAAAAATGGTACTTTTTTTTCTTGCTACGAAAGTCTTTCAATGTTCAAATGAGTAAATGTTTAACCACATGAGATGCTATGTCACGCAATGGTCAGCGACAAGCCTGGTGGCCTGAGTGTGTGCAGCCACCCTCTCCCCCAGGAAAGTTGGCAGCTCAGTTCAAATTGCCTTTTGGCGATTCTTGTTTTATCTAGTGTTACATTTTGAACATTCTAGCAGAATTCGAACCCAGGACATTCCAGCAGTCGGTCGCTCTAACCACGGAGCTGTGGGTGCCTCATTGATTAGTTCACAATGTACACAACATTTATTCATGTGCTTGTGAGATGCAGGTATTTTAGGATGTGGCTTTAATTAGTTTTCAGTGTACTCGAGAGATGCTAATGGGGGTGGGGGGGGGGGGGGAAATTCCATTAAGTACTCCAGTTATTATCTATTTTAGTTCATTACATTGAGTGGCTGGTTATCACATCTTTCTCAGCTTATCATTCTATCAAAAAACAGGGGATTATTAATGGCACACAGCATTCTATAATAAGAACGAAACAGCCGTCCATGGCTTCCACTGCCTGGGTGATATAAGGTCCACTATCTTCAAATTTGTAACTGAACTCATTAGTTCTCTTAACAGTCTTAAACTGATAACTAAGTATACATTGTTTGTTTGATGCTCATTTCAGAACGTGACAGAAGAAATCGAAGGAAAAGGAGAATTTCAATCACTAGATTCAGTTGGCGTAGAGAATGCAACTGACAAGAATGAAGCAAACACGTATGATGAGAGGTCAGGTGGTAGGCGAAAATGGTGGAAAAGGGGAAAGAAAGAGCAAAGGGACTCAAAAAACAAAGAACGAATTTTTAAAAAGGAATCGAAGAGGAAAGACGAGAAAGAAGAGGAAAAAGAGGAGCTGATAGAAGGGAAAAATTTTTGCATAAACATATTGTCCGAAGAAAAGGAGAGAATTTTATTGCAAATGAGAGATTCGGAGAACAGTTATTCGGCTGATAAGGAACGACAAATAGAAAGGATCAGAGTTTTAGAAACAACGTTGCATAATAGAGAGGAGAGGGTAAGAGATTTGCACATTCAAATTGCAGTAGAAAGAAACAGACAAATCTCAACTAAACGAGAACTGACTGAGGAAATAATTAATTTGCAGCAGGATCGAGGAAATCTGGAAAGAGAGCGAAATATTTACCAGCAAAGAATCCGCGACAGTGAACGAACAGTGTCGGAAAGCGAGCACCTACTACGGGAGTTGCAGAAAACCTTAGGTGACGAACAGCAAGCAAGACTTAAACTTGAGGAGGAACTTTGTCAAGCAAGAGACACTCTTGCTGAGTTAGAAAAAAGGTTGGAAAACGAACTTTCGTTCAGGGAGACAAGTCGACAAAATCTTCAAACAATGGAGGATACAATTAGAAGGCAGATGCACCTTTTACAGCGGGAATGCGAGCTCAAGTCAGGTTTAGAGGAGAGGGTAAGAGATATGCAAATTGAAATTGAAGTGGAAAGAAACAGAAGAATCGCAACTGAACGAGAAGTGAGAGAGGAAAGAATTAATTTACAGCGGGATCGAGAAAATCTGGAAAGAGAGCGAGAAATTTGCCAGCAAAGAATCCGCGACAGTGAACGAACAGTGTCGGAAAGCCAGCACCGAGGCACCGTACTGCCGTACTGCAGTCACCGTACTGCAGCCGAGGAGGACTTGGCTGAGTATAGGCGTCTTGAACCACGTGACTGGATCATCAGACATGATGAGGTTATACTGAGTGAAAGGAGACTAGGAGTTGGAGCCTGGGGCAACGTGCACGAAGGAACGTTTCGTGGTTGTCAGGTAGCTGTTAAGCAGATTCACGATCTGATTCTTTCTCCTCATAACCGGAGATTGTTCGAACGAGAAATGAGTATTGCTTCGCGCTGTCGGCATCCTCATTTACTACAGTTTATTGGCGCTACCAATAACGATGGCAGCCCGTTATTCATAACTGAGCTGCTCGACACTGATTTACGAAACGTTTTAAGGCAGCGCTCGTTACACCTCGAAGAAGTGGTTTGTATCGCTTTAGATGTCGCCAAAGCACTCAACTATCTTCATCTCAAAAAGCCATCCCCTATCATTCATCGCGACATCAGTAGTTCAAACGTGTTACTATGGAGACGAGATAATTGCTGGAGAGCTAAGTTGTCAGATTACGGAGCAGCAAATTTCATGCGCCAGCACATGACGTCTAATCCGGGAGCCAGTATATATGCCGCACCTGAGTCCCAGACTTCTCAGCAGTCACCAAAGGTGAGCACAAACTCTGACTACACTTTTCAGTTGCCCTTCATTACCAGGAAATATATTTTTATTAACATTAAGCTATTATTCACTTTAATTAATGTAAAAACAGTTTAAGCAAGGAAGCAAACATTTAAGTTTGTGGCATAGTCACTTAAGATTTTTGCATCAAGAAGAACAATCATTAAGGCCAATTTCTACAGCGTTTTATCGAGAACATTCTTTAGTGCGAATGAAGTTTCCTTGGGAGAATGCTCGTTTACGAGAATAGAATATTTGTATTTTATTTTTACTCCATCCTATAGATAATACATTAGTTGTACAATATAAATTAGTACAAGGTTGATTAAACTACGTGTACATAGTAAAAATAAGAAAGTTAGAATGGAGAAGGGTACATTATAGAAAACTAATTATCGCCCTTTAACAGGATTGACTTTATTCTAATATGGCTTTGTTATTCATTAAAACACAAACACAAAACTATCCAGCTTCAAAAGACGCAGCCATCATCATCGCTGACCACGGACCGCAAATATCAGTAATAATCATTATTTTTATGAGCATTATCTTGCCAATATTGCGTGGAATTTGGATGTACGTTTTAATTCATGCGAATTTTACAATATAGCTATAAAAACCCATATTGTATAGTACTTTCCAATCATTTCGTTAGGCTTGTACCGTGTACATGTATGTAATTTGCTGCGGCTGTGCTTGCACAAACAAACACGGGATGCGTACAGTGCTTAGTCAATACATGTACAAAATCAGCGAGCAGGAGGATAAATAAAAAATAACAAGAAGAACTTGATGGATAAATAACAACACATCTTTACTGTTAATGAATTTCTTTTCTTGTTAAAGATCATTAAAATGACGCAAATGTTTTATCCTTCTTCTAAGGGATTGTAATTTTCACCGAGTTGAAACTATATTGGCATTAATGAATGTTCTTACATATGTGAAATGCTTTATTGATCACACGAATAATTAAAACGATTGTTTATTTTTCTGCAATGATTACACATTTATTATTAATATTGACTGATATTCTGACGCAAATGAATCTCTTTTTTTCTGGTAATGAAGGGCGAAAGGTGTATGTTGCAGTTAATTTTTTATTTTTTCATTGTTTTTGGGTATGGCGATGTATCCTAAAGAATTTAAAACAAAGAAAATACAAAAATTAACTGAAATAAAAAATTAACCGCAACATGTAACATCACATGATCTTCTGTTTACCAATAAACAAACCTGGTAACGCTAGAGTCATTTGTAGGGTGCCTAATTAATCAGAGAACTCTAGGTTTTTTTATATGTAATCAGGCTTGTCTGTAGGGAAAAGTGGTACCCTTAAGGAAACTGCAACCATTTTTGAAAAAAAAGCATTTTGCCATGCGATGTTGTACTTTGTTTACGGTATATGTAACAGAACCTTTCCACGGTTTTTTAACTTTTGACTGGGACTAGTAATCGAAAATCCCGGCGCGGCAACACAGCTAAAAAGAATGCCTTAAAATTCATTTAGTAAAGATGCCAGTTTTGAACGTGATCTGTTGATTTAGCTCCGAAAAGTCGCCAAATTTTACAGCCGTCTGTGTGGTGGGAGGCAAGTTCCTGACCCAACCATACAAACGTCAATAAACTTCAGCGACTCTCTGGAACAATATCTTTGCTCGTTTTTAACACATCACCTTTAAACTTGGTAAGCATCCTAATTTTAGGACCCTCTTTTCTGCAGTGTCAATGAATATTTGCTAACTAGTCTTTATCAAAACTTGAGAAAAACCGTGGAAGGGTCTTTTGTTTCCGAACAACGCGTGCTTTCATTGGTTACATCGAGGTCACGTGGCATCTAACAATCAAACTGCTTGCCGCCAAATTCTCTGAGCTGGCATTATGGCAAAATCTATGACGCCAGAGAGTAATAGTGCAATATGTCGTTTGTCGGAAAGGAGCGCACGGCGAAGACCCAAGTACGTCTGCAAGGGAGGCGTATTACGAGATTACTTTAGACTATTGTATAGCAAGCTGCTGTCTGTGAATTTGGGTGCTTTAGAGAAACATTCCTACTATACATACTTCATGCTACGTGTATCAAGATTTAATGAACTGTTACTTTGTTTCGAGTTTTGTTGTTAATTATTTTCTCAACCTTTCGATGGTTGTTTTCTTTCTTTCCGGCCGGCAGGTGGATGTGTACAGTTTTGGCGTACTGCTCTGCGAAATGTGTACAAGAGAACTTCCGGTCCCGCAGCAGATCCAAGATCAGATAAGCCTCGTAGCTAATGGTGTGCTGAGACAGCTCATTATGCAATGCATCGCGAGAACCCCAGAGGTGCGTCCAACTATGAGTGACGTCATATCCGTGTTGACGCAACAAGCAGAGTCTTTGCCGGCTGAGGGCCTAGGCCAGGTTGCATAAAACCTTCTCAAGATAAGAGGGCTCTTAACTTTTGTTCTGGAACAGTAACCTGTTGTTTTGAAATAATAGTTACGAGTTCCCTTAATCTTAAGATGTTGTTTTGCAACCCGACCCTGGTAACATTAAATGGACGAACAGCTACGCTATAATTTAACAGTGGCGAGTCACTAAATTCTTCTTAATTGGGCTCCACAAATAAATCTTTCCGAGCGCTAGTCCCGGACCGATTCAAGTTGTTTTTATTGAGAGAATGTGAATTGATAGATGGACTTCTTTTTTACCCTGTTTCTCACCGTGGAGTTGACTTGAGTAGAAAGACTGGGAAGGCTTACTTCGCCTTCTTTTTATCTGTTTTAAAACTTTTTAAAACTTTTTCCTTGATAAGTCTTATTTTTAGAATCCTTACTCTCCGTCCGTGTGCTGTAAAAGTAAAAATATGATGACAAACTGTTAACATTTTAAAGTATATATCTTTTAAAAACAAGAGATGTTTTGGCAGTCCTTCCGTCATTTATATATGAATGACAAATAATTGAATCGTTTTGTAAGAATGGAGTGAAAAGGTGACCAAACTAGTCGCTAGTAAAAATCTTAACCAAATTTGAGGACACGTTAGAAAATTACAGTCGTTATGCGTGTTTACTTTGTGTCTTTCTCGTGGTTTATTAACTGTCTGCAAGGTCCCTCACTTTAACAGCTCCATTGCCACCGTAACATTAGCCTGCGTAGCTGCCAGTTTTTTTGGTGTGTTTTTCTGTGTGTTCGAGATACACCCGTGCGCGAAGTCAAACGAGAAAACGCGCCAGGTTAATAAAGTAAACAATGGGGGAGGGGGCGAGGAGAAGAGAGCAAAACCGCCTGCATTCAACTCCTTGAGGATTTTCAAAACGCCCCTTCCACTCCTAGTCTGCTACACAGCCGTTTTTAGTCTCGTCACGCAACGCTCCTCCCCACAAACGGCCGTTTGTGGGGAGGAACGTTGCGTGGCGACGCTAAAAACGGCTGTGTAGCAGACTATTCCACTCCGGAGACACCAGATATCAGACTGTCCGCTATTCGGATTGTTCTCTTGGGTGTTTCAGGCTGTAAAAGATGCTACGAAATTTTCTTTCACTTTTCAAACTTTGTAAATATTTTTTGCTAGTAAAACCTTCTACCTACAACCCGTTATATTTTCAGTTAATCGTCGTTTAACCTAAATGCTGTTAACACAAAGTTGCAAAGTTTTCATCTGATAATGATGGTGGGAAAGAAATAGGTGATGCTTAACTTGATTATTTTGTGATTAAATATTAATTAGAAATTGACATTTGTAGTGCAAAGAAAATAGATTTCGTGAAATTAGATGTCACAATAATGTAGAAAAAGTCTGAGTATTTTTACGATATAAAATGATGTAACTGCATGCATTTTCTTGGGCTAAATAAGGTGAAAGAACGTGCGATTTTGTAATAGTCACTTAATTTAGATACACTACAACGGGAACTTTTACTGTACATGTGATTAACGTAAAAATACTGCCTTACGTACGCAAGGATTGTAGAAAAACCTCTATATACTTAGAATGTTTTAGTTGTTAGTTGATAGTTGATCGTTGAGTTTCGTTGATCGTTGATCGTTGTATTACGACCGTTGTGTGAGAACTGTACATCGCAGTAGATTGTTGGTTTGGATTAAATCGTGCTGTTACATCGAAAGATACAGTCCTCTTGATTTGTTTGAACCAGCGAGAGGGTTATAAGAATTCCGCAACAACTGACTCTGCAACAAAAACGAGGCTCCAGCGCGTAAAAAAATATTCCATTTGCTGGAATATTACTTGAACAAGAAGACGCCCGAAGGCGTTTATGCGGGATGTGTTGGTGTAAGGAAGAATTACCAGTATGTTGAATGGCAATGGAAAGTTGAGAAGTGTATACAACAAATGTGTGCAGAAGAGACGGAGATGTTCTGTTAAGGACTAATACACTAGAAGATGAGTCGGCACACAAGGGTTCCTGTGCTGCTCAAGACAAAACTTACATCAATATTACCACCATATATGTTAGGCCCGGTTCAAACGTCGAATTTCACATGCGCCGAACTTAACGCGAGAGTTAAGAAGTGCGACGTTTGAATCAATTAAATTCGACTGTTTAAATTAAATGCGACGTTTGTCAAGGGTCTCAATCGGGTTAACCGATAAGCGTAAAACGGCCAAAAATTTAGTCGATAGCCGTAAAAATGGAAAAATTTTAACCGTTAGCCGTAAAAAGGGTAAAAAAGTTAACCGTAAAAGAAACTAGATTTGTGCTAAACTCACTTACGACCGGTTGCGTGTCTTACTTCGCGGCTTCTTTAACTCCTTACGCACGTTTGGCCAAGCGCCTTTTCAGGATCCATAGGAGTCTTAATTGACCTAACTTTTCGGTCAAGACATTTGGGTGGCGTATCCGAGCCTAGGTCGGACCTTGTGACCCGAAACGCATTGGCCGCCCAGAGTAATGAGGCCTAGGGACAAGCTTAAGGCAACGGGTCCTTCGCTATCGTAAATATAACTGGACCTGGGAAATTTGTTATTTTTGTTATAACTGGATGTCGCACCTCGTCCGCGAGTTGGGCGTTCGCGTGTCTGCTTTTGCTTTTTCAAGAAGATTCTTTTTAAAGTAATTGCCTACATTTCTAAGGGTAAAATACAACCTCTTCCCAGCCCAGGGCGCAAAGTCTTCCCCTTGGCTTTGGAGAGAAAAGCGCCCTGGGGACGAGATTGGGTAAAATAACATTAGAAGTGGAATACTTTAAACTCATATGACCTATCAAATGTTAAAAATTTTCAAAAGAATAGCTTCTGTCATACGGAGATGATCCTAAGACCTTTATTTTGCCTAAAGATACAAAAAATACGGGTTTATTAATATTTAACTCTTTGAAACAAAAGAAATTAATTTTTAACTTTTTTGTTAACCGTAACTGAAAAAAAATAAACGGAGCCGTAAAAGAGCCAAAATTTTAGCCGATAACCTTAAAAGCCACCACCCATTGAGACCCTTTGCCGTATCTGCGACTGAAACAGTCGAAGATTCGACTTAAGTTCGACTTTTGACTCAAACGTCACATTTCACATGTGCCGAGCTTAATGCATGAATTTTAGTAAATTATTACTATATTACTGCGGATAAATGACAGCGATCAGAGTTAAATTCGACATAGTTGTGCCGTAAGTACGGCACATGTGAAATTCGACGTTTGAACTGGGCCTTAGGAGTACGGGGTAGTTCACTAAAATTTGCATTCCCTTTACTAATGTCCTCAAAACATGCACTTCCACGACTCATTCAACAATGGCATGTAATGTATCATACTTCCAATAACTACAGGGCTGCAAGGCTGTGCTATAGGAAAATTTCAGGGAGCCCTCCGGGCTCCCGAAACATTTTAGCTGGGGTACCCGGCCTCCAAGTTGGTCGCCCAAATTAATAAATCAGTGAGCTATACAAGTTAATTATTAAAAATTAAACAAATTATTTCCTGAACTAGTAAAGCAGAATTTTGTGAATATTTTTTTCATGAAAAATCACATCCCTTTGACCTCCTGAGCTTGCGAAAAAAATACCGGCATGTTTTCATATGAAAGTAAGTTTTCGCGCCATGTGAGAAACATGGGCAACGCCGCCGAATAATTCATGTTTTTTAAATGGAAAAGTAAGATTCTTGTCCGTTTATGTGTTTTGTATAAAAACTGTTTTGGTAAAAAATAAGGGCACTATTCTTTTTACTAATCATTTTGATTTAGGTTGAAAAGAAAATTCGCTTATTAAGATAGACTGAGATCCCGTGGAGCTTTCCAGGAAAACTGTTATGATTTCAAAGAATCCGCGGCCAGGTGGCCAGGTTACGGAACAGGAAACTATGGGAACATTATTAAACTAAACATTATTTATGTAATAGGTTGATAAACTACAAGTATCATTTTGTTACAGCTCCTTTGAATTCAATAAAAAGCTTGATAGCGTATGAAAAATGGCATTTGTGTGAAGCAACAAGCCTTCATTCCCGATGGACCATAGTAACAATGAGATGGACCAACTACTACAAGCGATAGACACTTCCAAGGTTCCGAGTATCAAGAGTTTATGCATGACCTCATTGTAGAAGACATCTCCAATCACGATTCTGAACTTTGAAACGTTAAACTCGTTCTTGTTTGAATGGAACAAACAAGTATATGACGCGCTGTTTGTGAAAAAGCTATTTCTTACTATGACACGTATGCGACAGAAAAGATAAAGTCCTTAGGGAATTGAACATGTCTAGGCAATGATGCGATCTCTTTTACAGATTAGAGAGAAACAGATTGAAGACTTGAAACAACGTATTCGAACCAAGAAGAGAGAAACAGAGAAGACTATCATTTACAATAATACCATCGGAGACTTTGATTTGTTGTGTGTCCATTGCCAAATATATCTTAAAACTCTGTAAACCTTGAATGTAAACTTGTGATTTGCAATGTAATAAAATGATGTGACTATTTGTCTGTCTTTTTTACTCTAACATGAGATCCTTATAGTATCGGGTTGATGTGGGATTGATGTCAGGTTGATGGTAGGTTGATGTCAGGCTGATGGTAGATTGATGAAGGGTTGATGGTAGGTTGATTTGGGTTGCTGGACAGTCTTTGTCTTCTAACATGAGTTTGGTCATCACAAAACGTTTTGAAACGTTTTCACACGAGTTTCCCTACTGCGCAGAGCAATGTCTGTAAGGTTAATGTAAGATTACCCCCCTGGGGATTTATGTCGTGAAAAAGGACAACTTTCTGATGGTTTGACATGAAGTACTTACCGATGTTAAGCGAAGGCAGCCAGTCAATGAAGGTGTGTTTGAAGCTAGCATACTACGCTTTTTCATTGTCTCCTTCAAAAGATGCTACGATGAGTACCTTCTGGGGTTTTCCAAAGCGTGATTGCAGATCTCTCTGTGTTTGTGGCTAGAGTGTGTGTGTGTACATCCATTGATTTAAGACGTTTTTCAAGCTATCATTGACACTTTTTATCAGTGCCATTTCCAAAAGATGATAGGATGGGTCGCTTTTAAATTTTCTCTTCTCTTTATGTTGAAGTTTAAATCGTTTTAAATGTGACGGTTTATGTCTCCTTTTATCTTATTGCGATTGTTACTTTGCGTGTGAAAGGTCATTCCTTACAGGAAAGGAATGTCCTGGGGAATTTGCTCATTGTAGACCACCAAGTCATATATATATATATATTCACTAGGACAGTAAGAAAGGCTTTATAACGTAATATCAGACAAAAACAAAACTTAAATTTAATTTGCTTTGTTAGTTTTAAGAACCAGAATAAAGAAATGTACTGCTTGTTATTAACAGCGTTTTATTACCTGTGGAACAATAAGTATTTGGAATTTCCAGTTAAGTCAAATTAGTCACACTATATTTTGGGGGCAGAGGGATTGGGGGAGGGGTGCGTGAAAATAACGCTTATTGCTTCCTGCTTAGAATGGCTCACTTGCTTATTTAAATCATCATGGTGGAATTTGAAAAGGTACTATACAGCCCCGACTCAAAAATGGTACTCTTTGTTCTTGTTACGAAAGTCTTCTAATGTTCAAATGAGTAAATGTTTAACTCTCACATGAGATGCTATGTCACGCAATGGTTAGTGACAAGCCTGGTGGCCTGAGTGTGTGCAGCCACCTTCTCCCCCAGGAAAGTTGGCAGCTCAGTTAAAATCGCCTTTTGGCGATACTTGTTTTATCTAGTGTTACATTTTGAACATTCTAGCAGAATTCGAACCCAGGACATTCCAGCAGTCGGTCGCTCCAACCACGTAGCTGTGGGTGCCTCATTGATTAGTTCACAATGTACACAACATTTATTCATGTGCTTGCGAGATGCAGGTAGTTTAGTGTGTGGCTTTAATTAGTTTTGCAGTGTACTCGCGAGATGCTTATGGGGGTGGGGGGGGGGGGGGGGAATTCCATTAAGGACTCCAGTTATTATCTATTTTAGTTCATTGCATCGAGTGGCTGGTTATCACATCTTTCTCAGTTTATAATTTTATTAACAAACATAGGGGCATAGGGGATTAGTAATGGTACACAGCATGCTAAAATAACAACAAAACAGCCGTCCATGGCTTCGACTACCTGGGTGATATAAGGTCCACTATCGTTAAATTTGTTACTGAAAAGTCAGGTGGTAGGCGAAAATGGTGCAAAAAGGGGAAATAAAGAGCAAATTGACTCAAAAAACAAAGAAAAAATTCCTAAAAAGAAATCAAAGAGGAAAGACGAGAAAGAAAAATTGTTGTTAGCTGTCGAGGAAAAAGAGGCGCTAATAGGAGAGAAAGATCTTTGCATAAATATTTTGTCCAAGGAAAAGGAGAGAATTTTAGAGCAAATGAGAGATTCAGAGATCATTTATTCGGAAGGGATCAGTATTTTAGAAAGAGCGTTGCATGAAGAGGATCAGACTTTAACCCAGCAAGCTGTTAATGAAGATCTGATAAATAACGGGTTAGAAAAAAAAAGTCCTCCATTGAGGCAGCTTCAGAAAGAAATTGAACAGGAGCGTGAAGCAGACTTGCGTATGCTGAAGGTAATGCGGAGCAATTTGGAGCAAGTGATGGCTAACGAACAACAAGCAAGACTTAGACTTGAAGACGAACTACGTCAAGCAAGGGAGACCCGCGTTGAGTTAGAAAGAAGGTTAGAAAACGAACGTCTGTTAAGGGAGACAAGTCGACGAGATGTTCAAACAAAAGAGGATACAATTAGACAGCAATCGCAACTTTTATGGCAAGAACGCGAACTCAAGTCAGGTTTAGAGGAGAGGGTAAGAGATATGCAAATTCTTGTTAAAGAGGAAAGAAGCAGGAGAATTGCAACTGAACGAGAACTGAGTGAGGAAAGAATTACTTTACAGCAGGATCGAGAAAATCTGGAAAGAGAGCGAGAAATTTACCAGCAAAGAATCCGCGACAGTGAACGAACAGTGTCGGAAAGCGAGCACCGACGACAGGAGTTGCAGGAAACCTTAGGTGTCGAACAGCAAGCAAGACTTAGACTTGAAGAGGAACTACGTCAAGCAAGGGAGATCCGCGCTGAGTTAGAAAGAAGGTTAGAAAACGAACGTCTTTTAAGGGAGACAAGTCGACAAGATGTTCAAACAACAGAGGACACAATTAGAGAGCAATCGCAACTTTTACAGCAAGAACGCGAGCTCAAGTCAGGTTTAGAGGAGAGGGTGAGAGATTTGCAAATTCAAATTGAAGTGGAAAGAAACAGAAGAATCGCAACTGAACGAGAAGTGAGTGAGGAAGGAATTAATTTACAGCAGGATCGAGAAAAACTGGAAAAAGAGCGAGAAATTTACCAGCAAAGAATTCGCGACGGTGAACGAACAGTGTCGGAAAGCGAGCACCGACGACGGGAGTTGCAGGAAACCTTAGGTGTCGAACATCAAGCAAGACTTAGACTAGAGGAGGAAAGTCGTCAAGCAAAACAAACTCGCGCTGTGTTAGAAAAAAAGTTGGAAATCGAACGTTCGTCAACGGAGCTAATTCGACGAAATCTTCAAAAAAAAATGGATACAATTAGACTTTTACAGAAAGATCACGAGCTCAATTCAAGTTTAGAGGAGAGGGTAAGATATTTACAAATTCATGTTCAAGAGGAAATAAGCAGGAGAATTGGAATTGAACGAGGACTGACTGAGGAAAGAATCACTTTACAGCAGGATCTAGAAAATCTGGAAATAGAGCGAGAAATTTACCAGCAAAGAATCCGCGACAGTGAACGAACAGTGTCGGAAAGCCAGCACCGACTACCGAAGTTGCAGGAAACCTTGGGTGACGAACAGCAAGCAAGACTTAGACTTGAAGAGGAACTACGTCAAGAAAGGAAGATCCGCGCTGAGTTAGAAAGAAGGTTAAAAAACGAACGTCTGTCAAGGGAGAGAAGTCGGCAAGATGTTCAAACAAAAGAGAACACAACTAGAGAGAAATCGCAACTTTTACAGCAAGAACGCGAGCTCAAGTCAAGTTTAGAGGAGAGGGTAAGAGATATGCAAGTTCATGTTGAAGAGGAAATAAGCAGGAGAACTGCAACCGAACGAGAACTGACTGAGGAAAGAATTAATTTACAGCAGGATCGAGAAAACCTGAAAAGAGAGCGAGAAATTTATCAGCAAAGAATCCGCGACAGTGAACAAACAGTGTCGGAAAGCCAGCACCGACTACGGGAGTTGCAGGAAACCTTAGGTGTCGAACAGCAAGCAAGACTTAGACTTGAGGAGGAACTTCGTCAAGCAAGGGACACTCTTGCTGAGTCAGAAAAAAGGTTGGAAAACGAACTACGAAATCTTCAAACAGGAGGGGATATAATGAGAAGGCAGATGCACCTTTTACAGCAGGAACGCGAGCTCAAGTCAGGTTTAGAGGAGAGGGTAAGAGATATGCAAATTCAAATTGAAGTGGAAAGAAACAGAAGAAACGGAACTGAACAAGAAGTGAGTGAGGAAAGAATTAATTTACAGCAGGATCGAGAAAATCTGGAAAGAGAGCGAGAAATTTATCAGCAAAGAATCCGCGACAGTGAACGAACAGTGTCGGAAAGCCAGCACCGACTACGGGAGTTGCAGTCAGCGGTTGCTACAGCCCAGGAGGCCTTGGCCGAGTATAGGCGTCTTGAACCACGTGACTGGATCATCAGACGTGATGAGGTTATACTGAGTGAAAGGAGTTTAGGAGTTGGAGCCTGGGGCAAGGTGTACGAAGGAACGTTTCGTGGTTGCCAGGTAGCTGTTAAGCAGATTCACGATCTGGTTCTTTCGCCTCATAACCGCAGATTGTTCGAGCGAGAAATGAGTATTGCTTCGCGCTGTCGGCATCCTCATTTACTACAGTTTATTGGCGCTTCTAACGATGATGGCAGCCCGTTATTCATAACTGAGCTGCTCGAGACTGATTTACGAAACGTTTTAACTCAGCGCGCGTTGCACCACGAAGAAGTGGTTTGCATCGCTTTAGATGTCGCCAAGGGACTCAACTATCTTCATCTTAACAAGCCATTCCCCATCATTCATCGCGACATCAGTAGTTCAAACGTGTTACTATGGAGACGCGATGATTGCTGGAGAGCCAAGCTGTCAGATTACGGAGCAGCAAATTTCATGCGTCAGTACATGACTTCTAATCCGGGAGCCAGGATATATGCCGCGCCTGAATCGCAGACTTCTCAGCAGTCACCAAAGGTGAGCACAAACTACTACTTGTTACGCGATCTTCTGTAACTTAACCCGTAAAATTATCAGTTCTTAAGCCATTTTTAGGGACTGGGTACCCTGTTCAGAGAGTGTTAACACCTAAAAAAAAACACTGAAATCATACCTGACTTAACAGAGGGTCCCCAGTAGGTTTTTCGGGATCCAGGATTTCCCATTTTTGAAGCTTGGGATTCGGGATTTGAAAGCAAAATTTGGACGAGATTCGGATTTGAAAGCACGCGCGGGAGGTGGGATTGAAGAACCCTATTTGGAACCCTCTTAACTTCTTAGGGTGTTTTTGGAATGTTGACCACAATAATAGGAGCTTCTAAATTGCAAGGGCTGCTGGAGGGATTGGTTGGTCTGTTGCTTTCCGTTTACTGCCTATACAAATATATAGATTTAGCCAGGGCTAAAAGCGAAGCTCTCGATAATATTTATAGTTTGTTCAAACAAAATATAAAATCGTTTAATGCTAAGCGGCGAAAGGAACACCGGAGAACGGTGAAAAACAACAATAGGTCTAATTAGCAAAAAAGCAACTTTGCACGTGCAGCACACTTTTTTGTACATTTCTTTGCCGTTGTTTTGTACGACTACAACGTGAAACTTCAAGAAACTTCGTCACATGTTTGGAGGAAATGTCGTACGTGTTCTTGTTCACTTGTTTTTCACTGCCGCTCATTTTCACCTCGCATTGGTGGCCGCTAGCATTTCTCATTTTGTTACCCCCGCTACAAAATTTTCATGTTGTTCTTCCAAAAAAAAATGTATCCTTTTTTTTTCATCTCTCGCTCTAGATCTATGTCGCCTTTTTTCTCGTTGAGCTTCGCTGGCCTGCCGCCTACTTTCTCTTTTTCTCTGTCTTTCTCTTGCTCTGTATTCCAAATTTGTGGTCATGACAATTCATCAAAGCTTAATACTGTAGACAACACGGATACAGAAAAAATTTCCGCTTTTTTTTGTTTTTTTCGTTTTTGTCTTTATTGACTCTTTAGTTGTCTCTGCTTTACAAGACACGGGTGGCTATGCGATTTCCCGCCAAAATAACCTCGAGTTGCATTTGGGTTGCCATACTTGTTGATTGAGTTATTTTACGGTATACCGTGGTGCGGACGGACGGTCGTTCGGTGTACGGTCACGTGATTACCAATTTTTCTGGGATGGGTAGATTTACTTACTCATGGTGCTCCGCTCGCGCGCGCGAGAGCTCCACTATAATCCATACAGTTACCGTATTTACTCGATTAAAGCTCACAGGTGGAAGCAAACTTGCCAATAGACGCCGCTTGTTACCCCCGCTACAAAATTTTCATGTTCTTCCAACAAAAAAATTACAGAGAAAAAGATAAAGTAGGCGGCAGGCAAGCGAAGCTCAACGAGAAAAAAGGCGACATAGATCTAGAGCGAGAGATTAAAAAAAAAGGATACATTTTTTGTTGGAAGAACAACATGAAAATTTTGTAGGGGGGGCGGGGGGGGGGGGGGGTAACAACAGCGTCTATTGGTAAGATTGCTTCCACCTGTGAGCTTTAATCGAGTATAGCAAACTTACCAATAGACGCCTCTTCTTCTACTAATAATTCAAAAATGATTGTCACAAAAGTGATTGCTTGAACATAATCACCAATATAAATCACAAAAAAGCACTGAATAAATTCAGACTTGGTAACCATCGCTTACAACTTGAAACAGGCAGACATACAGTACCGAAAACTCCAGAAAATCTTCGAATTAGCCCTTTTTGCCACTTAAATGAAGTTGAACGCGAATCTCACTTTCTATTCAATTGTAATCTTTACGATAGTCTTCGATCTAACTTTTGCGGAAACATTAGTAATAGATACCCCCTTTTTAATAATTTTGACAAAAGTGAAAAAACCCTCTCATATTTAACAATGTCGATCCTCATACCTACAGACTTACATACATACATTCATGTATAGAATATAGACCAAACTTGTTCATTATTCATAGCTTTTATTTTGATTTAAGATTGCTGGTTTGCACGTGACGTCACGGCGGCCATGTTGGTGGTCAAGAACAAAAGCATTTCTCTCCTCTGGGAACTAAATTCTATTTTCATGTAAATTCTTCGGGGAAATATTCTTTTGTTTTGACCCCTAACATGGCCGCCTTGTCACGTGGTTGCAAACCAAGAATTTATAACATAAATAAGTATAGGTAATGACATGATTAGTAGTGGTATTTGGCATAAATACCACGGGTGATATTTCAAAATTGTTATACGTAATTTCACGAGCCGGTAGGCGAGTGAAATTTGAGACAATTTTGAAATATCACGAGTGGTATTTATGCCAAATATCACGTACAAATTATGCTATTATTTGTTTATACTACTACCCGCAAAAGGTTTGTAATTTTCACATGTACGTATTTCAAATTAAGCTGAAATACCACTGCCCTAAGCCAATCAAATTGCAGAAATTTCTCATGTAGTAGTATAATGTAGGTAATACCATGTACTCACGTGGTAATACTGAAATAAAGTTTCTTTTGTTGTTGAATTAGAAGAATGCGACGTTTATTGGAAGATTATAAGAAAAAACTCAGAACAACTCTGTAATCTACACCATCCAGACAAAAAAATTTTTTATCTCAGCTAAAAAAAAGCGAGACATTAGAACTTTTAATTTGAAATACAGCTGCCCTCGAATAAACGCCGCATCGGAGATACCAAAAATTTAATATACGCCGCAGTGTTTAATCGAGTAAATACGGTACCCCTCTAAATAGACTGCCAGCATTCTCTTATTTTTCTTTGCAAAGTTACCGCACGAGAAGCCCAAGCACGCGAGCCGCGATAAACGAGGGCGTCCCAAGGCCCTATTGTAATATTATTGCAATCGCCCTGGCTGAGATAAGAACTAGACAAATTTTAAGAGAAAAGGCGGACTGCAAGAAGTCTACCTCTCAATGGTTATGGGCCCGTATGAAAAATGTTACAGAGAATGTGCAATTATAGCGGTATTGATAGAGGTAAGAACGAATGTTGAAACAGAATTGACTTGTTTAATATAGAACAACAATACACTAGTCTATTAAGAACCCTATGCTTAGCGTTTAAACTTATTTATTATCTACCTTAGCGCGTGTAGAAATACTTGTTATAGGACTTGCTCTGACCAATCAGTACACGCGAATACTGTTACTTGCAAGGCTGTTAATCACAAGGCTTTGCCGGCAAAATGAAACGAGTAACCATGCACAAAGTGACTTAGATGCTCAGTTAATGTGGCTCCGTAATTAATACAAGAGCATTTGACTGTGACAAATTTTCCGTCATAACTTTTTCGATTTGAACGCGATGGCTGCGAAACTTTGCAAAGAACAACAGATATCATTCGGCAATAATACGAAATATTCCGATTTCATTGATGGTAAATATTTCTTGAGAAATTAGCGCTTAAAAGGACCCTACTGTTCAAAGAAAATCGCGTCTGGTAAAAAATTTTGCTAATATTTGTTACTGAAATTTCTGGTATCGGCTTCAATTGATGTAATAGATATGCCAGAGGAATTTCAGAAAAATCGTTGGAGCAGAACTCCCTAACTCAAAGTCGCTCAAAATTCAGCTGTGAATTTGTTTTGGAATTTCAAAAATAAATTACTATCAGGAAGAAGAAGCCACCAGTTTCAATTTTCGGGATAAGTAAATTCAGTGTTTGCTAATTCAGAAAACAGAAGCCGATTGCCATAGTGCTATTCTTTAGAAGATATTTTTCAGTTGTAGAAGCACTATAAATTGCTCCAAACTTTGCTCTGACGTCGAATGACTTGTTCCTCGACATTTTTAAAATATCCCTTGGCAATTTTGGTTCAAACTCCTGTTACAGACATTTTGATGTATTGCAATGCATCCTCAACGGCTTTTCCTGCTGTACGTTGTTTCCAATTCAGGAAAAAGGTATTGGGATTGTAAGCTACCTTGTATCGAAGCTCAGACAGAACTGTCGAGCACCTTTGTTTATGACCAGAAAATGAGCACGAGCGGCAGCTCTGCGAGGAATTCGCACCTCAGCCAGGGGGGACGAATGACAATGATGCCCATGTCTGTGAACCGATCTGTATAAACATGTATTGGAGAGCAAAACATAATAATCAAGAAAAAAATACCCATTCATTGAAGGAAGGAGTGACAAAAAATTTCAGAGTTGTAAATTTATTTACGGGTAGTATTTTTGCGAAAATTTTATTTTGCAATGTGATGTTATTCGGTTCACAGGCATGGTCATCATTGTCGTTCGTCCCCCCTGGGTGAGGTGCGAATTCCTCGCAGAACTGCCGCTCGTGCCCATTTTGTAGTCATAAACAAAGGTGCTGGACAGTTCTATCTGAGCTCTGATACGAGGTAGCGTCCAATCTTAATACTTTTTTCCTGAGTTGGAAGCAACGAACAGCAGTAAAAGTCCTTGAAAATGCATTGCAATACATCAAAATGTATGCAGCAGGAGTTTGCGCCAAAACAACCAAGGGATATTTTAAAACTGTCGAAGAACAAGTAATTCTACTTCAGAGCAAGGTTTGGAGCAATTTATAGTGCTTCTATAACTAAAAAAAGTACCTTTTAAAGAATAGTACGATAGGCAATCGGCTTTTGTTTTAAGAATTAGCAAACGTTGAATTTACTTGTCCCGAAAATTCAAACTGGTGGCTCCTTCTACCTGATAGTAATTTATTTTTGAAATTCCAAAACAATTTCACAGCTGAATTTTGAGCAACTTTTAGTTACGGACTTCTGCTCCAACGATTTTTCTGAAATTCCTCTGGCATATTTATTATATTAATTGAAGCCGATACCAGAAATTTCAGTAACAAATATCAGCAAAATTTTTTACCAGACGCGATTTTCTTTGAACAGTAGGGTCCTTTTAAGCGCTAATTTCTCAAGAAATATTTACCATCAATGAAATCGGAATATTTCGTATTATTGCCGAATGATATCTGTTGTTCTTTGCAAAGTTTCGCAGCCATCGCGTTCAAATCGAAAAAGTTATGACGGAAAATTTGTCACAGCAAAATGTTCTGGTATTCATTACGGAGCCACCTTAAAAACTGCTCTATAAAACAGTGAATGTGGATTGGAGTCATTCCAGAGAAACATTCTTATCCACCTTATTCTAACACTGCTTTTGTATTTTTTCGTTTTTTGTTTGTTGCTTTGTCTGTTCCGTTTATTCGTCTCGATCCATCTATGCTTCGTTTTCTTGCAGGTGGATGTTTACAGTTATGGCTTACTGCTATGCGAAATGTGTATAAGAGAACTTCCGGTTCCGCAGCAGATCCAAGATCAGATAGGCCTCGTAACTAACGGTGTGCTTCGAGAGCTTATCATGCGATGTGTCGCAAGAGCTCCAGAGGCACGTCCAACTATGAATGACGTCATATTCGTATTGACGCAACAAGTAGAGTCTTTGCGGGCCGAGGGCCTGGTAACATTAAATGGGCGAACGGCCACGCTGTAAATTGACAGCGATCAGATGTGTCTTGCTTTTGCATTTTACTGACCTCAAGAAAGATCAGTTTCATAGACGAGAACTATAAGTGGACTTCTTTTCACCGGTTTAAACCATTGCTCACGAAGAGCAGCAGATGCAGTGGAAATGATGTGGAATGTTTACCTTGTCATTTTTCGTATGTTTATATTTTTATCATTCAAGACATATCTAAATTTCATTTTTAAACCCCGTTTAAACCGGTTATTTAAATGTAGATCATTTTAATCTCTGACTGCACAACAAGAGGTAAACGTGAATTAAGATTTGTTTTTAATTTGAGTATATCTTGAGTTTGGAACACCTTTTCCATATCCTAAACCCCTTTCCTTTCCCTCTTATAGACATGCCCACTTGCAGAAGTTGTTATAGCCAACTTCGTACGCGGTACGCGGCCGTCCCATCAGGATTAAAGCCTCGTGCAAACGGACGCAACATAATGGCGGGAGTTGTTGAGTTCCTGTTGGCAGTGTGTGCAAACGGATGCAACAACTCCTGACAACATGCAACGGGGTGTGCAAACGGAAGCAACATACAACATCCAACAATGTTGGGAGTTGATGGCCAACATTGCTGCCTCCGTTTGCACGGGGCTTAACCACTCGGGGTTAAAATAATATTTGTTCCGTCAAAATTCAGAATCCTCAATAGAGACCTTTAGCATCGAGTGTAGCTAAATGTCGTGGGTCGTGGGTGTGGGTGTGGGTAAATATCGTGGGAAAAAAAATATCGAAGAAAATGATAAAGTAAAGTAATTGAAAAAAGAAATAAATACAAAAATAAGTTGTAAAATATTTATGAAACCAAAATCTCCAACTCCTTGGTTGACTTTTTTGTCACGGCTTCTTCTTTGTCCTCTTCCTGATATTTCTTTAGCTAAGTGGGACTTGGCTCCCCTTTCACAACATCACTTTTTAAAAGACATGTTGTCAATGAAGATTTTTCCATACCTGAGCTATACAATAATCTTCTCAATTTGTTTTGTTTTGTTTTGTGTACAAAATCTTTGCTGTAACGATTCGAAATATCATTCCTTAAACTGAAAGGAAATTTCAGTCACGAATAATGTTGACATCTTTGAGAAAAAGCCGTTCAGTCTCCAGTTTTTCTATAGCCTGCTTCAGGTTACATACACCCTAAATCAGAAAGATCTGTTTTAGTCCTAGAAATAGAGCCGTTACGGGGAGTAACATACAGTCCTATTTTTGAGTCTAATCTGGCTCCCTTAAATCAGGGCCAATACAGTCCAATTAGCTAGGGCTGAAATGGACCCTACCTTGGGCAGGAATAACCTTTTGATTGAGCTCAAATGGCTCCAGGAAGGGCTGAATCAGACTTTGGCCTGCAGGGCTGAATTGACACTTTGGGGCTGAAACAGATCTTTTTAATTTCAGTGCAGTGTGCAAATTCTTTTTTTTTTCACCTAAATGCCTTTTTAATGTCATTTTATACTAGAGGATTCGCTTATTTGCTTTGCTGACCGCAGGGAAGGGAAATAGGATTGGTATATACGCGAAGATTTTCGTTTCACGAATTTTACAATTTTTTGCTGTTCAATTTTTTATTTTTTTATTTTTATTTTTGGAAGACTTTTTTTTACCGACAACCTCTACCTACGACCCACTACATTTAGCTACACTCGCTAACTTTTCCTTGAAGTACTGTGCCTTCGCGTTTCGTATCTCAGATGTAATTTCATTTCTAACTTCTAGTATCTTGCATAAATTTCTTGATCTTTAGTGCTAACAGCTCTCTTAAACAGCTTAAACCTCAAGTTCATCTTTCGTCTGATGTCATTACGTGTCATTATTTATCCAAGGAGAAGATTGACTCCGCATCTTGGCACGCTTCGTAGGTGTAAGTCGCAAATATCTTTGAATAACTTGTTCCATGCCCAATCATCCTTATCCTCAAAAACCAGAGCGACGTGAAAGGGCGCAGCTGTAATATCAGCCCGAAACTGTTCAACCTGCAACTATATAGTTTCTTACATTTATCATCACTTTTGGCGGCGGCCGTTTGTGCTTGAGATTAAGCCGTTGCGATTTTGAAGGAGGTTCGCCGATTATTGTTCTTAATAATAGAAGAACTTCTTGTCCTTCTACTATTAGTCCACAGTAAGGTAATTCAACGTTTACGTAACATTGATTTTAGCGATATATCGCTATGGGTGAGGCAAACGGTAAGTCCAGTACTTTTACTATAAGATAACATCGCCTGATAACATCGGTTACACACACTGATTGTGTGGGCTTCCTGTGGTTCATTACAAGACAATACGCATTCATTTGGGTGAACTGGCGACCAACATCGCGAAGATACTGCCTCCTCCACAGGCTTTCCCAAGCTTTCCCAAGGCTAAGTGGGGATTGGGGAAAACGCGAGACAAGCTGAGCGAGACAAACGAGAAGAGCGAGAGAGGAATGATGGGAACGAGGGTAGTAGAGCGGTTTCCTTAATGATTAACTAAAATCCCCCAGTGATAGCGAGCGACTGGGGACGAGGCAGGCGAAGATCGAAACAAACGAACATTTGCGAATAAATCAGATTTAATAACGATATTTGCATTTTAATCAATTTCAATAACATGTATTTTTGGTCATTCCTATGCATCATTCGGCATAGAAAAGAAAGAAATGTACTTTCATTTGCGTGAGCATTCAATTCATTAACACTATCAGTTAATAGTCAATAGGGACAATAGACAAACATTTAAGAGCGAATGTCTGTAAAAATCGAGCAAAATCGAAATTTCGCGGCCACAGTCAAAAAATCATTTTCGCTCATATCTTGTCCATAGATAGGCACAAGTAAGTAACTAAACGTGGTGTAGTTTGTTTTTCAAAAGGCCGCTTGGATTTGGAGAAAATCGACAAAATCAATTTTCGTGGTCGGCGACTTGAAAACAACCAAAATTTGAGGCAAAATGAGGCGGTCTCAAAACTTCGCTCGCACGCACATAGGAAGAAAGCGGGGTAAAATATTTCCCAATAAATCAATTTATAAAGGGTTCTTCTTCTGGTCTGGTGATGAATTCTTATCTTAACGATAATCTGGAAGATAAACAATGTTATTTTAGTTTGGTTTCTTTTTCGACTAAACGAAATTTTAATTTAGGCTGAAAGTTGCGTTTTATATTTTAGGCATGTGCTACACCTTGGTTTTGCCTGAAACTCAAGCCATTTTTTATTTAAACATTGTGCTAAAACATATGAAAGAATTGGCCTGGGTAATTCAATTTGTACTTCACACGAACCTTCTGAAGTTGAATAAATTTTGCTTGAAATATGAGACTTTTCAAGAAAGTCGGTTGGTTGTTGCTCGACAAGTCACGATGGCTGGGCTCTCCAAACGAAACTTAACTCACAATCGCACTTGTATTAAAGACATTTGTACTGAAACGATAATTTTTGTTACCTCAAATGCGTTTTCCCCGTTCTTGTCAACTGGCATTGCGCCTTGTCCCATGCTAATCAACCGAAGATCCAAAAACTCGAGGAAACGTGGTGCGTGAAAATAACCTCAAACAGAACATGCCCTATCTTTTCCGCAGTCACACTTTTACATCCATTGCCATTTAAAAATTCTAGGTCTCACAAAAACTGCGATTTTGATAGTGAAACTTTCGGGCTGCCGATACCTCTTTGGTCATAAAAGTCTGGTCAAAAGTGTTGCGTGACAGTTTTCACAGGCTTCCCAATCTAACCATTTGAGCGACGCCTTTTTTTGATGTTCTTGCCAGAACTAGCATATTATGCTACTAACAATCCAAATCATGTTTTTTTTTTCTTTTTTTCCTAAGTTTTCTTAAAGTGTGCTTCCATACAATACTAAATAAGTCCAAAAACATCGTTTTTCATGTCAACTTTCCCCCGTGTTGCCTTGTATGTGCCTTTAATTGACTTCAGGCTTCAACCTCTAGCTATTTCACCGCGTTATTACCTATCAGGCGGCTTTCTTTCCTCTCATATATGCAAGTTCCATTTTTTTGGATAA
The DNA here is from genome assembly GCA_964035705.1 of Porites rus. Lineage (NCBI taxonomy): Eukaryota > Metazoa > Cnidaria > Anthozoa > Scleractinia > Poritidae > Porites > Porites rus. Next base: position 46,767,619 of record OZ037992.1, read on the forward strand.
CAGTTTCCGTAAACATTCTGCAATGATCTTTTAGTATATATGTTTTTTCTAATCTGAACATGGTTATTCGATCGTCAAACTCTTGTTTCAGTCTGTTTATATACAGAGGAACCCCGCCTTGCGACCACCCCGTTTATACGATCACCTCTTGCCTCAGCTCACCTCCCATAGTCTTTCACCCAGACGTGAAAATCTCCGAGTCATTTTATTATTTTGAAGACCTCTTTAATGCGACCACCTCGGTATCACGACCAGGATTTTATGGCCCAACGCTGGTCGCATCAACAGGGGTTCCACTGTATTGAAATTAATAATAATAATAATAATAATAATTAATAATTGAAATTAATGTAAAGAATTAAAATTTAGGCCCCGCTTATGTGAAGAAAATTTGTCTCAAGCAGAAGGGTCACCCGCCTATCCCAGCTTCCCTTAATAGGGAGAGGGCATGATCTCAGCCTAAGCTTCCCTGGAAGCTAGAAGGGTGACCCACTTTGTCCAGTCACCCTTTTGTAATGGTAGGGTCAGCCTCCTAGCCGGGCCAACATTTCTCCGTAGGCACTTTACGCGCTTTCCATTGAACAAAAATTCCCGTTTGAAATTTCGGAAAAACCACGTGCCCAGTGGAAGGTACATTCCAGTTGCAAAGACCAAACCAAAGCCACCGCGAGTTTGGTTATCGTGCTTGTAAGCAGGATACAGATCATTGGTCATAGGGAAAATAATTTTGTCAAATGGAAGGAGACATTTCGGTCCGACCGTCTAGATCAAATCCGATCCGTATCGGTAAAGGCTCGCATAGCCAAGGCAAGACAATTAGAGCATGCGCGAAGGCCGGTTGGATCAATGTTTTTTTTTTTCTCTCGGCTAGGAGGGTGACTCTCCTACACGAGACAGGTTTCCTCCATATAAAGGGAATTAAAACTTTCGGATTCAAAACTTGTAATAGAGAAGGAATCAGAAAAAATTTCAAAATTCTCAAAAAAAATTATATTGAAGCCCTTGTAATTTCGATCGAAAAGACCACTCAAGTTGCCCTGTGGATGACCGAACAGTTGTTATACTTATATGGTGCCGCAAAGAACTTAGTGATTTAGATAGCCTAGAAGGGTTTTCAATGTATTTAGGAGGAAACTGTCTATGGGTGCCCCTGTCAACTATCGCCTAACGCTACCACTACTTTCTTTACCCACATAGTTTTTTTTTTCAGTTTTACTCTCGGTCATTTGCCATTTTCCGAGTGTGCTCTTTGGTACCGATCTTGAGACTGAAACTTGGTGGTTCGTCAGAAATTCATGATCAGAACTCTTGAAAAGAAAGTCTCCGACCATAACTTCCTCTGGCAGTCATCAAAGAAACGGAGGTATTGAGGATGCATCCGCTTCTGGGTCCGTTCAATTCTCGAAAGTCCCGATAATTAACAGGCCCCTAAAGCTGTTGTTGTTTACATGTAAGATAGAAATTTCAATAGTTTTGCATCTAACATGATAAAACTATCAGTTAATGAAAAAATGAAGTATTTTGCTAGCCAGGACCCGCGCTCCTCTTATTCCTTTTATTTCGATTTGAATATTTGATTTCGGGCCCGAAAAGTTATAGGGACTTTGGACAAACGGGCCCCAGGGACCCGTTTCTCGAAAGTCCCGATAATTAACGGGCCCGGTAAGCTGTCTCCGTTTACATTAAAGATCGAGGTTTTAATAGTTTTGCATCTAACATGATAAAACTATCACTTAATGAAACAAAATGGAGTAGTTTGCTAGCCAGGAGCAGCGCTCTTATTCTTTATATTTCGATTTGAATATTTGATTTCGGGCCCGAAAAGTTACCGGGACTTTCGAGAAACGGGAAACCTGGTCCGTTGCCAAAGGCCGCAAGACGGAATTTACTGGAAAAGTAAACTTAGTGCTTTTGCCTTAACAGTGTCCTTTTATCGTGAATTTGAAGACGTCAGGGCCTAACCCATTGGTAAACACGTTTCATTCCAGCTTTCTAACTTGCTGTATCTGCGGTATATCTTCTTAGTGTCAGATTTTAAAGCTTGTTTGAGTAGCCGAGCATGCTGTAAGGAGGAAATTGTCTGATATACTTTGACATATCTTTTGGTAAAGGAATGAGAGACGAACAGGTCAGCGTTCTAGACCCCAGGTTTCTTTCATTGTATATATTCGATACTAAAAACTGAAACTCATGCCTTAAGTCTTCACACTCAAGGAGAGGTTTGTAGACTTGAAAATAGCGCTACGTCATCTACCACTCCACAAGGCCGCCCTGCCTGGGTAGCATTTCCCCAATTACTTTGCAATATTTTCTTAGTTGCGTGTGCTAATGTAAGTTTTACATGCTGGTTAGCCTGTGCAAGCATTTGAAAAGGGGGAGACAGTGTTTAGAGCGAATTTCTTACCTAACATCCTTGAGCAAGAGTTACAGCGTAACCCTTTCGACGGATTCTTCTATCCCCTTAACGGCCTTTCCATCGGAGTCTTACTAGGTAGTACCCAAGTAAGATTCAGAGCCACCCTTCCCAAAAAATATACATATGAAATAACGTGATTTTTTTAATGATTCTTCACTCAAAACAAAAAACGCTTCCGAGATCATTTATCCAGTTTGTCCAAAGTTTAAAACCTACGAAGTGTTCGTGTGTACTGGCAGGGTGTATGATTTTGATGTTTTCCAAATTCCTTAATAGTCATTGCTTTTATCACACGCGCAGGTGTCCGAAAAACTGACCACCACTTTACACTTTTAAATCAAGTACTGTTGGCAGCCAGACTATGCAACCTTTCAGTTTTTGTATAATTCAACAAATAACTTTGGAAACATCAAAGAAATGTATAAACAATTTTGTTTTCTGTTCGAAGGATGGTGATCGTTGTCACGCAACACCACTCCTTGTCTTCTCACGCTTCCTCCCTGTATGTTGTAACTGATTCTATTAAATGGTAAGAACATCTTTCAAATCGCCGAAAATGTCTTAAAAACATATTTTTTCTCGTGAAATATTTTGTTCAACCACCTGAAGAATTTAGATCATAACGCTCATTCGGTTTGAGTGACATTTTAATAACCTGGCCCATCTCCAATGACCTCTCGTTGGAGGTCAAATTACAAAATGCCTTAGCACCAGCAGAATTTTGGAGCTCGAGAGTAGAAAAAGTAAAACAAGTGCCCAAAACTATAAAGGTAAGTTAATTTATATTGCATGTTAGCAAATTAACTATCGTACTATAGAGATACATCAGGATTCTTCTGAAGAAATGCCAATGATCCCTTTCGGCAACAGCAAGCCGTTGGTGAATTATGCAAATGGGTCATATTTCACTCAAAATTTGTTCAAGTTCAGAAGGATCGTCTGAAGCGCAAATTAAATTACCCAAGCCAGTTCTTACATATGTTTTAGTACAATGTTTAACTAACTTATAGCTTGAGTTTCAGGAAAAACCAAGGTGTAGCACATGCCTAAAAATTAAATCGCGACTTTAGGTCTAAATTTAAACTTCGTTGAGTTGAAAAAGAACCAAAACTAAAATAAAATTGCTTACCTTCCACATTATCGTTAAGATAAGGATTAACCGCCATACTAGGGCTAAAACCCTTTATAAATTGATTTATCGGGGAATATGTTACCACGCTTTCTTCCTTTTTGCGTGCGAGTGAAGTTTTGAGACCGCCTCATTTTGCCTCAAATTTTGGTTGTTGTCAAGTCGCCGACCACGAAAATTGATCTTGTCGATTTGCTCCAAATCCAAGCGGCCTTTTGAAAAACAAACTACACCACGTTTAGTTACTTACTAATAAGTATGTATGGACAAGACATGAGCGAAATTTAATTTTTGATCGTGGCCGCCGGTTGCTCGATTTTTACAGACATTCGCTCTTAAGTGCATAACATCATTATGTCAATGACTATTGTTGGATGTTTGCCTCCGACGAGCAAATTTCACCACCAAGCCTCGTTTTAAAGTTCAAAAATTGCATGTTTAGGCCATTTCCGAGGTCCCCCGGGCCTCTGTTTCAAAACGACGGTAGGTACTCAGCCTTTGATATGTCATTATCATGCAAATAAAACTCATTTTCATAAGAACGGTTGAGTACCTAGCCTCATTTTGAAAGTAAGGGTTTTTGGAACTCGGAGGTGCCCTGTTCTCAAGGCAGAACAGTAGAAAAGAATATTCACGCCCAAAGAGTGTCAATTCAAAGATTTTTGCTTACAATCGAGGCTTAGTGGTCAGATTTGGTTTGCGTCTGACGTTATCATGCGTAAGGGTAGCCTTGTGAACAGGTTCTCTGTTTGGGGATAAAAAATAGCAAGGAAAGGGAAGGGAAAGGGGTGGGGAGAGAGAGCCTGTAGACAAACATTTGAGGCCGCTATTCCGCCCTCTTGTAATGAATGATTTTCCAGAAATGTGAGACTTAGGGCGCTTTCCATTTAGTCAAAATTTCCGGAATTTCCGGTTCGGCGGTAAATGGAACACGTTTCGTCGGTTCATCCCACTGGAAAATTCCCAGAAAAAGTGGAAAATCTAAAAAGGTGGGCCCGTTTTCCCGGTTGGAATTTCGGAACGGAATGTCGTGTTCCATTTACGTTTCTCGTAGTTTGTACCAGTTTCAGGTCGGCCGTCGGGCACCGCGACGTACCGGGGTTTACGACCAAATGGAACAACTTTTTACCAATCGGAAATTCCACTTTTGCTCCCACCGAAACTTCCGTTTTTTTTTCCTAAATGGAAAGCGCCCTTAGTTATGCGCACAGAATTACGGGATCGCCCGCGGGGCAAACATTGCAAGTCGCCACAAAGAAATGTGTGGCTTGGAGCTGTTTTTCCGTTAAAGCAGAGTCTTTGGACAGGGAATGCCGCATTTTGCCGTGATTTTATGAGAAGCGGAGGTGGCTAATGTTGGTGCTTTGAAATTGTCAGTTTTTGTGGGATCAATGCTATGAAATCTATCGATAAACACTCCTTGCGTAAGATAGACTGTTTGTGAAATTTACTGAATGGTCTCGAAATATATAGTACTAACTAATGTATAAATGAGATAAATGAGCGGGGAATGCGGACTCATTTAAGCCTTTCCAGTTGTACTTACATGTGCTCATATTAACAACGAGTGTAATTACGCTCCGCTCGGCCGCGATCACAATGCTGTGCCGGTTTGTGACAACGATCGAAGGTAAGCTTATGTATTGTCGAATTTGATATGTATTAACTTTAAAAACAAAAACAATTTCCCCACATTAGTAAAATGATTTCGTCTCGCCAAAAAAAACACAAGCGAAATGTTTTTTGTCATGATCCAGAGCAGCAATGAGTTCTAATGCCTTTTCCAATCATTTTTAAGGAAGTTATCGAATCTCTGAATTTCGCACATCAACTTGGTATTTTATATTTGCACACTCTGACTGCTTTTGTATCGGAAATCTTACTAGTTCGTACGATTTCTGCCTTATCTACTAATGGTTAAATACCATGTACTTTCCATGAAATATTTCGTAGTTGTCACTTTGTTTATACCAAAGTAAAGGAGGATTTTTTATTTTTATGGCCACGTACATACCTATGATTGTTGTCCTGTCATAACCCGCAGAGCCCCGCACGGCGCTCATCGCGGCCGAGCGTAGTTACACTCGTCGTAAATATCACCACACGTAAGCCAATCCCCCTACATGTATACCTAAATTTGTACTATATATTTCGAGACCTTTTCTTCATGTTTACCACTGTGTAAATTCAGTAAACATAAATTTCACCCTCAACCTCATGCAGCAAAAGGAGTCTTTAGGGAAAGTTCATTTAATATGACAAGAGGGGGGGGGGGGGGGGGATGAAGATATTGAAACTCGAAGCTTGAAATTTTAGCAGCCCCCCTCGCTAGCGGTTCAATAAAAAATTTTAGAGCCCCCCCACTATCGGTTCTTATGCATGCATGATTCTTGATTTTGTAGCTTGTCAACGAAAACGGCAATAAATATAATAGAATACTCTATTGATAAGATAATTTCCTGCCTTTCAATTTTAGTCAGACTAGCAAAAAATGTTTTCGCGGCGTTACGATTCCAGATATAGGAATGCGTGACAGGCGCCATCATGTGATATCAGTTTTGTGTACACAGCGAAGACGACTCGCGATCGGATCAAGCGCTGTCAACAGGTACACCTGTAGTATTAATGCATTCGGCTCAAAGGCTTTCCTTTCCTACATGATGTTCTATTGTGTCAAAAGTCACAAAAAGTTTGAAATACTTGATACATTTGAAGAATTATTGTGTTATTCGGGCTTTGCGTTAAGACCTTTCGTCGTGTATTGTAAACAGTCATAACAGAAAACAGGCATATTTCGTCGATCGGCTGTGCTGATAAATCGTTAAAATCACAACATATTTTTATGTTTCTATGTTTTTGGACATTCCCTTTGTTGGTCTGAAAAGACATTTTGTTTAGAAGATGTGGGGATTTTGCACAGTGCTAGGATGAAAATATGCATTTTTGAGTCATTTCCTGCGTACGGCAAAGTGGGTGTAAATCAAAAAATATTTAGTAGACGCGAGTTGTTTTTGAAGGACCAAAATTGTTTCCTTTACATTATTTAAGGACCAATTTAATCCTAGGAAGTGAAAAAAATCGTTGAAAGTGCAAAACTTTGAAGTGGTGAACTCGGCAATATGCGCTGTTTTTACTCTTTGTCACTGCAAAAACTTGGCCGCCGAGTGCTGAAGTGATTTTCCTCCCGAAAAATTTCATTTTGATATTTTTTCAAAAACTAATGCGGTTTCAATTACTTTTGGACTAAGATATATTCATGGGCAAAGTTTAAAGGAAATTGATTTTCCGACCCGAAACGCAGTGGACCGGTTTTAGGGAGACTCACTCTTAAGCTGCTTAACTTGTGTGCGACGGGCCGTTCGTCTTGCTACTTCAGTTTCTAATTTAACAAGCCCCTGCAATGAGCGAACTTGGAATGCGAAAGGTACAGATACTATCATGACTTCTCCAGAACGTGAACCTCCAAAGACAAGTACAAAGAGATCAGCAGCGCTTCGATCGCCGACAGGAATTACACCTTTGGGTATTTATCCCGTATTTATAGCATACTACAGCTGTAATAGGGAGCTGTAGGCCTACGCGACGTTTACCTCACGCCAAAATGGTGCTTGTTAATCCCATAAGTTTTTTCCTCTGCTGGGTAGATCATGCTCCGGAAGGTTGTACATTTTCACTGAGCAAATGTGATTTTAGCCGCTTGTTTCAGACTGAGAGGTCATCAGGACATACATATCGATTTCCTGTGGTTTTTGTCTCAGGTCGGCGGGATTTGTCCTCTGATGCAAGAGCATTTCCTTTGACCTCCTTTGAAGCGTAAAGCTTATTACTGCGGCTGAATAAGGGTCTTACTTTTTTCCAAACTGCCTTCTGGATCTGAATAACTAGGCGATTTTCTTTAGTCCGTGAATGAAATGTTTTTCTGAAATGTTGTATCACGCTGGGCCCAGCTCGTTAGTTTTCTTTGCAGAATGTTTAAAAATTATCACGGATAATAATTTACAGATCCAAAGTTATAAGATTCAAGTGCAGTTTAAACCGAAGCTACATCAACTATGGAGAATTGCATTGTGACTCGGTAAACTCCAGCCTAGTGTTTTTCAAAGATAGTAGAGACCTTTAGCATCAGGTAAACCGCAAACCGAAAACCGAACCGCAGGTACGCGTTTGCAGTTTCCCGTTTCCGAGATTTCAAACTTTAGCAAGGCGTTCAGTTCAGTTGAGTTCAGTTCATTTTTATTTAGCCAAAATATAATACAAAACAGGAATACAGATAGGAATTGTAATGTTGCAAGGGAGCCCAGAAGAAACTAGAAGGCTTTATGAAGCCTGGGCTCACCAGTCTCAAAGAAATTAAGCAAAATAAAATGAAATTCTCGGAGTGATACGTTAAAAATAGGAACTAAAGAGAGACTGAGTTAAGTTATGAATTCAGTAACAAGATAGATTTAACTCTGGATTGGAACAGAATACTTTCCTTTATTGGTACGGCAGAAAGGAATATAAAATTGATTTGAACTACGCGTTCATTGTTTAGGGCCGCCATGTTGTTTTCATCAAGTCGAAGTGCATCACTTTAATCGCCCCAAAATCAGCAATAATTAATTGATTCGAGATCAAAAACCCAACAAACACATCGCAAACGGATATAAAAAGCTAGTTCATACCTTTATACCGGGCCTTACCGCTGGAAGCCCCTGCGGTTCAAACGGGAACTGCAAACTGCAAACGTGACCTCAAGGCCGTGGTCATGTGACATTTTGCGGTTTGCGGTTTGCAGTTTCCCATGAAAGGTCTCTGGTACGTGTGAGTATTTTTGTTATGACAAAAGTCAGACAAAAGTGAGGAATTTCCTATGTTAATTTCAGTTTTGTTTGTCTCAATTTCGTGTCTGTCACGCAATAAACACGCCGCAAAAAAATAAATTGGAAACCGTCCAGTGGAAGAAGCCAAGAAAACAGAAGAAAACGAAATGTCATAAAAGACTAATATATAAACAATTGTCAACAATTGTCCAAGTCTCAGGTCTTTATGGCCTACAGTTTCTGAGTTGTTTGCCGAAACGTTTCACGCGCCTTTGTAGAGCTTTGTACGGAGACGCCATGCATATTTGTGTACAGTTTTGGTACACAAATATGGCCGCCAGAAATCAACAAAACCATCTGGAGTTCACTTTTTCTATAAAAGCTCTTTCTTTTCACTCGAGAGCTAGCATAAGTGCACATAAACACATCTTCTATTACGAGAAAAGGTTAAACTGCTGAAAATCAGGAGGAGAGACTTTCTTTCAACGAGACAGCATTCCTAGTTTGGTGGCACGCACTGTGAAAACTCGGAAGTCAAATTGCTTTATTTTCGAAATGAAACATGCTACGGGACTGGAAACTTGTACAAAGATTTATTTTTTGTTTATCTTTATTCGTAAACCCTCCTTATTTTGATTTTACAATTTGATGACGTCACCGGGAAATATTGGTTAAAGTACATCGCCTTCCGTGATGACCAACTAGCGTCTTTCAAAAAGCAAATTTTTAATTATACTAAAGGCTTGGAGGTACGGAGAAAAAATTTAACGTCTCTGCTAAGGCTCGTTTCTGTCGGCTCGAACGGTGAAACCAATTTGGTCTTGACAACCGACGTCGTCTAGAACTGACTTGAAACACTATAGTCGCGCAGCACTGGCAGGTATTGGTGCCAGAGGGAGAAGGCAATCTCGTAGCCGTATTTATCCCATCAGACATGGCCGAAAACACAGTAAGTGAGTTAACTTGAAATATAGGAGCTCCTCAATACACGTTTTTATAAATATTTTCAGTATTGACTCGGTTGAACTGGCTCTTAAGATAGCAAAGGATACACACGGATACTGTTTGAAGTCTTACAGAATCGCCCAGCGGAGTCGTAATCGGAACCACTGGCTTCTCTCAGGGCGTAAACAAACCAACTACGCGACTGCAAGCCACGCGAACGACTTCTTAAAAGTTAAAAGCCATGCCAGAACAAAACCTTTGCTGGCAGGGTAGGATTAACAAAGTTAAAGGGTTTATTGACTTTGCAATCACATTTATCTACCGAAGGCTTGTCCCGCACTTAAAACTGAGATCAGGTTCGCTTGCACTGGACGAAAAAAAATGGATTTACTAGGGTAGCCAAATTTCAGCAAATGTGTGGCAAATACCACATTTGCACAATTTTGCTCAAATTTGCGCAAGAGCAAAGACTGATCTTGCACTAGATTTGCTATCCGTAGCAATGACGGTAAATGCCACATTCGCACAACATTTACATCTTGGCCAAAGATACTGGGCAGCCATGGATTTGAGGGTCATTTGCAGATGGTTCAAATGTGTAGGCAAATATGTTTCTTTGAACTACATTTGCACATTACGAAAATGATAGCGCAAATCTGCTGTTTTGCACAGCTTTTGCTTTAGATGTAAAAGCATGTAAACCCCTGTTATTTTTAGAACGCTTACGCAGCTTTGCAAATGTCAGCGAAGTATGTAATTTGAATTCGAACAATGTTTGCTTGGGTTATCATGGATGATCAAATTTTCATAATTAAACCAGATTGCTTTGCATAGCAATTTTAACCAACTCTTTGCATTAAACATGTTTGCTCACGAAGCAAATGTTACCAAACCTAAACTTTGAACAAACTTTCTAGGGTATGCAAATTTGATCAAACAAAAAATTTTGCTTGTAGCGGCAAATGTGGTTAAAAGCCAAGTTTTGAACAAAGTTGCTTGGGCATCAAATCTGATCAAACTGTTATTATTGTACAATGTTTCGCTCAGGTAGCAAATGTAATTAATTTCTGACTTTGATTTGGTTAGCAATAATTAATGTAATCAAACCCATAAAATTGAGCATATTTTCTCAAGCCCCCGGGCAAATGTAAATTCCAAGGTTTTGTTCGTGACTCAGGATTTTCAGAGACACTCTGCTCTCAAAACACGTCTTCGGGAATAACAATTGTTGACCTTTAAATGTTCCTTTGTATTATATTTCTTGTCTTGATTGTTTTTCAAGATGATGGCTTTGCCAGTTGTTGTTTTCAGTCGTCCGTGAACACCGCATGCAAGAGTACTTAAAATGCTGCGTCTATCAAATGAATATGGTATTTTAGAAGTAACATGCAAACGAAAATGATTCTGAGACCTCTTCTTCATTACTAGCGTTCACTCAAACACTCTACAGCTCGCATTGTAAGTTTCGGCGCTTGGCAAAATTCAGAATAGGCTGGTCGGACGGGTGATTTTGTAAACTGAATTAAATTTTTTTTTCCGAAAATTTTTGCTAAAACCCCATTATTACCCTGCATACATGACAGATTAGCCTGACTGAATAGTCCCGTCTAATGGTGAATTCTCTATATAAAAGCGTTTTATGATGTTGTTATTTCTATAGTTTGTTGTCGAAGGGAAGCGTGTGTAAAGATCGTCCTGAATACTGAATGAGTGCAATTTGTCTTGTAAGATTATTCCGTTAAAAAAACTGCAGAATTATAATTAAAATGGGGCAAAAAATGACATAAATTCTGTCCGAGGTCTGAAAACAAACAAAGGCTGGTTTACGCGCTCCCAGCTGGAGTTGTAGCGAGCCACACAAAACAAATCCGACCTGCATGATTTTTCGTTTTGGCCTTTCCTTTAGGCAGAGAGACACCGATAAGTTATAAGATAGAAAATCTGGTATATTTTGCCAGACAGGGGCAGCATATTCTAAAACAGGACGAACAATGGTTATATAAACCCATATATAGCGTAAAACTATCAAACAAAGGTGTTATAGGTGAGTACAAAGGTGATTCTGCTTGGGAAGAATTTGTTTTCCACGCCTAATCTACTGTGGCCAAAAGTGATTTCTACTTATTAGGTGTACAAATGAGACTTAACTCGATGTAAGATTTTAGATGCTGCTTTATTCTTGCACTGTTTGCAAATTATTTTTTCTCTTAAGTCACCCAGCCTCACCCTTAAACGTCATATAGATATTGTTTGATTAAAATTATAAATTTATTCACTAGAGCTACGCTTTTAGCCCCGGCTAAATCTATTTAGTATACACACTCAGTGATCTTGGTAATTCAATCAATCTGATTGGTTAGCTATCTCGGACTATGACGTTATATTCACCGCGCTAGGCGGTGAATAGAAAGCCGAACAAAATCGCTGTCGTGAACTGGGTGTTTTGCCAAAGCTTCATAGTAAAGCCTTTTGGAAAATAAACGAATATCCAAGTGCTGCTGACTTTGAAGGCAAGAAAAGACTTCATGGTGTTTAAACAGCGTGATTTATTGTGAAGTGGTTTACTGTAGCTGACTTTTTGTACGCTCGAAGCTATGTTTACCACTACAGAGGAAAACGAGGTCGCTTTGTCACCGTTTTGTGATTTCGGGATTTTCTCGCAAGACCAATTTTGCCTATAAATAGAAGTTAATTTATGGAGAAAAGAGGAAGGCAAATATTTTCGAAAATTGTACGTGCCAGCAAGTTAACAAGGCAAAGAACATTGGAGATAAACAACGCTCACCTTGTAGCCGCTGTTGACAGCATTTGCAAGAAGCGACAAAGAAAACTTTCTCATTCACGGTGAGTTGACAGAAACAAAAAAAAGCTCTACTTTTCTCTAAGAATTGGGTAGTAATTTAAATTTTTGGCGTTTTCTTTTAAACCGTTGATGCTAAAGCTTACAAAACTCGATACAAAAAGATTTAAACTATCATTTGCCATGATACTGTAAAGATCTAACTTTTGCGCATCCACTGTTTACGGCTTCGTGTTCAAGCATGAATTCACCCGTCAATCAAACTAATCGTTTTTTAATGATTTCCTTTCTGATTCCGTTGAGATTACTTAGTGTGAATATACTAAAACAATTTTTTACCTCAGGCTCAGTTAATATTGTTGATTCAGGTATATACACACTCAGTGATCTTGGTGATCTAAGCAATCTGATTGGTTCGCTATCTCGGACTATTCAACAATATTCACCTCCTAGCGAGTGGATAATAGGGCCATTTATACGAGGAACAAGACGCCTAAAGTCGTTTCCGTGGGATGCGTTGGTCTATGGAAGCATAATGGCGTCCTATCTGAATTTGGAAAAGTCCCCAATCCACATCCCCTTTTTGCTTCCTCCCTATTCCCCCGGCCCCTACCCTTTTCGACACCTGCTATGCACGCTAAATTTATAGTTGTCAGTGGTCGCAAGGATGGAGTTGATCTTGTTTTGATCTATCGCTATGTAGTTATTTTCGTAGCACGATTTGGATAAGAAAAAGAAGTTAGTTTGCATCAAAAACAAGGCTTACGCGTGTAACTTAAATTGGAATGTTAACGGAAACAAGTAATGGAGAACATGCACATAATGCTCTCTGATTAACCCGAACAGGAACTATATGTATAAAGATACGTCATATCTTGGTAGTAAGTTGCCACAGGTAACTTTTTCAAAGAGAAATAAACACTTTAGTTTTAGGTTAATGGAACAAAACAAAACAAAACATCCGCTTGCTTTATCCAGGGTCTAACCCAGGGTTACAAAGTTCGATAAAGTTCCAATGTTTTAATCCAAGATGAAGTTTAATATTCCAAGATGCTCTTGATACGGTTAAAAATTAATTGCCATGTGTTTCCAAGGTCTCAAAGTTAACATAGTTCCAATGATTATCCCTCATTCCAAGGTATAATAAGTTTACTAAGGTCCTGATCCGTGTCCCATCCCATCCGTGTCCCATCCATGCCAAAAGCGAGTCGTCGATCGACGAGGACAATATTTCACGATTAATTAACTGCGCTGACGTCACAAAAATCAGAAAAACACGCGTAGTTCGGGTTAGAATAGTATGAGCAAAATACGCCCACGAGCCATCACGCCCGCATGCGCATAATGCACATAGATGAAAATATGTGGTTTCTTCGAAAAGTATGAAAGCCATTCTTAAAGCTATTTATTAGTATTATTACGGTGATATCTCGCCAGCTGAAAAAGGAGAGATAGCGGATTCAATTTTATACCTAACACTGGATGTTTTCCCCGAAATACTTGACCATTGTAGCCAAAATTTGAGCCGCGATGGTCGCTCGTGCGGATGGCGATCATCGGACAATAAGCCCTTCATTCCCTAATCTGCTGTACCGACTGTTTCCAGACTTTCAAATGCCAGCCCACTTCCGAATACTTTTACAACCTTGTTCCTCCTTAGGGATAATTTCGACGGCGACGTTTTTCTTTAAAAGTCTGCTGTAAAAGATGGTGCCGATCTAAAAAACGTACACCACGTCCTCAACTGCACGTACAAGACCGTAGCTCTCGACGGACAACTTACTATTGCTTTCGTCAAGGGTCAATCCGTGACTTGTGCAACGACACTTTCTAGTGCATCTTGAGCATTGAAGGACTCTTGAAACAACAGAAAGTACATGTTGGTTCCTCGATGCAAAGGTTCCTTAGATCAGGATGCAAGTTAAGTAAGAAACCTTTCTTCTCATATTTTTTTAAACAATGTAATACAATCGAAAAAAAAAATTACACTTTCTGTAATTTTGCCTTAAAGCCACTTCTGGAATTTCTTAATCAAATCAAATGCAAG
>OZ037992.1:46786757-46833400 GCA_964035705.1 Porites rus
TTCTGACAGTTCTAATACAACGTTCCCACACGCCACCGAAATGGGACCCCGATGGTGGGTTAAACAGCCACTTGACATTTCTTTGCAAGAGGAACTCATGGATCTGACTCTTGTTCCAACCAGAGATAGCTTCTCGGAGTTCCTTGCACCCGCCAACAAAATTTGAACCGTTGTCCGACCTCATTACTTCAGGAACACCTCGCCTTGCGATAAAGCGGCGCATGGAGTTCAAGAACGAATCAGTGTCCATACTCTGGGCGACTTCCAAGTGTATGGCTCTGGTCGCCAAACACGTGTACAAGACTCCATAACGCTTAACTTGACTTCTAGCCCTCTTGACCCAAAACGGACCGAAACAATCAACGCCCACAAAACTGAACGGGGCTTTGTTAGGTGTGACTCTGTCAGCAGGAAGATCGGCCATCTTCTGAGTTTTAAACGGAGCCTGTCTTCGCCTACAGCTAAAACAACGGTTTACAACTCTTCTCACCGCGACTCTTCCTTTGATAATCCAGTAACTCTTTCTGATCAAAGAGAGCACATATTCTTGACCAGAATGTCCAGAAAGCAAGTGATAATGCCTGACGATCAAATCTACAACATGATGTTTCTTAGGCAGTATTACAGGGTGTCTTTGCTCCTGTTCAATTGGTGCATGCCTCAATCTTCCTCCCACACACAGCAGGCCATCGCGCAGCTCAGGATCTAACTTGGCGATTGAACTTGATTTCTTGACGGAACCTGTTCTTCTGGCTAGGACTGATTTCTTGAGCTCAACTTTTGATTCTTTACCTTGCAGACACACCAACTCTTCTCTAAAGCATTGCCTTTGTACATACTTCAAGACTTCTATCTCAGCAGAGTGCATTTCTTCTACACTGATGGGACTGGGTATTTCGGAGACGAGTACTTTAGCTGTGCCTTCCTTCCGCCTGCGACACTCGCGCAGAAGATTAGAACGGTAACGCAAGATCCATGCCATCAATTTCTTAAGCTTATACCACGAGGAACAGGACTGCACTGCTCGGTTTAAGAAGTCAGCTTCAACTGTAGACGCTATTGAGAAAGTTTTCCTTTCCCGTTTCACCTCAGGATCATCTTCCTTTATTTCCACAGAAATTTCAGGTCGCTTAGGCCAGCGGTCCTCTGCTTCCCACAAAAAGGGAGGGCCATTAATCCAGCGGCTTTGGTGGATGATGTCTTCAGCTGAAAGCCCTCTGGACGCATCGTCAGCTGGGTTGGAATCTGTGTCAACATAGTTCCACTGATCTGGTCGCGATCCTTCATGGATTGTTGTAATTCTGTTCGCGACGAACGTCTGAAATCTCTTCTCTTTGTTCGTAATATAGCTCAACACGCACGTGCTGTCCGTCCAAAAGAACTCTTCTTCTAGTGCTACATCCAACTCATGTGGCATCATCTTGTTCAATCTGGTAGCAACCACAGCAGCTGAAAGCTCCAGACGAGGAATAGTAACTGACTTCTGGGGTGTTTGTCTCGACTTCCCCATCAAAAAGGCACAATGGACATTTCCAGCTTCATTGACGACTCGAAGATAAGTAACAGCACCATAACCTTCACCTGATGCGTCTGAGAAATTGTGAAGTTGGCTAGACACTATGCGGCCAAAGTTCTTGGGCCTTAAACAACGTTCAACGGCGAACTGTTCGAGTTTTGGAAGTTCCTGCAACCAATCTTGCCAACGCTTTAAATCTTCAAGGGGAATTCTATCATCCCAATCCAATCCCTTCCGGCACAGATCACGCAGAATTGCTTTCGCAGGCAGAATTAATGGTGCAACAAACCCTAGAGGGTCATAAATTGAGCTTATGACGGAAAGAATACCCCTCCTCGTTGGGGGTCGGTCCTTCACTGCAATCTTAAAACGGAAGGTATCTGACTGGACATCCCACAGAATGCCGAGGGCACGCTCAACAGGCAAGTTCTCGAGATCGAGCTCCTTGACGGAACTGGCTCTCTCGGATACTGGGACTGACTGGATGACATCGTAGGCATTTGAAACCCATTTCGTTAAGCGGAAACCTCCTTTGGCTAGCAACTGACGTAGCTGATCGACCAGTCGACTTGCTTGTTGGTTATCTTCCACAGACTTCAAGCAGTCATCAACATAGAAATTTCTTCTCACCGTCTGAATGGTGTCTTTATCAAAATGTTCCGCATTGTCTTCAGCCGTTTTCTGCAGTGCATAATTCGCACAACTGGGAGATGAAACTCCCCCGAAAAGGTGAACTAGCATTTGAAATTCTTCTGGTTCTTTGTCCATTTCACCACTCGGCCACCACAGGAAACGGAGGTACCTGCTATCCTCTATTGGTACGCGCACTTGATAAAACATCTTCTCAATGTCAGCCATGATGGCTATGGGCTGTTCTCTAAATCTTGTTAGGACTCCAATGAGCGAGTTGGTTAAATCAGGTCCTTGCAAAATCTGTTGATTGAGCGAGACATTCTGGAATTTTGCGGCACAGTCAAAGACCACCCGGACCTTATCGGGCTTTTGTGGGTGAATGACGGGGTGATGAGGTAGATACCATGAGGGTGAATCCTCTCGCTGACCTTCAGGAACTTTCTGTGCATGTCCTTTGTCAAACAAGTCATCCATAAATAAAGAATACTTCCGGTGTAGTTGGGGATCCTTCAGCAGCCTCTTCTTCAGCAACCCAAGACGATGTTCAGCGACGATCTTGTTGTTGGGCAGATCTGGAGGGAAGACCTTCCAAGGAAGCGCAACTTTCTTAATGACCACCGCGGAGCTCAGCTGAATCCTCCATTATGGCAAGGGCTCTCTTGTCATCTTGAGACAATCCTTTCTCAATGCTGAACTGCGAATCATTAAATTCCATTTCACAGAAACGTACAAACTGCTGGTCCAAGACAACATGAGACTGGATACGGTTTGAAGTACGGGCTGCCTTACTTGCCCTACCGAGTGGGCCATTGATGGTCCATCCTAGCAGTGTTCGCACGGCATAAGGACCACCATCTTCACTTCTCTGCACTTCATGAGGTTCAAGAAGTTTGGGTACATCATTACCTATGAGCAATTCGATGTCGGCATCAATGCAAGGTAGGTCGATATCTTTCAGGTAGAACCACCTTTCCACATCACTTTGAACCGGCATATCATCAACGGTGACTGGAAGCTTGACTCGTGAGAAAACATTTGACAGTTCAACGACATTACGTCCTTGCAGATCAGAAACTTCCAAATTGACCACTAGACTTTCACTCTTAACATCATTACTATCCATGGTAGTTAAAGACAGCATCGCTTTTCTACCGGTTGCACCTAGACGTTCTATCAACTTGTCAGTGCAAAATGTAGTGTTCGACCCTGGATCCAGAAACGCGTAGGTTTGAACCATCTTCTCCCTTCCCTCGGCTCTGACATTAACTGGAACTATGGCAAGTCCTGTAGCTGATGCTCCGGCCCCAGTCGCACTACACACTCCTTCACATGCTACCATTTCAGTGAAACAGCTTCGGGCTTGGCCATTCTGATTCTCATTCTCCGTGTTGCTCGACTGGGTCTCAGATACTGATGGAGTTGGTGCTTTGACTGGTTTGTCATTCCTTGGGTGTAAGAACGTAGAATGTTTCCGATGACCTATCTTACATCCGACAATCTGGCAGAAGCTTTTCTTGGGGCACGACATCGCCATGTGTCCCGCAACAAGACAATTATCACACAGTCCTCTACTACGCACAAAACTAATTCGCTCATCAACCGACTTTCCTCTGAAAAGCTGGCAGCGTGACAGCCAATGACTCTCCTTACACAATGGGCACTTGACGTTCGACTTGTCAGGCGCACGTTCAGTGTTGTCCTTAGGTGGGTCAGTAGTACTTTCCGGGGTGGTTCCTTGTGTCGTGAAAGCAGAACCTTTGTGCTCCTTTGATGGTGTTCTGTACCTTCTTTTGGAACCAATGCCTACAGCGTTGTTCTTGTCATCATTCGAGTGGATGTCCCCAAACACTGGATGGTTGGCTATTCTAGCCTTTGCTTCAACAAATTCTGCAACATCTCCGATAGTGACCTCTCTTTTCAGCTCTTCATTGATGTAATCAGCCTTTTCTCTCCATCTCTGTCTTAGCCAAAGTGGCAACCTTCCAATGATCCTTTGGAGAGTGTCAGGGTTTTCAATTTTGTTTAGGTATCCAATTTCCTTGAGAGAGTTCTTACAACTTGTAAGTACAACCGAGTACCTTTGCAAAGCAGGACCATCATCTGACTTAATCTGAGGAGTTTTCGTTACTCGATCAATGAGGGCAGTTGCTATTTTGTAGCTTTGACCATATCTATCCTTAAGGAGTGCTCTTGCAGTCTTGTAGCCTTCTTTGGGATCCATCGATAAACAGCTTTGCATTAACTCCTTCACTTCTCCTGATGTATATTGAACGAGATAGTACAAACGTGAGTTCGGGCTGCTTGTCTTTGACTCTATTAAATTTTCAAAGGCTCGCACGAAGTCAGAGTACTCAACAGGATCACCCGAAAACACAGAGATTTCAGGCTGTGGCAATGTCATGGCTAATGTTTGAAGCTGGTGCTGTTTCAGCAATTCCTGAAGCTGTTGATTTTGTTGTTGTTGCATCTTCTGGACTTCAATCACGTGACTGACATTCTTGTCACTTAGATCTAGGTGTTGTTCCAATAATCCACCTTCAGCACTTTCACCATTAATCGCAGAGGGTGAGCATCCGTAACCTTTCCATACAGGGGCGTCTGGGTTTAGTGGACTGCATTTAACCTCTTGATTTTCCTCTGTCTGATGAACTGGAGCTTCCACAGTTTCCTTCTCTTCGACTTGACCTGGAGTGGAAGTTGCAAATTGACCTGTTAGTGTCAGTGTGTGACTTTCTTGGCCTTCAGGCATATCCACGGTGCTCTCTTTCTTGGTTGCATGTAAAGTCGGTAACTGACTTGACAGTGTTGACAGACGTCGCTCCTCACAATAACTGTACACCCTTTCTTCAGCGTCGGCCTTTGCTAACTTAGTTTCCAACTCAAAATTCTCTTTCTTCTGCTTCAACAAGAGTTCTTCTAACTGAATGTCCTGCCGTGTCTTCAATGCAGCTACTTCCACTGACAAGGCAGCTTTCTTAGCAGAGGCTCTCAACCCTGCACTTGAAGCGGTGCTTGACTGTGAGAGACTGGAACTAGCGCTAGATTTAGACTTGCGCCTCCTAGAACTTGCAGCAGACTTCGATTTCGTAGAACTAATATTACTGATAGAGTCTTCCGGATGAAGACTGATGGCAAGATCTAATTCTTCTTGGAGCTTAAACTGAGCAGATTGCAACCAGACATCAAATGACTGAAACACCGCAGTTCCCATACGTTTCACTGATTCAAAATACTCGATCGAGTCCCGAATTGCACTTTCATCAGTCAACTCAGCGTGATACTTATCATGTGCTTCGTTAAAATGCCTCATAGCTACTTCTAAATCAAGAAACTTCGCTCTAACCTGATCAACATTGTCAGAGCTCTTCATTAGCTCAAGTAATTCGCGCTGTCTTCTGGTGACGGCCGCCTTTGAACCGGACCTACTACGCTTTAAGCGAAGAATTCTCTCGTGAACGGCTCCATCGACGTCGACAGTTTTGGTTTTCAACCCACGTAAGTCCATCTTACTCTACAATCGATCCACAAGCGAAGAAACAAATTATCGATAACACCAATCAATCAAAGAACGGATAAATCCATGGCACAATCGACGAAAATCCAAGACGATCCACAGCGAAACCAGCGTATCCTTCTAACGCAAATGTAGACTTAAATGTTCATATGAATTTATTCCAAGGAGATTCGGACCAAAGATTCGTTACAAGGATCTGGTTAGACTACGAAAAACAAAACGAGTGTGAATAAAAGGAAGAAAGATGAAAATACTTAGCGACAACATACTTACAGGATTTGAAGGCTCGAAGGAAACGTGGAAAAGACTTTAGGCCGTGTGAACGAACAGAACTCGACTAGAACTTTACCTCAAGATTTTCGAGCGAGCACATGCCCCAGACCATAATATTACAACGACATATAAATGACGTAGTTCTTCTACCAGTCCCGCGCGGGCAAAAGACGGGAAAAACTTAACAGATACAAGAAGAACGTTTTGAAACCTACAATAATCATGTCATTTCATTTTTTTTTTCATTTTTTACACAATGTAAAATGAAATGAAATTTACTAGTAACTCGAACTTTAACTCGAACTTTAACTCGAACTTTGTGACTCGAAGTCTAACTCGAAGTCCAACTCGAACTCAAATCCAAACTCGAACATACCCTACTCCCACATTCGACTGGTGGTAAGTCTTGCCCAGTTGTTGAGTTGAAGGTCCATCTGATATCCCTGAGGTGATCACGAGTTTCCGAGTGTTCTCTTGAGAATCAAGGTGCACCTGTTGCGTCAACGACCAAGATAGTGGGCTTCCTGTGCAAGTTTACGGACTTACGGTCACAAGACAGTGACACAGCGCTCTTCGCTCACTTGTCAACAGTCATTCTAACCAATCAGAATATCGGATCACGATACCAGTATCTGTAATCGTGGATTCGTGAAATCATAACAATGGCCCCGTCCACACAAATCTGGATACTTTTAAAGCCGCATAGTCTTTAACACGTGTACGAATCGGCCTTCGTTCTCTTGGAGCCGGTGAATTTGCACACCGAAACCGCCAATTATTGAAACCGCTCTCTAAGGTGGATTATTTTGGATCGGGTGGGTTTGGTAAATTGGTGTGGAAAACTGAAACCGAGTACATTTGAAGTCAATTACGTCTCTCGGGTCCGGTCTTAAATGAAAACGTTAAGTGGGTTCAAGTTCCAAATGGCGGACAACAATGTCCTGTTTACTAACCGAGGTTCAATTACGCCTTCGCCGCAGGCTATCTCCTGATTGTTATTGCACAGTAGTTAACTGGGCTGCCTGTGGTGCAGCCCATTTTATGAAATGGGTTTCATTTTTTTGTTGGGGTTAGGGGGGGGGGTGGTATTTCTGGGAAGTGGTAGTGGGAGCGCACAGTCCGTGTCATCTAATCTTTACACTATTTCAGAGCAATGTCTATAAGGTTAATGTAAGATTACCCCCCTGTGGATTTAAGTCGTGAAAAAGGACAACCTTCGACGTTATGATGGTTTGACATGAAGTACTTACCGATGTTAAGTGAAGGGAGCCATTCAATGAAGATGTGTTTGAAGCTAGCATACAACGCTTTTTCATTGTCCCCTACAAAAGATGCTACGATGATTACCTTTTAGGGTTTTCCAAAACGTGATTGCAAATGTCTCTGTGTTTGTGGCTAGAGTGTGTGTGTGTGTACATCCATTGATTTAAGACGTTTTTCAAGCTATCATGGACACTTTTTATCAGTGCCATTTTCAAAAGATGACAGGATAAGTCGCTTTTAAATTTTCTCTTCTCTTTATGTTGAGGTTTAAATCGTTTAAAATGTGACGGCCTATGTCTACTTTTATCTTATTGCGATTGTTACTTTGCGTGTGAAAGGTCATTCCTTGCAGGAAAGGATAGTCCTGGGAAATTTGCTCATTGTAGACTACCAAGTCATATTTAACAATTATTCTTTGAAATCGAGGTGAATAGTGGCAAAATATTTACCGAGCCGCGAAAGCGGCGAGGTAAATATTCCCAAAGCCACTATTCACCGAGATTGAAAAGAATAATTGTTTTAGTATATACACACGAAGTGATCTCAACAAAATCAGAGAGGAAACCATTCAAAAGTACGATTTGATTGACAGATCAAATCACGCGTAAGTTTAAAAATAGATCTTTGCCGAATTTTCAAACATGGCAATTCACAATTTTATCATTTCGCAAACAACAGCGTAAAGGCTTAAATGGAACCGCTAAAAGTTTGAACTGTTTCCTTACCTGAGAAGAAAACTAGAGCTATGTTGTTTTCTGTTGACTCGCCAAGTTTATAGCCAAAAGGGTTTGTTGTGTCGTTCTTCGCATGAAGTGCTGACAAAAATGGTGGCTCGGTTGCTCGAGGTAAGACGTCGTCTTCCTGTGTCATTCTTTTTCCTGTTTACTTGAAACGTAGAATTTCTGCAAACATTTCCTTTTAAATTTGTTTGTCATAAATAAACTTCGATTTTCGAGCCAAAATTTTCTTGTTACAAAACGCTGAGTTCACGAAACGGCTTCTTCTACGCGAATACACGGGAGTTGTAAACAATCCATCGACCACAAAACGCAGCTACAGTT
Source organism: Porites rus (assembly GCA_964035705.1). Lineage (NCBI taxonomy): Eukaryota > Metazoa > Cnidaria > Anthozoa > Scleractinia > Poritidae > Porites > Porites rus. The sequence goes on from OZ037992.1 coordinate 46,795,018, forward strand.
AACTGAAAAACGCCGTATTGAATCCTTCCAAGTCTTTTCTTGCCTTAAAAAAAGTCAGCCCTAGGATTCTGTCGACTTTTAAAAGATCTTTCTCTAAAAAAATGTGAAAAACACCGAGCTCACACATTATCCACTCGCTAGGAGGTGAATATTGTTGAATAGTCCGAGATAGCGAACCAATCAGATTGCTTAAATCACCAAGATCACTGAGTGTGTATATACTATATGTATATATTCACTTGGACAGTAAGAAAGGCCTTATAACGCAATATCAGACAAAAACAAAACTTAAATTAATTTGCTTTGTTAGTTTTAAAATCCAGAATTGAGAAATGTACTGCTTGTTATTAACAGCGTTTTATTGCCTGTAGAACAATAAGTTTTTGGAATTTGCGGTTAAGTCAAATTAGTCACACTATATTTTGGGGGCAGAGGGATTGGGGGACGGGTGCGTGAAAATAACGCTTATTGTTTCATGCTTGCTTATTTTAAATCATCATGGTGGAATTTGAAAAGGTACGACTTAAAAATGGTACTCTTTTTTCTTGTTACGAAAGTCTTCCAATGTTCAAATGAGTAAATGTTTAACTCTCACATGAGATGCTATGTCACGTAATGGTTAGTGACAAGCCTGGTGGCCTGAGAGTGTGCAGCCACCTTCTCCCCCAGGAAAGTTGGCAGCTCGGTTAAAATCGCCTTTTGGCGATTCTTGTTTTATCTAGTGTTACATTTTGAACATTCTAGCAGAATTCGAACCCAGGACATTCCAGCAGTCGGTCGCTCTAACCACGGAGCTGTGGGTGCCTCATTGATTAGCTCACAATGTACACAACATTTATTCATGTACTTGCGAGATGCAGGTAGTTTAGGGTGTGGCTTTAATTAGTTTTCAGTGTACTCGCGAGATGCTAATGGTGTGTGTAGGGGGGAGGGGGGAATTCCATTAAGTACTCCAGTTTTTATCTATTTTAGTTCATTGCATTGAGTGGCTGGTTATCACATCTTTGTCAGCTTATAATTTTGTTAAAAAACATAGGGAATTAGTAATGGGACACAGCATTCTAAAATAAGAACGAAATAGCCGTCCATGGCTTCCACTGCCTGGGTGATATAAGGTCCCCTATCTTCAAATTTGTAACTGAACTCATTAGCTCTCTTAACAGTCTTAAGCTAATAACTTAGTATACATTGTGTGTTTGATGCTCATTTCAGAACGTGACAGAAGAAAACGAAGGAAACGGAGAATTTCAATCACAGGATTCAGTTGGCGTTGAGAATGCAAGTGATGAGAATGAAGCAAACACGGATGACGCGGAGTCAGGTGATAGGCGAAAATGGTGGAAAAAGGGAAATAAAGAGCAAAGGGACTCAAAAAACAAAGAGCAAATTCCTAAAAAGAAATCAAAGAGGAAAGACAAGAGAGAAAAATTGTTGTTAGCTGTCGAGGAAAAAGAGGTGCTGATAGAAGGGAAAGATTTTTGCATAAACATGTTGTCCGAGAAAAACGAGATAATTTTAAGGCAAATGAGAGATTCAGAGATCAGTTTTTCGGAAAGGATCAGTATTTTAGAAACAGCGTTGCATGAAAAGGATCAGACTTTAACCCAGCAAGCTGTTAATGAAGATATGATAAATAACGGGTTAGAACAAGAAAGTCCTTCATTGAGGCAGCTTCAGAAAAAAATTGAACAGGAGCGTGAAGCAAACTCGCGTATGCTGAGGGTTTGGAACGATTTGGAGCAAGTGAACCAGGCGCTGGATAAAGAGACATTCTTGAGAAACAGGCTTGAGCGGCAGCTGAGGGAAAAGGAAACTAACTTAGCTGACGAACAACAAGCAAGACTTAGACTTGAAGACGAACTACGTGAAGCAAGGGAGACCTGCGCTGAGTTAGAAAGAAGGTTAGAAAACGAACGTCTGTTAAGGGAGACAACTCGACAAGATGTTCAAACAAAAGAGGATACAATTAGAGAGCAATCGCAACTTTTACAGCAAGAACGCGAGCTCAAGTCAGGTTTGGAGGAGAGGGTAGGAGATTTGCAAATTCAAGTGTCGGAAAGCGAGCACCGACGACGGGAGTTGCAGGAAACCTTAGGTGACGAACAGCAAGCAAGACTTACTCTTGAGGAGGAACTTCGTCAAGCAAGAGACACTCTTTCTGGGTTAGAAAAAAGGTTGGAAAACGAACTTTCGTTCAGGCAGACAAGTCGACGAAATCTTCGAACAATAGAGTATACACTTAGAAGGCAGATTCACCTTTTACAGCAGGAACGCGAGCTCAAGTCAGGTTTAGAGGAGAGGGTAAGAGATATGCAAATTCAAATTGAAGTGGAAAGAAACAGAAGAATCGCAACTGAACAAGAAGTGAGAGAGGAAAGAATTAATTTACAGCAGGATCGAGAAAATCTGGAAAGAGAGCGAGAAATTTGCCAGCAAAGAATCCGCGACAGTGAACGAACAGTGTCGGAAAGCCAGCACCGACTACGGGAGTTGCAGTCAGCGGCTACTGCAGCCGAGGAGGACTTGGCTGAGTATAGGCGTCTTGAACCACGTGACTGGATCATCGGACGTGATGAGGTTATACTGAGTGAAAGGAGTTTAGGAGTTGGAGCCTGGGGCAACGTGCACGAAGGAACGTTTCGTGGTTGCCAGGTAGCTGTTAAGCAGATTCACGATCTGATTCTTTCTCCTCATAACCGGAGATTGTTCGAACGAGAAATGAGTATTGCTTCGCGCTGTCGGCATCCTCATTTACTACAGTTTATTGGCGCTACTAACGACGATGGCAGCCCGTTATTCATAACTGAGCTACTCGACACTGATTTACGAAACGTTTTAAGGCAGCGCTCGTTACACCTCGAAGAAGTGGTTTGTATCGCTTTAGATGTCACCAAAGCACTCAACTATCTTCATCTCAAAAAGCCATCCCCTATCATTCGTCGCGACATCAGTAGTTCAAACGTGTTACTATGGAGACGAGATAATTGCTGGAGAGCTAAGTTGTCAGATTACGGGGCAGCAAATTTCATGCGCCAGCACATGACGTCTAATCCGGGAGCCAGTATATATGCCGCACCTGAGTCCCAGACGTCTCAGCAGTCACCAAAGGTGAGCACAAACTCTGACTACACCTTTCAGTTGCCCTTCATTACCGGGAAATATATTTTTATTAACATTAAGCTAGTATTCATTTTAATTAATATAAAAACAGTTTAAGCAAGGAAGCAAACATTTAAGTTTGTGGCATAGTCACGTAAGATTTTTGCATGAAGAAGAACAATCATTAAGGTTTCTACAGCGTTTTAGCGAGAACATTCTTTAGTGCGAACGAAGTTTCCTTGGGTGAATGTTCGTTTATGAGAATAGAATATCAGTAACAATCATTATTTTTATGAGCATTATCTTGCCAATACTGCGTTGAATTTGGAGGTACGTTTTAATTCGTGCGAATTTTACAATATACCCTATAAAAACCCATATTGTATAGTACTTTGCAATCATTTCGTTAGGCTTGTACCGTGTAGATGTATGTAATTTGCTGCGGCTGTGCTTGCAAAAACAAACGCGGGATGCGTACAATGCTTAGTCAATACATGTACAAATTCAGGGAGCAGGAGGATAAATAAAAAATAACAAGAAGAACTTGATGGATAAATAACAACACATCTTTACTGTTAATGAATTTCTTTTCTTGTTGAAGGCCATTGAAATGAGGTAAATGTTTTATCCTACTCTAAGGGATTGTTATTTTCACCGAGTTGAAACTATATTGGGAGTAATGAATGTTCTTACATATGTGAAACGCTTTATTGATCACACAAATAATTAAAACGATTGTTTATTTTTCTGCAATGATTACACATTTATTGTTAATACCGAATGATTTTTTGACGCTAATAAATCTTTATTTCCTGGTAATGAAGGGCGAAAGGTGTATGTTGCAGTTAATTTTTATTTTTCCATTGTTTTTGGGTATTTAAAACAAAGAAAATACAAAAATTAACTGAAATAAAAAAATAACTGCAACATGTACATATCACATGATCTTCTGTTTACCAGTAAACAAACCTAGCAACGCTATGGTCATCTGTAGGGTACTTTATTAATCAGAGAACTCTAAGTTTTTTTATATGTAATCAGGCTTGTCTGTGGGGAAAAGTGCTACCCTTAAGGAAACTGCAACCATTTTTGAAAAAAAGCATTTTGCCATGCAATAGAGAGATTAAGATTCACGTTTACGGCACACGGCAAACGGCAAACGTCAGTTGAGAATTTCTCAAAATAGAAAATAAGCAGATAAAAACAGTCCAGAACGATTCTTTTGGATAAAACTGGCATAAATTTACCTATTTTTGTGTAGAAGTAATAAACAGTAAACAAAAAATAAGGGGAAAACTTGGTCACGTGGTACAAATTCACGTTTGCCGTTTGGCGTAAACGTGAAACTTAATCTCTCTAATGTTGTATTTTTGTTTACGGTACATGTAACAGGACCTTTCCACGGTTTTTTTAACTTTTGACTGGGACTAGTAATCGAAAATGCCGGCGCGACATGATTGCCTTAAATTTTATTTAGTAAAGATGCCAATTTTGAACGTGCTTTGTTGAAAACTAACGAAGATTTAGCTCCGAAAAGTCGCCAAATTTTACAGCCGTCTGTGTGGTGGGAGGCAAGTTCCTGACCCAACCATACAAACGTCAATAAACTTCAGCGTCTCTCTGGAACAATGTCTTTGCTCGTTTTTAACACATCACCTTTAAACTTGGTAAGCATCCTAATTTTAGGACCCTCTTTTCAGCAGTGTCAATGAATATTTGCTTACTAATCTTTATCAAACTTGAGAAAACCGTGGAAGGGTCTTTTGTTTCCAAACAGCGCGTGCTTTCATTGGTTACATCGAGGTCACGTGGCAACTAACAATCAAACTGCTTGCGGCCAAATTCTCTGAGCGGCCAACATGGCAAAATCTATGACGCCAGAGAGTAACAGTGCAATGTTACGTCGTTTGTAGGGAAGGAGCGCATGACGAGGACCCAAGTACGTCTGCAAGGGAGGCGAATTACGAGATTACTTTAGACTATTGTACAGCAAGCTACTGTCTGTGAATAGGGTTGCTTTAGATAAACATTCCTACTATACATACTTCATGCTACGTGTATCAAGATTTAATGGACTGTTACTTTGTTTCGAGTTTTGTTGTAAATTATTTTCTCAACCTTTCGATGGTTGTTTTCTTTCTTTCCGGCCGGCAGGTGGATGTGTACAGTTTTGGCGTACTGCTCTGCGAAATGTGTACAAGAGAACAACCGGTCCCGCAGCAGAAACAATATCAGATAAGCCTCGTTCTTAATGGTGTGCTGAGAGAGCTCATTATGCGATGCGTCGCGAGAGCCCCAGGGGCGCGACCCACTATGAGTGACGTCATATCCGTGTTGACTCAACAAGCAGAGTCTTTGCGGGCTGAGAGCCTGGGCCAGGTTGCATAAAACCTTCTCAAGATAAGAGGGCTCTTAACTTTTGTTCTGGAACAGTAACCTGTTGTTTTGAAATAATAGCTACGAGTTCCCTTAATCTTAAGATGTTGTTTTGCAACCCAACCCTTGTAACATTAAATGGACGAACAGCTACGCTATAATTTAACAGTGGCGAGTCACTAAATTCTTCTTTAATTTTGCTTCACAAATAAATCTTTCCGAGCGCTAACCCCGGACCGATTCAAGTTGTTTTTATCGAGAAAATGTGAATTGACAGATGGACTTCTTTTTTACCCGGTTTCTCACCGTGGAGTGGAGTTGTGTAGAAAGACTGGGAAGGCTTACTTCGCCTTCTTTTTGTCTGTTGTAAAACTTTTACCTTGATAAGTCTTATTTTTAGAATCCTTACTCTAGACAAACCCTTTCAATGTCTGTTTTAATGTTCGTCCGTGCGCTGTAAAAGTAAAAATATTATGTCAAATTGTTAATATTTTAAAGTATATATCTTTCAAAAACAAGAGATGTTTTAGCAGTCCTTCCGTCATTTATATGAATGACAAATAATTGAATCGTTTTATAAGAATGGAGTGTAAAGGTGACCAAACTAGTCGCTAGAAAAAATCTTAACCAAACAGCAGGACACGTTAGAAAATTACAGTCGTTGTACGTGTTTACTTTATGTCTTTCCCGTGGTTTATTAACTGTCTGCAGGGTCCCTCACCTTAACAGCTCCATTGCCACCCTAACATTAGCCTGCGTAGCTGCCAGTTTTTTGGTGTGTTTTTCTGTGTGTTCGAGAGACACCCGCGCGTGAAATCAAACGAGAAAACGCGCCAGGTTAATAAAGTAAACAATGGGGGAGGGGGCGAGGAGAAGAGAAAAAAACCGCCTGCATTCAACTCCTTGAGATTTTTAAAACGCCCCTTCCACTCCTAGTATGCTACACAGCCGTTTTTAGTGCCGTCACGCAACGCTCCTCCCCACAAACGGCCGTTTTGTGGAGGAGCGTTACGTGACGACACTAAAAACGGCTGTGTAGCAGACTATTCCACTCCAGGGACACTAGATATCAGACTGTCCGCTATTCGTATTGTTCTCTTGGTTGTTTCAGGCTGTAAAAAAAAACGCTGCGAAGTTTTCTTTCACCTTTCAAACTTTGTAAATATTTTTTGCTAGTAAAACGCTGCACCTAAAACCCGTTTTATTTGCAGTAAATCGACCTTTAAAGTAAATGCTTTTAACGCCAAGTTGCAAAGGTTTCATCTGATAATGAATCTGCAACAAAAACGAGGCTCCAAACGTAAAAAAAAATATTCCACTTGACCTGGAAAATTTCTTGAATTAGCTTCCCCAGAATTTGAAGCCGAAAATGGAAAGCCCCCGTTTTGCCCAATTGCCTGCATTGCAGCTGGACTTTTCAGTCGAATTAGGCTGTCTGCGACGCAAGCTCTGAATAGCAAGACCAGCAGCTGCTAGCCTGTGGGTACAGACGCCCCCACCCCCCACCCCTCTTCGAAAAAAAACCGCATTTTTTTTCTGAGGGGAGGGAGGGGGGCGTCTGTACACAGGCTAGCTGCTGATGCCCCTGCAAACTTCCCCCACCCTCTTCACCTTCGTCAAGAATGTCTGGCCCTCTAAAAAACCCCTTGTCCTTAGCATAGGAACCTGGCCAGTTCACGAGGGACTTCAAAACCAAGAAAAAAAATCCTTGAAGCAATAGCCTGTAAAACAACCTGATACTACAATCATAGTCAAAAGTGTTTGGAAGGTTGCCGTTTTTACCTCTTTTTTTCCTTCCTTCCCCTGCCCCTGGCGCAATGTTAAGCAAAACCTTAATGTTTGTGGGCGTAATTGTTCTGTTATATCCCAACATTGAATAGGGGAGACGGGGGATATTTAGCAAAAGGAAAAATTCTCTTTGTTGAGTATTAAAATAGAGTCACTGTTAAATTGTACAACCTTCCCAATTACTTTTGCCTGTGATTGTAGGTAAACGTAAAATAAAATTTAAGAAATGTTCCGTCCTCCTGCGTAAATCCCAGAAACTAATCCTTTAATTTCAAACTCGACACAACTGCATTGTAATTTCTCGGGTAACGTGAGATGTTGGAGCGAGCGTTCTTTAAAGTAAGTCAAAGAAATTGAGATCCTTTTTGAAATGTTTTTGTAGAACCTAACGTGCAGCTGGAATTTGCGCTTCTCGGGCGGAAAACTTCAACAAAATCCAGATTAAGAAAAGAAGTGCAAAAAAAGTCAGAAATTTCGTGACTTACCGCTTGACTGCTATCATATTGATAACCAAATTGTTGCCATTCAGTCGTTAACATTACGTAGCGTGTATTTTGGGCACGAAAACAGCAGTTTTGTACAATGCATAATTTACACTTGGACAGGTTGTTTTGTTTTTGTCAAATAAATTGAGACAGAGCTAAATAATTTCGAAATAATTAGTGATTTCATAACGGTATATACACTTCTCTTCTTTCTGACGTACTTTATCTCTTACCTAACCTGGTTATCCCGTTGACAGTCAAATTTTGTTCTTTCCAGTCTTGGTATAAGGATCTTGGCCTATGTAAGCTTGTTTGCGTAGATTGAAGTTGAACTGCATGGGAAACGCTGTAAGTCAGTAATACCATGTAAATGTTATCATCAAAATATATCTTTAAGTCCTCTATTCCTTCTAATTGGGATTAAGGAGTCAATTGGAAATTGATTCCATTGGCGTTTATATTAAAGTAGCCTGTTACAGGGTCTCAGATAGTGGGAAAGACGCGAAAAAAAAAAGGCACGCGAAAAGTTGGCGGGTGGGAAAAAGGAAAAAGTCTCCCCAGTTTCCTCCCGTTTTATTTTCGTGTTTGCGCTTTCTCAATTTAGCGGACCCGACTACCTCGGAGCCTGGAACAGCCTAATACTAAAGTTAAACGGTGGTATAATATACCATAAACTGTGCATGCGAGTTTAAGTAACGGTATATTCTGTCAGTAGAGTTTGATCATAGAATGCTGATCTCTAAACACTATGCATACCGCCTCAATCGAAACACACCAAATGACAGAATAATTCAATTATCTTTTTGTTAGTATTGTATGACATATAAAATATCAACTGAATTATTGTAAAATAATGGCATGAGAATGTATTGGAGGACGAACTTGATCTTGGTTTCAATGCAAATCGCTTTGCTACTAATATTTCCAACAGCCGCATACGTTTATTATGGGTAGATTTTCTGCCAAGAACTCCTAATGGAGTTACTTGGATCCTGTATCAGTACGAATCATGAAAAGTAATGTATGCAAGTTTCTATCATAAGTCACCTCAATATACCATTATACAATAAATCTCGCGATAACGTGCCCTTTTAGTTTATTACAAGAATTTCTGATTAAGGAAAGGTAGGGACGGGAAATAGGAAAATCAGTTCAATAAGAGGAAGATCTATCTCAGGGGCACCAAAGTAGCCGTAAAGGAAATCCAAGAAATAATCCAGTCGGCTCATAACAGACTGCTGTTTGACCGCGAGATTACTTTCGTCACATTGGTGTGACGTCCTTGTATTTTACAACTCCTGGCTGTAGTTGCTTGTCACTCTACCACACCACTCTTGGTTGCTGAACTGATGGATACGTCACTTTCGCAGCTTGTGAAAGTTGAGAGGAGTTTAGGCAACAGATACATCAGAATCCTCGCGCTAGACGTGGCTTACGGCATCAATTACCCGTTGACTGCTTCCAACCCAATCCCATACTCCACCGCGATGTTAATAGCGGAAACGTCATGGTTTGGCGCCAGGGAGACAAGTGGCGTGATTTTGGATCAGCAGAATTTATGGGAAGCAAGATGTCGCCGAAAATCCAGGGAATCCGTTTTATTCTGCTCCGGAGGCAAGCAGTTCACGCCAGACTCCAAAGGTAAGATTTTATCACTCCTCCACCCCATCTCTCTCTCTCCCCCACCCCGTCTCACAAAAAGCACTGTGTTTATTGGGAGTGAAAAACCGTTAATTTGCCGCCAGTAGTTAGAAGGACTATACCCGATAGATCTTTGCATGATACATGTTAATACAATGAAGGAAAATATGGGGAATCTAAGATGTTACGACAGTGAAATTGTAAAAGTTTGATATTCGAAACAACAACTCTGCACGTACATCCCATTTTTTGGTACATTTCCTTCCGTCACTGCCAACTGCGACTTAAAATTTCCAAACTCGAGGTTTTGTAAAGGACTTCAACTTACATCAACATTGTTTTCTAACTGTTTGAGCCTGGATTCCGACTTGAAGAAACCTCCCCTGCATTTTACAAATTGTTCGAGTTGGAATAATCGAGATGATACCTGAAAGAAAGTGACTTTGAGTGATTTCCCTACCAAGAAAAGCCAAAACTTAAGGAATCGTTATGACTGCTTACCTTGACTGGTTGCAGTCTGCCTTTTCTCTTAAAATCCGTCTCGTTCTTATGTGAGCGCGATTGCAAACTACGACGATAAGAGACTGCTCGCAGTCTACTGCTTACCATTTGTACAAGAATTTTCGGAAGTAAAATAACCCGTTCAAGGCATTCAGACAAGAGGGTGGCAGAGGCAGTGAAAGTGGAGCAGCAGGACGAAAAAGTAAAATAAAGTGAAATCATGTATTTATCCAATTTTTTTCCTCAACAGTTTTTTCGTCGTGCTCAGCACCACGTCCAGCTGCTGTTCCGCACTATCTGTGTTAGTGTAGCAGGAACAAGTCTGGAACTAATAATGTGAGCCCAAGGTACAGGCTGAACTGCAGTGATTCCCACATTTAAACCATTTCAGAAAAAAAAATGTAGCAGGGGTTTTTATTCATGAATACTTGTCTGTAGTCCGGTTAACGTGTACAATTTCTACCCAGGCCCTTTCGGCCACAAACCAGCTCGGACCACGTGCCCCAAACGTAACAAAGAGCCCAAGGGACTAGGAAAACAGTTTCTTGTCAGAAGAATATAATTTACATATGGACAAAAGATGTTCATCTCGTTGGTTATTAGTTTCTGTACAAAGGGCAGCCACTTTAATCAAGCGCATTGACAGTTTCATTCATGATATTAAGTTCCAGGTGCTACTCATTCAAGTCGAGGCAGCGGGGAAAATTTCTCTTTCATAAAGGGGTTGCTGCCATTTTAAGACACTCAAAAAAGTTTTGACCTGAAATTGAAAGTCGGGTTCTATTAAAAAGAAAGACGATCACAAGCCACCGGCGAACCCGGACCTTTCGAATCCTAATCTCTCTCTCTTACCAGTACACTACCATACCGACGCTTCAAAGTTTTAAAAAGTTTAAGTGCATAAAATAGCAAACCGTTGTTCTTAACTGATACATCAATAACAGGTAACCCAAACCCTTTCCCCAAGGTTTAACGTAAATGCAACTTGGGCTTCAACGTCGTTCTTTCTAGGACTATTCCAAATTGTATTATTTGCCTTATTGTAACTGTATCGATGACTAAAGGCTTTCTTCCAATGGTGGCATCGACGTTAAAAATATCAACCACCGTTAACGAAAGATAAGGGGAGGAGAGCGCCCAACTCCTTCCCAGAGTTCTCTCAGCCTTCAATCAACATAAACTTTAGAAGCCCTTACAAACCCTTAAGTTCTTATTCATTTTGTTTCAAACAGATTGATGTCTACAGTTATGGCGTGTTACTCTGCGAGCTCTGTTCCAACCAATCCCCGATCGTCTGGGATTTTCCCGACATATGAAAACCAGGCTGAGGATTATGCTCAGTTTTCGTATGTCGGGAAAATCCTAGACGATTTTACTGACTGTTTCACCGCGACCGTCCCAGATTTTGCCGACTTATGAAAACTCAAGTCATAGATATCCCCGATCGTTTGGGATGGTCAGGGATAAATCTGGAGAATCGGGAGCGTCTCTATTTTCCAGATGCATCCAAGATTTCTGCGATGGTTGGCGATCATTCCCGATAAATGAAAACTCAAATTTGTACCGTCGGGGACGTCGGCAATGTATTTCGCTCTTTACTAATCCTCTAAATATCTGGGCTCCAATCCCCCTATCGCGACAAATTAAATATCTAGAGAATCTGAGACAGTCTTGTGGCGAGTATCCAATATAAGTCTGGGACGGTTGGCAAAAGGTAAAATCCCCGATCGTCTGGGATTTTCCCGACATGTGAAAACCAGGCTTTAATTCTTACTCTTTGATCTTGTGTCCAATTTACAGTACACCGCAACAAAATCTGCCCATTTGCACGAACGGCGAAAATTTCATGTAGTTTACTTAAAAAATAGACAGTAGCCATAATTGCAACTATCTGTAAACAATATTTGTTGAACTAGAAATATATTTGTTGAACTATAAATAGTCGGTATATTGTAGTAAAAGGCTTCACTCAAAGGAGAAATAATTTCTATATGTCTGTGGCATTTGAGTAAATTAAAGTCTCAAATAAGGTCACTTCAGAGAACAAAAGAATCCACACCCCTCCATCCTCTCCTCCATTCAAAGTTGAGGTGTTTCTTGTTTTAATTTCTATGTAGCTCGAACAGCGGCACAACATTTCATGGAGGGGATGGGGGAGGAAAAGCTTTAATTTGAGGCCAGTAAAACGTCAGAAAGCCCCTTTAGGGCGAAGTGTCGCAACCAGTTTTGTCACTGATTGTGGTTAAAGCTTGTTTATTCTCTTTTCAGCTCCGACACACACTGAATTCGAAGAGAAAGTTTTAATCACGTTCTCAAGAGGTCTTTTAGCTGCACGCAGGCTCTCCTTGAGGGTGGTAAGACCCTTATATGAATTTAGTGAAATATATAGTTTATGATGATAATAGAATAACACATTTACTGAACACTTGAAAACTAGAATTTTTGTATATTTGTTGGACGTCTTAATAAAAAAATGAGAAAAATTGAATTTTCAAACTATGTATCTAGCAAATCAAGACAACGTTGACGGTAAGAGTAGGAGCCACAGGCACGCATTCAAAGAGAATACTTGTTGCTTCAGGGGTGATACGGCTTTTGTGTTTTCTTTAATGATAATAGGTTGAATTTTGTGAAGAAGGGAATAACTTATCTGTTGCGTTAAACGTGTTTCCCAAACTTTGTAAGAGATATGAAGCAAACCGCACCCTGGGGACGAGGTTGGCAACACCGCGGATAACCACTAAGCGGTCTTTAGACTGAGCTATAACAATTTACACCGCAACAAAAATAACATTCCGGCGGGAAAGGCGAAACGAAATAGCGGTAGCCGTTAGAGAGAATGTATGAAACCGCTAAAATTGGACCTGATCTCAGGTTATTTTGACCCTATTTCTACAAATCACTTTTTTGGTTTGAATAGGAAAAATGTCCCAGCAAATATTGGTTTTATTGTTACTCCTCGGATATTTTACGACGGTTTTCGTAGCCCAATTACGAACTTTTTGCGAGAATCTCGAAACTAAAAAGCTGTATAAATTAATCGAATATTTGTATTCACTGAAGAAAAAAAGGTTTATTTGAAATTTGAATTTTCCGCCAATCAGTTTGTTACCAAAATACCTTGGGTTTGTATCAATCGTTCCGTAGAACTTAGAACTTAGAACTTAGAATGGACTCTTAAAATCATGGCCAGGCCACGCGCGCCGAGATTCAAAATAAGTTCTCTTCACTGGTGTCGAAAATTATAATAAACTCATAAAAGGATTACTTAAAATAGATCAACTAGTGTTGTCTTCGCACAATGAAATATCACAAAAATAATGACCATGATGTTGTTTTTCCCCTTTATTTCAGCATTTCAGCGCTAACAGCAGTTAAAATGAAACTTTACACGTGCATGCAAATGTTGGCCAGTTCACAACAAGTGGGTTTATTATTTCAAGTTACTATTCTCTCTTTTTCAACTAAAGAAACAATGAAAAAAGGATAATTAGTGAAACTCAGGGAATAGTTGAAACCCAAAGGTAAATCTCTGGAAAAACCTCAGACCATACTCGCCTGAGTAAAAACAATCAGATTAGCAGCAATTGTTGAATTCTAAGAAATTTGCTTCTAACAAAATTACGGTTCACACTTGGCATATAACGAAGACTTCTTATCAGCATTTTTTAAAACCCATCACCTGCTTATCACATAACAAACCCTATTTTAGTTAAAGGTAATGGAATAAGTGACCAGTCTGGTGCTGTCCCAGGCGTACAGCACTTTTTCTCTGGGGTTGTAGTCCACCATGGAGTTGTAGCGATACTGATTGGTGAACTGAATGTTGGGGTTCCACTGTTTCCCAGTCTTGGTGTCGTAAGCAAAATTGATGGTTGTGGACGTTGAACCATAGTTGTCGATACAATAAACCACGCCACAGGCTACAAACGCGTTTCCCATACTCCCCATCTTTTCTAAAGGAATATAGAAATAAAACTCACGGTATTAACATGGATCTAGGTTGGAATAAGTTTCAAAAGAGGCCTATTAATACGACAAATTGTGAAACAAAACCGCTGTCTAAGCAAAGCAATTTTCAATTTTGCCAGCCCTGATCTGATAACGTTTGCTGTTAACAATCATGATCAAGAAGGCTTACAACCTAATCTAGAAAAAAAAATTTCTACTACTTAGAAGATAAGCCACTTATAAATAAAACCCTGCCCACGCCAAGTGTTCATCAAATAACTACCTATTTGTGTTCCTTAAAAATCTGTTTATGGTACTCATACCTGTATTCAAACTCCAAGTGCTGGTTATGGAATTTTTTTGCACGTTGATTTTAGAAGCATGAAGACGATAGCTGTTTCTGGTACTACCCCATAATACCCACAATCCATTTTCATCAACTGCCAAGTCCACTCCACTGTATCCACCCCACTGGTATGTGGTTTTCCTTGGTGCGTAATTGCTTATCCTTATTTGGGCCTCCTCTTTCCCTGAGTGCAGATTGAACTTGACAATGAAGTTTGTATTAGCCCTTTCAAGAAGAGACAAAAAATGGCTTAATATAAAGTTTTCCTGGATTTGCTTAATACCTCCCATGACTAAAGCAATATACAATGTAATTCAATTTGAGTGTTGTAATTTCTGTTTTACGCGTTTTTTTTCCTTTGTAAATCTTTATCTGTTACTATATTACTTTTTTCACGTTATATTTATGTAACTATGTATCAGCTAGGAATTGAAGGAATAAATAAAATGAAATAAATAAAATAAATGACTAAAGCAGAATAGTTACCAAAGAACATCGGGTAGTTTTTTTTCTTTAAAATGTGAAATGAATGACCCAAGGCAAGGAAAAAAAATACGATGTGGTAGAAAAATTTTGCTGGTTTTTGAATTTTTGATTGATAGATTGACCTAGAGAATGCACCTACTTAAGACCAATGGGAATAGTAAAAATGCAGATCTAACCAATTACGACTGCCCTAGAGCTCTCATAAAAGGAAAATACACGACAGGACTTTTACCAAAAATAGTTTCACTTTTTTATTAGCTGGTGGCACATGGGAAACAACGAACAACGAACAACCAACCTGTTGTAGTAAAGATATTGTCCATAAACCACTCCCCCTGTTCCGTCCCACTGATAAGGAAGTTTGTAGGTCTTACGAGTTATGCCTGATTTTAACTTGGCCATATTTTCAAACTCCTCAAGCACGTCCCTTCCGGTATATGACTCCATAACGAAAATAGTTTCACTACCCATGATTCCGAGCGGATCTTTCATCCAGGCTCCTTGTGTGGACTTGCGGGTGTGGTGAGTCACAGCTTACCAACCGCACAGATATCGTTACATCTGCCTGCAAATGCTAAAGTACCAAAAACATAATAAGAGGAGACTGACAGTCTCAAGTTATTGAAACTGCCCTAATTTAAGTCAAGGACCTTAGATATGACGGAAAATAATGTTGCAAGGTTCTGGTCTGTGTGGTGTTGAATTTTTAATGCAAAAGGCCCTTAATGTTTCAGGGATATTTTAAAGAAAATAATTAATTGATATGAACAAAATTAGTTCAAAATGGAAACAAACCTGTACGACGACCATAAGGTAAACATGCCCAAACTTCTCTTAAGTAAAATGAAGTCCATAACCGGCTGCTTTAATTTTTAGCGTAACTTTTCCTTCCTGTAAATGGCAGGCAATTGAAGAGGAAACTTGCCGCGTACTTATCAGAAACCCGGAAATGCAAGGTATAAAGCATATTTAAACTATCAGTAAGAGAGGATGAAGGGCCTCTCTTTCTACCAGACAATCAATTAAAGGACAGTTATGGAGTTTTAAGACTCTTTTAACGAACCTCCTTGTTGTGGGCAAAGACTGTCCCTGGTTTTCTCCAAGTCATGCTCCGCATCAATAATCATCTTAAGCAACTGATCATGAGTAGTTGAAAAAAGAGAAAAAGTGGAAGCAAAGTTTTACATCTATGCAGAAGTTTTTTTAGCTGGAGTTCATAATTTTTATTTCTTCTTGAGACATATCACCAAACGAGTAAGTGGGTTACGAAACACAGAGAGCTAAGACGTGTGCAGTTTGGAAGACTGAAGTGGGACTCGAATTTGGGAGATCAGGTAATTGAGGACGTCGTAAAAACATTGTACACAGACATTATACATTATAAAAAGCCATAAACACATGATTATTTATACACAGGTGCAGATACATGTTTAAACTAAAAAAATAATGATCTATTTGTAGAGCAGGGAACTTTTGGATGTAATAATAATAATAATAAGTACTGCCGTCATCTAAGACTTACATGCTTTTTTTGCCAACTCAAGAGCTAGGTCCTTAAGAGACGAGTTTCGGCCAAATTTACCGTACCATGACGGGGCTCGTTTGTTGCGAGGTTTTACCAACGAATTATCCAGGCTTGCGTCACTCTACAGAAATAATTGCAGATAAACCTGTAAGGCAGTGGGCAAAACATTTCGCGGCAGAAGCACATTAAACGCCGAGCTTGAAGGGGAGAATTAGTGTTGAAATTATTACACATGGAACGGTAGAAAAATTCAAGCAAGAGCTAGAAGAAAGTTAACACAAAAAAGGAATGGGGAGAGCTAAGGAAAATATTTCTGACGGTATTGATATCTACAAAGCATAAACACTGATGTACTGACATAGATTCACCTATTAATCTAATTGGCCCTGTACGTTTACTTTACTTTATATGATGTTTAAAGTTTTCTTTAGCGGGTTTTTAGATAACCATTTACACACTGAGAACTAGGTTATCTGACTAACGTTTGGCTGTAATAGGCCTACTCTGGGACCTTAAGTCACCGTAATTTTAGGCGACTTAAGGCGATTTAAGGCGACTTTAGGAAAATTTGGTCAAAATGTTGCGCGACTTAAGGCGATTTAAGGCGACTTTAGGCGACTTAAGGAGAAAAAGGTGACAATTAGGTGAGTTACATGTTAGTGAATATGTTGGAGTTAATTTTTAATTTCAGTTAATTTTTGGTTTCCCTTTGTTTTAAATTCATTAGCATACATAACCATAGCCAGAAACGATGGAAAAATAAAAATTAACTGAAATAAAAATGAACTACAACATATACAAAATCAAAATCTGATAACACTACCTCTCTGGGGACACAATGTTGTAGCATAAGTTAATTCAGTCTTGAAGACATCTACATTAGTCTTCCAAATTTTCAACAATCTCAGCTACCTAATATTTTGAACATTAAATATCAAGGTAGCTTGTGTTGCAGGTGTATTCTAACATTTGCGAAGCAGCTCTAATATCCTTGTTCTGGGCCCTGATGCACTAAATGAATTACCAGCATTTTGAGTTCCCCTTCAACATGATTGGCAAATAGACAATGGCATTTTTAACAGTCCAGTCCTGGCATGTTCTCTAATCCTGATACACACACAGGGGGCCCAGAACTAGGATTTTGCCACTGTTTTGCAGATGGACTTAACCCAGAGTTTAGTTCCATCTGTGGCACAGGCTAATATCAAGGGTGTTGGTTTAGTATTACATTTGCAGAGACAAAATCTGAGTTAGAAGCAACCAAAGGGATATATTCTCTCTTGGTCTTTAAATGCATTATTTCATAATATAAGGGACAAAAAATCAATGGTTCCTGCATTTCTTTTTCCAAAAAATAAAACCATAAAAGTAGAGTATTTCAATACATCTCTGTAACATACTGTGAGCTGGTTTGTAGCAAAAACTTTATATTGAAGTGTCTTTTTTTCATAATTTGACAACAAACATTTAAGTAATTAATTTAAAACATCTAAAATCACTTATCGATATCGCACATTATGGAAATGACGATCCCCATTGTATGTCTTGGCAGTTGCTCTGCCAATGTTTGTCCCCACACGCTTGGCTAAGAGGATGTTTTTCCAATTGAATTCAAAACAAAAAGTTTGTAGTTCTCGCCGTATATATATTGCTCCTTTCCTGTCTCAGTCAAACAAAACACTTCCAAATACTTGCTTCGCTAGTGAACCGTACTCTCTTATCCATGGTCTCTCTGGAAACTTTCCAGTCGGGTTGATTTCATGAGTGCATTTATGCACCAGCAGAAACGTAAACAACTAAGCTTAGCTTCAACCAACCTCTCTCGGTCTGTTCCACGCGGCAGCGTTTACGCTCTCAGCACAAAAGAAAGCATTATGCGTCATGTTTAAACCGATGGCAGTACCAAGTGTAAACGTTTCCATTATTATGTCAGAAATTTCCATTTAAAAGGAGATCTTTAAAAGAAAACGCGAGGTACAACATTCTATCCGCCATTTTGCTTCTCCCAGAATTCCACTGCAGTCGCAAGCTAATTTCCATGGTTTCTCGGTCCCGCCCTCTCCCCGCCTCCAGACCAGTTAGTCACGTGATCAAAACACACTACTTTCTGGGCGGCCATAACATAGAGGAAAGAACAGTATTATTTCGCTTTTCTACGTTCTTCATCAATAATGATCGATTACATCAAATCGTTTGGCAGGGAGCAATCACGACAACATAAACAAAGAGCAGTATTACGCACCTTCGATGTACAAAGCTTGAATTTCTGTCTGGAAGGGAAGACCTAAAGAGACGACTGTACAAGCTAAGCTAAGTGTTCAAGTTTATAAGAGTGATTGTGTTTCTGTCAGTGATAGATGGATATAATTCGACGGTAAATACAGATCAGAGGTTGTGTGCCGAAGAAAAAACTTATCATTAGTTGCTCTTAAAATCTGGGTCGGTAATTTACATGGACACTTTTTTCGATTGACCTTTAGACTTGTATTAACTACCAGAGAATTTAGATTAATGTTGTGGCGGCAATAATTGTTTTTTTCTCTCCCTTCAACCTACCTGTATTGATCTTAGTTACTTGAAATGTCTTTCAATGTTGGACTCTCACAAAGCAGTAGAAAAGAGTTTTAACTATATTTTGTTCAGGGTGCAAAGAAAGTCGGCTTTACAGCTTGCCTAGCATACACTAGCCTGAAAGCCATTTTGACTAACCCCAATTTTTTTTATGAATGGGACTGATTACAGTTCTTCTGTAATCTGAATTCCCTAAAAAACTTTACTTGCCAGCCAGGCAAGTTAAAAATGCAGTTCACTAGCTTAATCATAAAATCCAGTACCCCAGGGCTATTGCCTGGACACTACTCTGTCTACTCTCTTTGCACACTGTTTAATGTAGTTTAGCTAGAACTTGAACCTTTGAATGCCTTTTTAAACAATATTTTTACTGAGAAATATGAGACAAACCTCCCGGATGAAATTAATAAAATACCTGTACAAGTGACTGGATAAAGTTGTGTACTATATGTTGTCATGTTTGCATAAACAATACAGGAATGATTATTCTTGTATTGCTTACGACTAATTATTACGTGTAATAAATTGTGTAAAGTAATTAAATGTATAAATTAGAGGGTTGGAGAAGAAATTAATGGGTCTTAAGTCACCGTGGGAGTTTTTTTGTGGGGGGTGGGGTGGGTCTGTGGCTAATATTATTGAACACGGGTTATTATACACTTTATGAGAAATCATGCATTCTGGAAATAGAAAACTGAAAAAGTAATAACTACAAGACAATTTGAACCTCGTTAAGATTTGAATGATTTAGTGACTTAAGGAAACTAAAGGCAACTTTAGGCGACTTAAGGCGATTTTAGGCAACTTAAGGCGATTTTAGGCGACTTAAGGCGACTTTGGGCGACTTTAGGCGACTTTAGGTCCCAGAGTAGGCCTTGTAATATCGCCAACTACGCTATATTTTAGCTCATTTTGAATCTTTTCTCTTCCTAATTTACAGCAAAAATCACTGCAGCCCAGCTGAACGTTGAATTTTCCGTTCATGTGCTGAAAGTGGGTTTACGTGGCAAGCTACTTTGAGATTTTGATCAACCCTGCGCGGGGAATGCTGTGGAGGTAATTACCATAGCCACATACGCAGACGTTTTTTTGGTTTGTCTGGCAATCCTTCCCAACGAACGTCTGCTGAAATAAGCGGTTAAAAACGTGGAGCACTTCCAGTTTGTGGGGAAGGAACGTGTGAGGAAGCCCTAAATCGTAAGGGAGGCTATAATTTATAACCATAGCAAACTTACCAGTAAAAGGCCAAACAAGAGGAAAAATAGCGGACACGATCCAAACATCTTCGGAAAAAAAGAAATCTCTCAACCTGCAGAGGAAAATAATTAGTTTCGAAGGACAATGTGAACTCGAAGCCTTTAGGCTTATTTTCTTAGCAGTTTAGGGCAAAGCTTCTCACGGTCTGATTACCAGCAGTGGCTCTTGATCCCTCACAATACACTTGATAAGTGAATGATTTTCTTGGCTAATCTAATCTAATATTTATTGCCTCTATTATTTATTTTGTCTGCCGTTTTTTATTGTTTAAGATATGGGAAAATTTCTTGTTTCGAAACTGATGCAAACTTCCGCTTTTTTCGTGTTAAATTAACGCTTACTCTACACTGTCAATGCTAACGTGTCGACTAAAACTTTCTCGAAAAATATACGTTTTGCTTGAAAGGTTGACCAAAATTGAAATAATTACTGACACTCTTATAAAATATTGAGAAACAAAGTACGATGTCTAAAAAATATATGAAATATAGCAAAAGAAAATGTCTAGATGAAATGATTGAAAGATGTTTAACACAAGAAATATATACTTAATCTCTTGAAGATCGATTAGAATACTCAAAGAATTGGTTGATATTGTTTGTAAAGTTTATCTTCGCGATATTCGTTTACCGCTATAAAAATCAACGTTAAGAAAGAACAACGACGTTTCGACCGTTCGACGGTCATTTTCAAGTTGAGAAATAAAAAAT
The DNA here is from genome assembly GCA_964035705.1 of Porites rus. Classification (NCBI taxonomy): domain Eukaryota; kingdom Metazoa; phylum Cnidaria; class Anthozoa; order Scleractinia; family Poritidae; genus Porites; species Porites rus. Next base: position 46,815,754 of record OZ037992.1, read on the forward strand.
TAGTATGTGCTCATATACAATTGTGAATAGGCTAATGAGATACTGTCTAAAAACTCTAAAATATGCAGACGTGGCTGCAAGTTATGGCGGAAAGTTTCGCCACAGCTAGACAAGGCGCCTTAAATTTCCGCCCTTCGTGTTTTCCGCTTGGTTGTTTCAGGCTGAAAAATAATGCTACGACGTTTTCTTTTACCTTTCAAACTTTGTAATGTAAGTTTTAAAAGTCTTTAATCCCTGCGTCTAAAACCCGTTTTGTTTTCTGTTGACCGACCGTTAACCCAAATGGTTTTAATGCAAAGTTTTCATCTAACAAAAACGAGGCTCTAAACATAAAGAAAAAATAAATAATTAAATAAAAACGTCCACTTGACCTGGAAAATTTCTCGAATAGCTTCCCCCAGAATTTGAAATCGAAAATGGAAAGCCCCCCCTGTTACCCTTGGGCTCGTCACTTGCACGAGACACAGTAGATCATGTACCAGACTGTCTGCGAGCCGGCTAGCCACTGTTCCCCACTGCAAACTTCCCCCACCACCCTAAACAATCTTTCCAAGCGTTCACACACCTTCGTCAAAGGATCGAGACCCTCTAAAATATATCCGGCCAGGGGCTCGTTTCTCGAAAGGCCCGGTAACTTTTCCGGTCCGTCTTTTAAAATCAAAACCTGTTGAATAGTAAGCACAGTTCCTCGCACCCAAACCGGTCAATATGTTTCGTTAACTGATAGTTTCATTGTATTATTTTCAAAATTATTGAAATTTTCATCCTAAATGCAAACACGGCAAACATAAAAACAGCTTCCTGGGGCCGAAAGGTTGCTGGGACTTTCAAGAAACAGGCTCCAGTGCCCTTACTAAGCATAGGAACCTGGCAAGCTCACTATAACTAAAACAAGACCGTAATATAACATGACACTAGGTAAAACATAAAAAATATTCACAGGTTCCGTCCTCCTGGGTAAATCCCAGAAACTAAACTGTTTATTTCACGGTTAACGCGAAATGGCGGAACGAGAGTTCTTTAAAAGAAATTGATGTCTTTTTTTGAAATGTTTTTGTAGAACCTAACGTGCAGCGGGAATTTCTGCTTCTGAAAACCTCAACATAATCCAGAATGAGAAAAGAAATGCAAATGATGTCAGAAATCTTGTGACTTGCCGCTTGACTGCTATTATATCAACCAAAATTATTGTCATTCATTGTCATTAACATTACGTAGGGTGTATTTTGAGCACGAAAACAGTTTTGTACAATGCATAATTTACACTTGAGCAGGTTGCTTTGTTTTTATCAAATAAACTAAGACAGAGCTGAATAATTTCAAAATTATTAGTGATTTCATAACGGTATATACACTTCTCTTCTTTTAGACGTATTTTGTCTCTTGCCTAACCTGGTTATCCCTTTGACGAGTCCAGTTTTGTTCTTTCCAGTCAGTGGTAGAAGGAATTTGGCCTGTATGAAAGCTTGTTTGCATCGATTGAAGTTGAACTACATGTTACAATTCGAGGATGGGAAACGCTGTAAGTCAATAATACCATGTAAATGTTATCATCAAAAGGTATATTAAAGTCCTCTACTCATTGTTGACTATAATTGGGATTATGAGGAGGCAATTGGAAACAGATTCCATTGACGTTTATATTAAAGTTAAACAGAGGTATAATATAAACTGTGCATCCGAGTTCGAGTAAGGGAAAATCCGGTCAGTCGAGTTGTTGTAATCATAAAATGCTAACTGACTATCGAATAAACACTATGCATACTAAATAAATCGAAGCACACCAAATGACAGAATAATTCAATTATCTTCTTGTTACTACGTACATGTTAACCGATTTATTACAAAATAATGGCATAATAATGTATTTGAGGTCGTACCTTATCTTGGTTTCAATGCAGATCGCTTCCGCTCCGTAGCAATCATTTTGTTACTAAAATTTCCTACAGTCGCTCACGTTTATTATGGGTAGAATTTCTGCCAAGAACTCTAATGGAGTACTTGGTTTCTAGTATTTCATGATAAGTAGTGTACGAGGCTGTGGGCAGACATTTATCCAACCCCTTTTTATTTGAATACACATGTCTATCAGAGGCCTCCTCAATATTCCATAATGTAAAATCATCCCCTGATAATGTGCCCTTTTAGTTTGCTAAAAGCATTTCTGAATAAGTAAAAGTACGGACGGGACGTAGGAAAATCAGTCCAACAAGAGGAATATATATCTTGAAGATAATTTACTTGTTTGGTACTAGTTAAGGAAGTTTCAATTTAATTTTGTTGGCACAAATATTTTCAATTACCGTGTAATAGTTCATGTAAGATGAGAAAGTCGACTCGTCTACTGTCTTAATATTAATGCTCACGAAACATTTTATGTTATTTGTTTGGTCCTTTTAGAGCGTCAAAGAACTCGAAAGAATTGGAGCAAGGGACGAATTTCACTCTGAAGATTCCCTGGACATAGAAAGAACGTTTCAGTTTGTGACTGGGGATAATGAAGAGATCCCGGATGTTCATGAGTCAGGTGACAAGCCTATGCAAAAAGGAAGAAAAAGAGACAAGCAACGGGGGTCAAAAGACAAGGGTGAAAGCACTAAACATCCCGAAGAACTTTCAGCAGAGGTTTTGGAAAAACAGATTCCTCGAAAGAAAAAAGCCATGCAACTAAAGATTAAACATCTGTTGATTGAACGGCATGGTTTAAATGAGATAATCTCTAAGGGCAAGCAAATTGTTGATCAACTGACGAGGGAGCGGGAAAGAAATTTGGAAAGAATTGAGGAAAAAGAACAAGTGATCGAAGGAAAGGAACATGCTATTCAGTCATTTCACGATAAAGTACAAGTATTATCTGCACAGAACGAGGAGAAAGAATCTGAGCTCAGGGAAAAGGATCGCTTATTGAGAGAAGCAAATGAGCACTCTCAACTACTTCAAAAACAGTTCGCCGAACAAGAAATGATCGTAAAAGAAATGCAAAGCGCAATAGAAGGCTTATATAGCGAGAGGGAAAACAGTACGTCTGACTATGAAAGCGTGGCTAGCAAAGATCTAGGCAAAAGAGTCGAACTAGAGTCACTGAGGCGGGAAAATGACCAATTGAGGCTGCAGCTACAAGAAAAGACCAGGAGGCTCAGAGACAGAGCGATGGAGATCGATTCACTCAAGCAGGAGAAAGACACCATGCAACAAGAAAAAATCAACTGCGACAAGATTAGTCTGGAGAGGAAACTTTCAGTCGACAGGTTAAATCGTGAGAAGGAGAGAGGACTAGCATATCTTGGTCAGCTTGAAATTCGATTGACAGAAAAGCAACAAGATTTGAAACGTGCACAAGATGAAAATGCCGAATTTCGAGATACGCTAAGACGAAAAGAAAACCTTCTCCTCGAGAAGGGCAGAACTATAGAGGCTCTGGAAGCTTCGCGAAAAGGGACATCTGACCGGTTAGACCGACTTGAAAAACAGTTAGAGGATGAGCGCCGGGCCCAACGAAACGAGTACGACGCGTTACGTGAGGAGAAGCGCGTCTGCGAGGAACGTTTACGGCGAGCGGAGGCTACGTTAGAAAGTCACCAAAGGCGCGTTCGCGTGCTAGAACAAGAAGTCGAAAGAGCTCGTCAATATAAAAGTATATTTCGCGGGGATCAACCTTGGATGATCAGCAAGGATGAAATTAAGCTTTCTGATAAAGTGCTTGGTACTGGCGCTTGGGGAAGAGTTTTGGAGGGGAATTTTCGGGGCACCAAAGTAGCCGTAAAGGAAATCCACGAAATAATCCAGTCGGCTCATAACAGACTTTTGTTTGATCGCGAGATTACTTTTGCCACATCGGTGCGACATCCTTGTATTTTACAATTCCTGGCTGTAGCTGATTATCACTCTACTACACCACTCTTGGTCGCTGAACTGATGGATATGTCACTTTCGCAGCTTGTGAAAGATGAGAGGAGTTTAGGCAACAGATACATCAGAATACTCGCGCTAGACGTGGCTCACGGCATCAATTACCTTCACTGCTTTCAACCTAATCCCATACTCCACCGTGATGTTAATAGCGGTAACGTAATGGTTTGGCGCCAGGGAGACCAGTGGCGTGGCAAACTCTGTGATTTTGGATCAGCGGAATTCATGGGAAGCAAGATGTCGGAAAATCCAGGGAATCCGTTTTATTCTGCTCCGGAGGCAAGCAGTTCACGCCAGACTCCAAAGGTAAGATTTTGTCCCTCTTCTACCCCATCTCCACCCCCCTCCCTCGCCATACAAAAAGCACTGTGTTTATTAGAAGTGAAAAGCCGTCAGTTTGCCGGCAGTCAGTTAGAAGGACTACCCCTAAAGATCTTTGCATGATACATGTTAGTACGACGAAATGGGGAATCTAAGATGTTACGACAGTGAAATTGTAAACGGTTTGATATTCGAAACAACAACTCTGCACGTGCACCCACTTTTTGGTGCACTTCTTTCCGTCGCTGCCAACTGCGACTTAAAATTTCCAAACTCGAGGTTTTGCAAAGGACTTGAACTCACAACAACATTGTTTTCCAATTGTTTGAGCCTGAATTCCGTCTTGAAGAAACCTCCCATGCATTTTACAAATTGTTCGAGTTGGAATAATTGAGATGTTACTTGAAAGAAAGTGACTTTGAGTGAGTCCCTTATCAAGAATAACCAAACTAAGGAATCCTTATGACTGTTTACCTTGACTGCTTGCAGTCCGCCTTTTCTCTTAAAATCCGTCTCGTTCTTATCACAGCAGCGCGACGATAAGAGACTGCTCGCAGTCTACTGTTTACCATTTGCTCAAGAATTTTCGGCAGGTAAAATAACCTGGTCAAGGCGTTCAGACAAGGTGGTGGCAGAGGGGGTGAAAGTGGAGCAGCTAGACCAGAAAGTAAAATAAAAATAAAATGACGTCATGCAGGAGCTCCTGCGTCATGTAACTATCCATTTTTTTCCTCAACATTTTTCGTCGCGCTCAACACCACTTCCAGCTGCTCTTTCGCACTCTCTGTGTTAGTGTAGAAGGAACAAGTCTGGAACTAATAATGTAATCCCAAGTACAGGCTGAACAGCAGTGATTCCCACATTTAAACAATTCCGAAAAAAAAATGTAGCAGGGGTTTTAATGCATGAATTCTTGCCTAGTCCGTGTACGGCGTCTACCTTTCGGTCGCAAACCCTCTCGGAGCACGTGACCTGAAGGCAACAAAAAGCCCAAGGGACTAGGAAAACAGTTTCTTATCGGAAAAATATAATTTACATATGGACCAAAAAAATGTTCATCTCGTTGGTTATTAGTTTCTGTACAAAGGGTAGCCACTTTATTCAAGCGCAATGACAGTTTCATTTATACTAAGAAAAGTAATATCATCGATAGTTTTAGGTGTTACTTATTCAAGTCGGGAGGAGGAGGGGCGGGGTAAATTTCCCTTTCATAAACAGGCTGCTGCCATTTTTAAGACACTCAGAAAAGTTTTGATCTGCTATCGAAAGTTAGGTTCTGCCTTTTGTATCCTGCTCTCTCCCTTACCAGTACACAACCACATCGACCCTACAAAGTTTCAAAAAGTTTAAGTGCATAAAATAGCAACCTGTCGCCCTTAACTGATACATCAATAACAGGTAACCCAAACCCTCGCCCCAAGGTTTAACGTAAATGCAACTTGGGCTTCAGCGTGGTTCTTTCTAAGACTATTCCAAATTATATTATTTGCCTTATTGTAACGTATCGATGACTAAAAGCTTAATTCGGTGGCATCGACGTTAAAAACATCAACCACCGTTAACGAAGGGGAGATAAGCGGAGGAGAGCGACCACCTCCTTCCCAGAGTTCTCTCTCGACCTATAATTGACATGAACTTTTTTTTCAAAAATACCATAATACTCTTTTTTGTCCCTCCACAATTTTGCATAAGCATTGTTTCCAATTCCTCTTGGGGTAATTGTAAGTCCCAAGAGAAATTGAAAACATTGCTTATGCAAAATTTTGGAGGGACAAAAATAGTATCATGGAATTTTTGAAAAAGGCCTATAAACTTAATAAGAAGCCTTTACAAACTCTCAAGTTCTTATTCATTTTCTCTCAAACAGATTGATGTCTACAGTTATGGCGTGTTACTCTGCGAGCTCTGTACCAACCAAACACCGAACCCTGACGAAAGACAGCGACAAATCGCACTGATGTGGAACAAAAATCTGAGAGAGTTAGTGGAACAGTGCGTGGCTGAAGATCCCGCCATTCGCTCGTCAATGACCGACGTCATTGCTGTGTTAGAACCAATGACAGTGTGAAACACGCGTGCACCCCCTTTTCTTTTGCGATTTTTTCGTTTTGTACCTGTTAATTAACGTGTACTTACGCAACCAGTCGGAGAACAAATGTCTATTTTTTTACAGTGACATAGAACTGAAAACGAGAGGATTTCAATCCCTATAAATTCGTTTACATTTGATAAATCGAACAAGATGACGTTTTTAGCGATGAAGTTTGAAATAACGTGAACTGACATTTTTCGCTGCCGCCGCGCGCCGTCAAGGTTGCTTGAGCTCCTCGATTACTGTAGCCAACATTACTTCCCTTTCCCAAAATATCTCTAATCCAGCCTCTCGTAAAACCTGTTCGGTGCCATCTTTTCATAGGCATCTTCGACGGCTTGTACTTGCCAGTGCTTGCTTGCTCCCAAACCCTTTTTAAAACATTAAAACTTTAGCTAGGTTATCTAGTTAGAGCTATGCAAATACATCATTTTCTACGTGACGCTAACAGATTTTTATTAGCCTGTTCACAGACCTTCTATTTTCTCTTTAGAGATTATTATTTGCCAAGCGCGCGTAAGAATTTATTTACCTCTAACGCAAGGGGGTGGGGGCGGGTGGCCTAAACCGGTTGCATGTGCCGCAGATAGGCAAATAGGGTTGGGGTCTTGAGCCTTAACATTTTATTTTATTTTATTTGCTTTGCCAAAAAAAAAACAAACAAACGAACAAACAGAAAGAACGTTGGCAGGGACACCGCAACAGTTGTAGCCAATTACAGCGGGCCCGGATACTAATAAAAAAATAAAAACATTTTATACAATCTTCAATAGTTTTTAGTCTTAAACAGGGTGTCTGTTCGAACTGTCGGCCTATAAAAGATTAAGGTTAGCAATTAGCGCGAGAGCGTTTTCAGTACATTTCCAAGGGTACCAACAATTTTTTTTCCAACAAGTCTAATTCCTTGATGTTAGCTTGAAACATTAATTCTATATGTAAAACGAAACGCACCAGGTATAAAAATAAGTCTCTTGTCTTAATTAAAAAGGGTTCCTGTCTGAGGACATCGGCGGCTCACCTCTAACTGAGGGTCTCAAGGTTGACGGCTATTTTTTTTGCCATTGACTGTTGACGGTTGTTTAGTGAAAATTTGGTCCAAGAAGTAACTGAGTAAAGATTAACTTCTGTAGAAATAGTGAGATTTGAAATATCTTGAAACGTTTTGACAGTTAATATAACTCTGTATTTTTGACGGTTGACGGTGTAAAATAACCTTTTTTGACGGTAGACGGTTAACTTTTAGGCCGTTTGACGAAAACGGTTGACCCAATTGAGCCCTCCTACCTTAACTTCCTCTAAACATCCCTCGGGCATCCTAGGCAGGGCTTTTTAAGCCCCGGAGTACTCCTCACAATGGCCTACACGAGGCTTCTCCTGAAAGAAATACCTTTTTAAGGCTTCAGGTATATGAAAGAGTAGGAATTTCACTAAACGAAGTATATGAAAGCGTAGGGAAATCCGTCTTTTCGCTCATTAAAACTCCGTAAATAGGCCCAAAAGGGCTAACAGATGCAATTTATGGCTGTGATAAAGTCGAGAAAACCTTCTGGTTTTATGATTTGTTCTTCCGGCAGTGCACATGAAACATTCCGGAGTACCTACCGGGTTCTGATCCATTTCGTAATTATTTATAGGAAGTCGAAGTGTTTCGTATTATTATTATCTTTGATGAAGTCTATTATGCTATTCAGTAAAGGTTTACGTAAAGGGGAAAATTTCTGTTACTGTTCAGTTCGAAATCAAAATTTTATTCGGAGTCCTTTAAGAGTGAAACGTGAAAACCATAAATGAAACTTTTGAAAATCGAAGAGAAGTGAATAAATTAAAACTGTCATATAGAAATCTTCAGCCCAGACAATATTTGCCATATTTGTTTCTTGCCTCATACACATACTAATTCAACGCTACTGAACCTCTGATCTGCCGCGCTGAAAAGGAGTAATTACATGACCGGAACGAACTCAGTTGGTACGAATTTGTAAGTTTTGCAGTCGTTTACATGAGCCCGGGACGAAACCCTTGGTTCGACTTGCATTGGTCGATTACGTGAGACCCGTACAAACTCAAAAACAGGAGATTATTGGAGCTAATATATATTTTTCACAAGTCGATTATTATAGTAACATATTATTTACTAACTGTCCTAACTAGTGCAAAATTTACACCAGTAAAGACAGTGAGTAGAGAACCGTAGAGTTTACTGCTCCCAGAAAATTGTAAGCTTTATTAAACGCTCATCTGATGGCCTGTTAATAAATAAATGCACAGCATCTCAAAATGGTCCAATCTGTCACTTAATCGAAGCATATATCCAGTTGAAACTACATCAAAGTCCTGTTTACAGTTATTCATAGCCGCGTTCCTAGTTTGCTAAGAAAAAGCAAAAATGATGGAGCTATACGAAGAAACATGCTATTTATGGACCCGGTCTGAGATTTGTTTCCGTTTTACATGAGAAAGGTACAGTCTCAGTCGGATACGAAAGTAACTCGTGTCGGGTTAGTCAGACCGGTCTGAGTTCATTTCTAGGCCGGTCCCCCGTAAACGCATGAAAAGAAATGTATGGAGATCGATACGAACTCATACCGGTCTGAGTTAATCCCGGTCTCATGTTATTACCCCCTAACCCATGCTCATAGCCACAGCTAATGCCAATTATATTGAAATATATTAATTAATTAAAACAAGCATCAGGCACTAGAACCACAGCTGGGTGCTTAATTTTATCGAAGTTTTTTCTCTCCTTGCTCAGGGAGGGTCAAGAAACCCACAGATTCAGTACAAAGACAAGAACCGTTCAAAAATCCCTTTGCAGCACTAGGATTTACGGCGACCAGGATCTCATGCAATGTCCTCAAATTGTGTTGATCTGTGTTCGCTCTAGAGAAATTTTGACGTAATTAAAACGAGGCTCGAAAAGTAATCAAAACAAAAAATATGTTTGCCATTTTAAAAATACTCTAATAAATACTATATCATACGTCATTTCGAGGTCAAACAGCCACGCATTCATCGGAGTCACGCGATTAAACGAGGCATTCTGGCAGTAACAATAGATGCTTTGAACGTGTAAAGTTCCATTCATTACGAACCACTGCAACATCTGCGAACTAAAAACCTTAAATAGCAGGTTGTATCCTTAAACCAATACCGCCTTTCAACTGCATCTTTGATCAGTTAAGGCTGGCCCGAAAAATTGATCTGGCATAAAGAACATTTTTTGCTAGGGACCCAACAGGCAAACATAGCGGTAAATAGAGACTTCGACAGATAAGCAACTCTAAACGAGCCAATCTCTGCTCTCTAAATGGCCCCCACCTTACGATCGTTTCAATAATTTGCATTAACAAACACAACATTGCGTTCCTTCAAGTGCATTTAGTTGGGTTCTCGCTGCGTTTCACAGGTGTGGGCTGTTGTGAGCTTTATACTTGCGCGAGGTTTGTCTAGCTCCACGTACTCTCGCCAAAAAGGCTTCTGAACATGGACGGATTAGCCAAAGTCAAGGGAAAGCTGCAAGGAATCAAGGATAAGATCGAGAAGGCTGAAGATCGAGAGAAAGATGCGAAGGAGCAGCTCCGGGAAGTGGAAGAAAACCTGGACAAAAATGAAGGAGACGTAGAATCATTCCGGCGAAGAATAAGGCTTATGAGAGATGAGCTGAGCAAGACTAAGGAAGCTTTATCAGAGAAGAAGACCAGATTGTCTGAAGTACACGGTATTTCAGCGGAACACGAAAGCGTTTGCAAGGAGCTCGAGGGAATTGACCGCGAGAGTGACGAGCGCTTAACTGGGCTGGAGGACGACGTCGGTGAGGCCTCGCGATGCGCCAAGGAGTCGGATGAACGACTGCAAGAGACCAAGCAGAAGTTGAAAGTTACTGTATGCGAAAAGGAGAAGGCAAATGAAAGATGCTGTAGTTTAGAAGACAAATGCACCGAGCTGGAGGAACAAATTCAAGAAAAAGGAAACGAACTGCGTCACCTTGAAGAGGAAGATTCGGAATTGGCAGAACGCGAACAAGAATTGCATGAAAAGTTAGAGTTCTTACAAGAGCAACTGAAAGAGGTGGTGGCTCGGGCCGAAGAGGCCGAACGTAAAGTGCAGCCACAAGAAAGCATCATCGACGACTTGACGCAGGAACACGACTCGTACGCGGAGAAAATTAGACTGATCAAGCAAGAATTAAAAGACATGGAGGACGAGGTCGAAAGATCCATGGACGACGTGGAGGCAGTCGAGCAAAAGAAGGTCACAGATCGGTACCAAGAACACTTTGAAAGTGAGGAACCCAAGTCAGAGCCCGACCCTGTGCCATACGCCGCCGATGAGGAAGAACATCACGAGTCGGAGCCCGAAGAAGACTAAATCACTGTTAGTGTGCCTCGCGTGACCTCGCGCGGGTTAGTTACGTGTAAGTGAGACTCATGGCCATTTATCAACACAAACTGTGCTAAGAGTAATTCTAACCTTCTTAGAGTTTTTCTTTTTTATGTAGATGTAAAACGCAGACTACTCTCTTTAAGGACTTTAATTTTGTGATGAATTTGCATAAAATTTTTAATTTGTTGCGGAGTAATTGGAATTTTATGATTATGGCAAACTGCGGGAGATAACTTAACATGATTTGTCTGTCAAACCAAATTATGCAGCTTTTAACATTTTTTCTGGCTTTTTAAATAAAGTTTTTTATTTGCATTGGATCATTTCGCGAATATTTGTTATTTTTGCGCTTGTCGATTGCAAAAGGGAACTGTAAATGTTTGATTGCGTGACAAAAACGAAAATCACCTGAGCGTTGCGGTCTCAGCCGGATAAAAAACACCCTCTGTTCATTTGTTTATCACTGCTAAAAGGAAATCTGCGAAGCTTAAAACGCTTTTAGCGAGCCATACTTGCGCAGTCATCCTTAAGTTAAAGGGTTGGGCTTGGCTTTTTTGCCTGCGGTGACCAGTGTTCCGTCCTTGTATCCTTGGAGGGTGTCTTCTCAACATTGTAAACACATGATAAATTTTTTCGGTATTTCTTTTTGGGCGGATTTCTCTACTGTTAGGAAAGGAATTTTTTCCTAAGTATGGTTTATCCATCGACAAGAGAGAGAAAAACATCAAAGTGCATTTGTCTACAATTTTTTATTTTAATTGGAAAGAGGAAACCGTAATATATTCGAAAAAAAGGGAAAAACTGAAACCGCCATACCGCTCCGGAGATAAAAATGACAATTTCGGAAAAGTTTTGGCCAGAGATGTGTGTAAATTTATACAAACTGACGCCCCACTTCCTTTCCGTCAGGGGAGAACTAAATTATCCAACACAAGGACACCATCGTTCCGAATGTCCTGTGCGCTGCTTAATACGCAGGTTTTTCACTCAGAAGGCGTTTATTGACGTTATTGTTTCATGTAGCTAGACAACTAGACTGCGAAAACACACGGTTCCTTTTCTCAAAACCGGCTTTTTTTAGGTGATCACCTTGTTTTGCGGTGGCGGGTCCAGGAGAGGGGCCCGGGGAGCCCGCCCCCCCGTATTTTTGGATCAAACTGAGACTCGAAGGCCGAAAAAATTTTCAAGACCACCCCCCCCACCTTATCTCCTTAGTGTCTGGATGACTGCCTCCCTCCCCCCTTATCTGAGGGTCTGGATCCGCCACTCCTTTGCACTGCGCATTACCTCCTGCATTTACTGCGCATAACATTGGAGAGATAAAGCATCCCGTTTAAGGCAAACAGCAAACGTGAGATTTAAGTTGAGAAATTTTCAAAATGAGAAATGAGCAGATAAAAATTAAGCTGCTTAAAACAATTGTTATGTATAGAATTAGCATGAATCTACAGATTTTCGTGTAGTTATAATGAACAGTAAACGATAACAAAGTTGAAAACTTGGTCACGTGGTACAAATTCACGTTTGCCGTTTACTGTAAAGGTTAAACGGGACGATTCGTAACGACGATTTTTAGCGCAACACAGTGTTGTAATTTTGGAACAATGTTGCAACTATTCGAAACAATGTCGCAACAATGTTGCAACACTGTGTCGTTGCGAATCGTCTCGTGTAACATCACTTTAAACGCGATGCTCAAACTCTCTATTGCTATATAAAAGGTGGCGACAGGAGCCAACAAAGGGAGCCTGTCCCAGGCTCTCAGACAGTAAGGAAGTCGCGGAAATAAAATAAGCCAAGTGAAAATAAGACGCGCCCGATCTATCTGGTGCAGTGCCCGGCCTTTTGAGGCCATGAATATGCAACTCACGGCCTTCTTTGGTCTTGATACTAGCCCCATTCCCCTCGCAGAGAGTGATTAGTTGAAGCCGAAATTGTCCTGTTATTGTATTTTTGCGATGAAACAAGATCGGTGATGCCCCTTTTTTATTAATGTTTTTACTCATAATGGATAAACGAAAATAATATTTTAAGGAGAAAACATCTCTGGATAGTTGAAGTTGTATAATTGAGAATTGAATGCTATGAATGCATTTGGAGCTACAATGGAGAAGAAGATAATGTTAAAAGGGCCCATTTTATTCCATTATTTGCAAGATGGGCAATTTGAAGACACCTGAGTGAAAAACTATAGCCCAGAAAAACAAACGGGCTCTAGGTTTTGGTAATATTCAAAGTTTTTGCTATGCGATAAGAATTTTTGACGGTTGTTCAAGTTTCGAATATTTCGCGCGCAACTTGAAAAAAAAAAAAAAACACGTAGCAGTCTGCACAGCTGGTGATGGGATCGTCACGTCAGCGAGTTTTTGAGGGTTGCCTGTCCACGCGGACCGATGGGGAAGAGACGCTTTGGAATTTTCTCGCTGTTCTACACATAGCTGACAATTGTGACAAGTTTAAAAAAAATCTGCACCGTACATCCGAAATCCAGGAATTCTTGCCTCGGGAATCCGAAATCTTAAGCTTAAGATTCAGGAATACAGCACAAGGAATCCGGAATCCTACTAATGATTGGATTACGCGCATCTTATAGAATCCGGAATCCAGTACCCGAAATCCAAAATCCACGACTAGGAATCCAGAATCCAAGACTGTCTTGGATTCCCTCACATGGAGCGAGGGGCACCCAACGAGAATATAGTTCAAAACCACTTAAACATAGCATTGTTATACGTATTTTAGTATTTGAACGGTAGATAGAGGCATATTATTATCCCGAGCTGAAAGTCTAGTGATCCGAAAATTAGAGGGATCAAAACTTACCTTACCAAGAAAAAGGTTCCCGTAAATTCTTGGTGACCATTTTAGGGTAAAAATTCGTTAAAAATGGGCAATTATACCAATTTTTAGGTGTTCGGAAATCCAAGGAGAGGCAGGCAAGCAAGAAATTTTACAACAATTGTGCCGAAAATTCTAGATCTCAAATCGTCTTCGGAACAGATATTTTCCGAAAATTGCCGTTAGGTGCCTCTGAAACCTGCATTACACTCACATGAATGAATATGAAACGGTGCAAAACAGATGTTGCATATGGAAATTAGCTTGCGTTCATGATTTATTAGTTCTATGTCCTAGTGTGATTGGTTGAATAGCAAAATCCAAAATACCTAAAAATACTATAGTTTACCTTTCATACCCATGTTTTACCTTTTCCTCTCGTGATAAATGCATAATTTATAGTAGAAGCTCCTTTTCCTTATACTATAATTAAGACGTGCGGGGTTAAAATTTCCATTATAATAGCTAGTTGTCTTCATAAATTCAAAACATATTAAAATCATTATACATGTATAAAATCTTCTACTTCACCTCCCACCTCGATTAGCTGGATTGTGTAAATTGTTGTTTTTTTTTTTATTGACATTCTTCTGATTTTACATATCTATTTGATGTGTGTTTACATTGTCAGTTTTGTTTTTACTGACCCGAAATTTCGTGACATGCTCCAAAATAACTAATACTTCGAGGCGATATCAAGCGCGTTCTCACGTTTGACTTGTGCTTTGAAGTGTGCCCTTATGGTCGATTGTGATAGGTCAAACAGCGCAATCAACAGTCGCCATTTGAATATTTAACCCTATTTATAATTTCATCTCCCTTTAATCTTTTCTTCTCAGCAAATATCAGTGGAAAACGTGTACTAGAGGTATCAGCATGGCCAAGATAAACTGTTACAGTCAACTCATTGTAAAAGACTTGAATGAAGCCTACTTTTTGCCATATACTATTTCTTCCTATCACGAAGACGCCAAGTTCCATAACGACAAGAAATACTTGGTTTTTGACCGTCGAAGAGAAATGAAAACCGTAGACACGTTACCACCCATAAGACATCTCGCAACAATAGGTAATGCAATCGTAAGTTTGGTAGACATAAAACCTGACAGTCTCCAATTAGATCACTGGAACAAGTGGCTGTCGGTTTTCGCAGCCGCAGAGGTGAAATCCATCGAAGAAGGTTTTGAGGACGATATCCCAGTTGTGAGCACCGGACCGTTGCAGTGTCTACCAGCAAAGAAGCATGCCATTGATCCTGAACTGCATGCAGCGTTGCTTTGCAAAAGCACCATCCCGCTAATTGGAGTTCCAACTCCTCGACTCATGGAAGAGGGCAACATTTCCTTCCCATGCATGCTCAAAGTGGATCAATCGAGCGCTGGAAACGGAAACTATCTAGTTCACAATTCACAAGAGCTAAAAGAAGTCGTGGCAGAGATTAGGGACAAGTGCTTTTGGACGGGAAAGTACATCTTGCAAGAATACATACCAGAAGCTGTAACTATGGGATACTATTTCTACGTGTTTAAGTCAGGAGATATTCATTGGTTAGGCAGCTTGACCGGGACAATTTCAAAGGATTTCAAATGGGTTGCAGGAATGGGTGATTGGAACAAGCAGGAGGACCTAAAACAAGCGGTTTACGAGGAATTTATTTTACCGGTGAAAAACTTCCTCCATACTTCTGGTTACTTTGGAATAGTCAATATTGAGATTCTGGAGAAGGCAGGAAGACGCTTCATGGTAGATCTTAACTGCCGGCTCCCATCGGTATTGCCGCAGTTGTTCATAGCGCCCTATATGGCAAAGCTTGGCTTGCCCAAGTCCTTGATGTCGAAGGGCAAAATTCTGCGATGCACAAGAACAGAACTGTTTGCGATGGCGGAAGAAATCAATAAAAAAGTCCCCGGAAAGGTTATCGTACTGGCTGCAGCGGACGTTGATGGAGTTTTTAAAGCCGACCTCGGTTTTTTTGCTAAAACTATGTCTGGCATTGAAGCACTGATTGACATATTGGATCACGACAATAAGAGCATCACAAGTTAAAATCTCCAACACCCAAGTCTTCCATGATAGATAACAGAACATTGGAGGGGCGTGGCTTGGGTGCCCCTTAGCCCTTCTTTTGTGAGAGGTATCCCATAGGCGTACGGGCACCAAATTTTTACAAAACAGTAGAGAAGAAACGAGGGCCATACGATGCAACAACATAGGCCGTACTTGCACATGAAAGTGCCTCGATACAGTTTTTCAGGGTCAATACCTGCCAAGTTTGAGCATAAACTACGTCGCTATTAACAAACATTTGGAAAAATTGCCACCACAGTTGTATTAGGAAAAGATGAAAATTTGTCATGATGAGGGTTGCAATGTCGTAGCAACGAAATAACGCCATTACCTATTATACTTGCAGCATTATTTCTAACAATGAAATCGTTCTTGGGAGCTTTTTTCTCCAATAGTGGCCTCGATGTTCGTGAAGTTAAAACGGACTGTAAGAGCGTTATCGGGATATTTTGGGAAATTTTGGGATAGTATGTATCATGGCGCTCTTGTTAGCGGTTTGTAAACATTTCGGTCTACTTTAACAAATTAGTAAATAAGCTGAACCACTTGATAGAATTTTTTTTTTTTTAAAAACTAAGCTTCTTCGCGTAATTCAAAGTGAGAATTAGTCAGAATTAGTCAGCCACTTCTTCACTTTCAGATCTATCGCTGATGCTATCTCTCATACACTGTTCTACGAGCGGAGATGATTCTAGAAAGTTAGGCAAGGGGAGTTGGGGAGCAAGGATGGCGCAGTGGTGAGAGCACTCGCTTCCCACCAATGTGGCCCGGGTTCGAATCCTGGCGTCGACGCCATATGTGGGTTGAGTTTGTTGTTGGTTCTCTCCCTTGCAGCTAGAGGTTTTTCTCCCGGTACTCCGGTTTTCCCCTCTCCTTAAAAACCGACACTTTCAATTCTAATTAGATCTGGAATGCACGGACACGTTTCGACGAGTTCTTACGAACTCCTTAGTGCTCCGTGGGTAAACAAATTACAATTTACAATTTCAATTTTACAGGCGGAAGTTTATTCTAATCAATTCACGATTGGAAATAGCCTATTGCAGTACAGTGGCCAACGATAAAAAAAACTCAGCATATGATACTCTTCCCTTATAAATAGAAACTCATCACGTGCTTGGCAACCACTGTCTCGTGTGAATGTAACTGTATTATCACGCCAACTTCAGGTTAAAATAGAAAATATTTATCTCTTCAAAATACTAATAAAAAAACACGAAAACGTCTCTAAAAGCTGGCTTTGCCCAAATCTTCTCTTGCTGCCCAAAAAATTTAGGGGGGCGGCAGCCCCCTCGCCCCCCCGGCCCGTACGCCTATGCCTTTCGCAGAAACCATATTTTCGCAGAAACCATAATATTATTCTCTAACCATATTCGTATCTTCTTTCTCAGCTGTTTTGTAGGCTTTCCTCCTACCACGCTCGTTGTTTATCTGAAAAATAAGGATCACTTTTAGAAAAACACTGCTTGGAAGTCGACAGGATAATACAGTGTCTACAGTGAGTACTCTGGGTGTGTCACAAGGTTACATCCGCCCCTATCCACCCCCTCTTTGAAAAATCTTAGCTACACCCCTGCACATAAGCTATTGGTTCATGTTCTGAGATTTTTGTCAAACGAACAAAAACGGCAACAACAAACAACAACAACGGAACTGTCGATGAATCAATTTTTAACGTGACTGGTTTTCAAGATGGAGCGAAGATGAAAAAAAGCGGTTTTAGCACGAAAACTAAGTTTTTAAATTCTAGTCTGAGTTTGACGATTTAAGTAAAAAACAATTTTGTCTTTTATTCAGGCGTTCGAAAGGAGGGAGGGCGAACATGAGAGGAACGTAATGCCTGCCCCTGACGACCTAAAGGTAAATAAAAGTGATACCTGACATACCAAACTGTTGAGTAGTTGTTGTCTAAGTTTAGTTCGGAGTTAGTTCACCATGATTCTACGTTTCCCATAATATGGTCTGTTTAACTCCCCCCGCACCACACCCCCCCCCCCCCCCCCAAAAAGAAAATAGCACAAGCATTGTCTTCAATTT
>OZ037992.1:46833600-46896100 GCA_964035705.1 Porites rus
TTTCAATTTATCTTGGGACGACTAGATTTTGGTTTCATAAAGACGCCTATGGAGGTTTAAGCTATTGTTCCAGTGATAAAAATTATTCAGTCTACACTGCTCTTGCGTTAGCACGCAGTAAATAATAATGTATAGCTCTAGCTCGACGTGTTAATCGTTCTTTATTGTACAATCTATTACTATCCGTCCTCTCATTGGCTAAGAGCTTATAATTAGTTCTGGAAATCAGTCGGCTACCGACAGAGAATTCAGTTAGCTGCGCGCGTGAGGCAGGACTTGCACACAGCCAAAAACATGGCTCGTCGGTTTGCTACCTCGACTACACAAGAAATTGATAAATAGCTTATAGATTAGACTCTTAAATTACAAAATTATTCACGAAAGTTGGAATAGGAATCTTTTTCAAGTATCTGAGAGAGTGTGGTATTTCTTTTATAACCACTACACTTCTATTCTTTTCTCTCTCTCTCTCTCTCTCTCTCTCTCTGTTCCGTGTAACAGTGCCTATATCGTTGTCTTCTTTGAAACCTTCGGCCTCGGTTCATAACATTTACCTCGTCCAAGATTATTCCGATATCACGAAAACTTCATCGAACAATAAATTGCTAATTATCACGAGACACAGACTAATGCAATGTCCTATGGTTTAGTTTGGTCAACGCTTACTACCGACAGAATAAGAAAGTTGAACAAAAAAGTTTTGTTCGAAATCAGGAGAAAAATACAATTAGTTTCAATCCAATTTTTACTGCAGTTCGAGAGATCTGCTAAGTACTGTGTAATTGTCATTTGTAACTGATGTTTAAAGACGTCAACTAATTTGCGCGTTTCTCAGAGAAGCAGTAATCTGGCCAGCGGCTGTCACCATCGCACATCCTTTGTACTCGGCTATACCCTCGTCGGAAGTTACCAAGTCAGGCTGAAAAGCACAAAGAGAGAAAGATTAAAACCATTCAATAGAAACAGTGAAAAGCAACCGATGTTCGTGTCACACTAATCTGCATGTGTATAAACACGGTCGCTCTCGTTGCCACCGCCGTCTGCGCATGTCAAACTCCCTATCGCCCCTAAAAATTCAGAAGATTATTAAATGCAAGTGAAAGGTAACTGGCACTTATCTCACAGACAAAAAGACTACAGAAGCATTATCCCCGGGGGAGGGGTACTCGATATATCCCTGGGTGGGGGGGGGGGGGGTGCGGCGCGGCCCCTCATACCCTGACCCTGTTTAAGACAAATATCGCTGATTTTCCTGCCCTGTTTAAGACAGAATTCCGATTTTTGATACTCTGTTTAAGACGTTAGAGCCTGTAAAAATTTTGCTGTTTATCGTCCAAGAAAAGATATCCTGTTTAAGACAAAAATTGATAAATCGATACCCTGATTAAGACAAAAAATGATAAATTCGATACCCTGTTTAAGATAAAAATCCCAAAAAAACATACTCTGGCTGGCCGCACGTCCCCATTAAGCCCTTATTAGGGAGTACCCCCCTCCCCCCCCCGGGGCATTATCCCACTGACGAAAATCTGAATTTACCTTGAGAGTTTCAAAAATCTTTTTCTTGGGATTCAGCTGTTCATCTGGATCTGTTAATAGGGAAAAGATAAAATGTTAACCTAAACAAACACGTCATTAAGGCGCACCGTGGTATTAGTTTTCTAGGGTTAATGAGTGTCTCTGGCTGATACGTTGCATTTCATTTCAGTAATATTGTCTTTAATTGCGGGCGCCAAGCGGAGCCCGCAATCCTAATCTCCAGGTTGTTATTACGCATGCGTCGCACGTAAGTAGCTAGTATTCGTTTGGACTTCCACTAAGAATGAATGGAATGCACAAAACGCAATTTGATCATGCGCATTTCGACCTTCTACCCCTCGTAATCTGATCATGCGTGTTTTGACCATCTGTCACGTGAAACTTACGCAAAGCACATTGTTGGAGTAAATGCGTTTTGACCTTCGATCGTTGTCGCCCGCACTCCCTAACCTTTGGTTATTACTGGTTAATAAAATTTATGATTTTATTTGTGAACACTGGCTTTGCGACCCATGAAACGTGTTGTTATGTTAAGTTACAGCTTGAAGAATATTCCTTGCAACAGCCTCAAAAGATACGATGACAGGCCTTCAGCTGTTCAACGACGGCGAAGGTTACGAAAACGTCAGTTTAAGGCAGAGTCGACACGTATCCGTTTTTGTTTGAAAGCGGATATTTTTTTCTCCGGTTTTGCGTATTGTCCACATGTATCCGGTGAAAACAGTCACCGAAAATGGATCTTTTCAAAAACGCTTTCCAGAGTGGAGATTTTTGAAAACGCCAGCTTTTCATTTACGCGTGGACGGACGAAAACGGAGGTTTTCGAATACGATGATGTCATATACTTCTAGCATGACGCATGCTCCCTAAGGGATGCTATCGTATTTACATCGTTGTAGCGTTTTCGTGAGGACAGGCGAAAAAGATTCGAACACCCTACGTAAGGATGCGTATTTTTTTTTAAAACGTTGAAAAAACTCTCCGTTTTCAAAAATATCCAGATACGTGTGGCCAGGGCCTAAATGTGACTTATTGGTGCTGCTTCAAACTTACTTATTCTATTTCTTTCAAGTTGTCAAATGTTAGCAATTTTTTCTGGAGTTGAATTCTATCTAAAAGACCGTGTCTCAGTACAGGAAAAGAAAAAGGAAGTCGTTCCCTTTCGTTCACGCCCTCCACAAAACCTGAAATTAGGCACTTTCCCGTTGTAGTCGCGCGCAGTGACGACTAAGAAATGTACAAAAAAGCGTGATGCACGTGCAGAGTTGTTGTTTTGTTTATCGTATCTATTGCTTGAGCTCCCTAAACAGAAACAACAACGTTATGACAAGGAAGGTAATAACTACAGTAAAAATATGAACAAAAGAACAGACGCCACTGAGTGAGTAAGTCCGTACCTCCGGCTGTTTCATGTTCGTATCCTTTTACAACAACTCGGTCACCTGGTTTACAGTCTACTGGCGGCTTTAGAGGAATAACTGTCCGCTTCCCATCAGAGCTAGTAAGATGAAAATTGTTATCAGCTGAAGTGGTTAAAGAGCTGACCTGTTTATTTTTCTAACATAATTCGCACCTGCCACTTTATTACATTTCTCTAAAAAAAGAACAGCTCGCAAAAGAGTCTAGCCAGCGAACGCAGACGCATTCCGGTTGTCGCTTCTCTTCGCCCGAAAATTGACTTCAATATTCAGGAGCGATAACCGGAAATATGTCTGCGTTCGCAGGCGAGAAAGACTCTGGCGCGCGGAAAATGAAAATGTCTCTCGCTATAATTGGGGAGAAGCGCGGGCTAATTAGATTGGTAAGAGGCTCAATCATTTGGACTGTTTAAAGGCAGATGATAGGGCTTTAAAGAGAGTAGGGGCTATGGTGTGGAGAAGCCGTGACGTCACGTTGCCATGGTAGCAAAATTCCTGAATCTCAACAAACCGTTGTCCTGAAATATGGCAAGAAAAGACGAAAAAAATTGACATGTACGACTTTCCTATGCATGATTGCACTCAGGAACAAATCGGTAGCCCATACTTTCCTTCCATCCTTCGACAATGAAAATAACCGCCTCTTCAACAAAGATTGTTGAGATCCAGAAAGTTTGGTTCCATGGTAACGTGACGTCACACTTCACCTCTCTATCAGAGCGAATTAGTCACTTAAGAAACGAGAAGGAAACTGGGCCGAGTTAACTTTCGCAAAGACTTCTGGTACTGTCACAAGGGATAGGAAAAAAGCCTATTTAACAATTATTCCTCGAGCCCGAATGGGCTCTGAGTCAATAGCCTGTGAGGCCGAAGGCCGAATGGGCTATCGACTCAGAGGCCATAAGGGCGAGGGGAATAATTGTTTTAGTAAAATTCAACTAGTTGGTCAAAAATATCGACAATAAAAAAAAAATCTAGCTAGTTAAAGCTAGACTTTAATCCTTTTTTGCTGCCAAAAAGCCCGCGCTTTTCACTACTACTAGGCTATAACATATAGCCTATTAGTAGCTCAACCAATCAGAACGCAGCATTAGTAATAGACCACTAGTAAGATGTTACTAATGGCTAATAGCTGATCGGCGCGTTCTGCTCCAGTCTCTTCTCGTTTCTAAAGATACACGCAAGTCAGGCCAGTTTAAAAAACCTACCCAGTTATAGATGCTGCCATAAGCATCGCTTCTGACTTTATACCTAAAAAGAGAAAAACGCACATTTAGGTCGCAGTAAGACACAAGGTAAAGGAGTTTAATTGAATATTAGATTTAGAAAACTGAAAAATCATTATTGAAGCAGATAACTAAAACTTGTTAACATTTCACCCGCAGTGTTTTGTAAGGCTCATTTAACCAAGGAAGTATCACTGACAAGTTTTCCCCTGTGGCGTAGGAAACCTTAGCAAATGTTTCCTTGTTAACTGAAAAAGTAACATCTTGTCAAGTTTTGACATTAAAACGATCACAAAACTTGAAAAATAAAGCAAAGAACAAAACGTCGTATAAAATAACGGAAAGCTAAAAACGGTGCAGTTGTCTACGTAACTCCACGTTAACTTCCTTCATATAATTTCTCAAAACAAAATGCGGTGCTGTTCTCAAACGTAGCCATACGTGAGAGCCGTAACTACTGTCTTAAGAACACGGTTGAAGCCGTCAAACCCTACTATCCACATACAAATTCACCAGACTGGTCCAAGTACTTCTCCTTAAAGAACGTGGTGGAAGATTTTGTTTGAAAATCAGAGCATATTCCCAAGCAGATCAACTTATTAACTCTCATTAGCCGATCTCTTGATTATGTACTGAAATTGGTAGGAGAAAATTGTTGTTGATCACCAAGTCACACGCCCGCATGATTTATTTTGGAGACGGGGTAAGGTTAATTTGGAAAACTGAGCGTACGTCGGGAAAATTTCTAGCGACGTCCTTTTCAGTATTCTACAAATTTAAATTTCAGTTGGATTTTTTTATATTATATTATAAAGTAGATGTTGTGCATTTTGTAGAGTGAATAGGGCTAAAGGTTTACTGAAGAGAGCAGCGAACTATTTTCAGCCGACAAAGATTAAACACACCTCTCATATTTACGGGTTTTAAATTGCACATCATGACCACCAATCTGTCTTGAAGCTCCTTCAAAGGCACATATTCCGCTAATCCGCTTACTACTGTTCTTGGCTCTGAAAAAGAAGACCAAATAGGGACTTTACTAATACGGACTTTACGATCCTTTGACGCCATGGCAACGAGAACGTCAAAAACAACAACCAAACAAAAAAAACCAAAAACCAAAAACAAAGCAACAACAACAAAAAAAACAAAATAGGTTTAGAAGGCAAAACAACAACTTTGCAAGTGCATCACACTTTTTTTTATACATTTCTTTGCTGTTTATTGCACGACTACGACGTGAAATTGACCAATTTTACATTTCATGGAGGACGTAAACAGGCGACAACGAAATTCTATTTCCCTTTTTGAACTTTGATAGGAATCCTAGGAATTCAACTCCAGAAGGGTTCGCCCACTTTTGATAAAGTAAATGGGTATGTATGACTGGGAGAAGGTAAATTTACTTTTTACGCGACGTTTACGCTGCCATCGCGTCATCGGATCTTTAAGTCCCTAGTTTAGATCTTTTACAGACTGAAAAAAGATTGTGGTAAGAATCCACTGAAGACTTAAAACATTCATTGTTTCTAAAGGACTACATACTTTCCTCCCCGACATCAATTTCTTCCACATACAAAGAATCCGCATCAGGATGCTGAGGAAATAAGAGAATCATTAATAGATCTTAATTCTTCAACTTAGCCTGACCATTACCGATTTTTCTGTAGACAGGGAAAAATACAAGTAGCTTTTGATGGGTCGTAAGAAAGTTCTTTGAAGGAGCCGTGACGGTCATTATCGATGGCTTATATTGCTGAAAAATGTTTTTTTTCTCTTTTAGGCTGGTCAAACCTGGTCAAATCACCCCCAAAGGTGACGGTGTCCGCTTATAGTAAAGGTCTGACTGTGATGACAAAGTCCTTTCACCAGTTTACATCTACAAGACGTACCTTCTTTGCTGACACAATTTTCCCGATCCTCAGGTCTAATCTGGACGGATCAACTGCTCTCTCTGGGTTGGCAGACGCACCTCCCTTCCCACCTTCTGTAAAACGAGAAATACATTCAGGAGTAGCCTGAGAAAACGGCCAACATTTCGCGACGCACAACTAGTTTCAAGTGACAGGTCATCAGAATGAGATTTCTACCTACTTCCCAAGACGTCATTTCGCGGGGAATCCAGTGGTGGATCATGAAATATCGGCTGTTTTCTCAGGCTAATTTGGGAGGAGGTAAATTGTAAGGTGCCAGAGACTTCATGCGCGGTGTCCGGTTTCGGTGCTCGTGGCTTCGACCGTCGGCGGAAGATCTGTCGGCCTGCGGCCGACACCAAAGCACCCGGACGCACGCGAAGAAAACGCCTCTGGTACCTAGGGCAACATAGCCTGTTCCAGGCGTTCTTCCCGCCCTCTGACTTCGCACCGCACTCCACTATCTGAACGCCTGGAGTAGGCTATGGGCAACAGGGCATATGTTTGGCAAAGAAAACACCCTACAGTTCATTGAAATACATACTTGCTTTCTTGGGCTCAGGATAAGCAAGCTTGGTCAGCTTCTGTAGCTCAGGAGTTTGGAATTTCTTTCTTATTGGCTCCAGAAGCTTAAAAAAGAGCAAGTATCAGTAAGACTGTGTAAAACTAAACAAATGCGAAAATATACAAAATTGCAACACAACAAAAATTCAATCCTCTGTACCTCATTTAAGAAGGTTGCCACTCCTGTTTTAAGATCCAGCGGATGCAGCTCCTAACACGACAGAAATACTATGGTAATATATAAGCAATACGTTTTACGTGGTTTGACTATCGTTGCGTTGTACAAACAGTGGAAGTGCTCTGGTTAACTTGTGAATTTAATACTCTTCACAGTGGCTGGACGTATTTAGAGTGAAGAAGATCTTTTGTGTTCAGATATGTAGATTGATTGATTGATTATTGCAGTCCAGGGGATTTTGGGGGGGACAACTCCCTTATATGGGCTAGATAGGTATGAGCTATACCAATTTAAACACTGAAGCACATGTACAGTGTACCAACTCCGCAGTGTGGCCAGTACCTTACGCATGCGCACAACCATATCACCCCGGCAGTGGCGGCCATGGACAGCTGTTTCGTCCTCATTAGGACTTATCACGTATGAGCTGTCCGATCGGGTACGGTTTTTGAAGGTCTCGATCCCTAAAATAATGGTGAATCTTTTTGCCATGGTTGGCAATATTTTCGCATCGTGACCGTACATAGATTACCTAGACTGTATCAGCTGAAATTCAAGTGCGTAAATTCTCAGCTACAGGAGAACCAATTGAACTACCCCTTTAGAGTGAAAAGAGAGCGATGTAATGAAGGTTTGTGTGTTACCATGAAATTCTTGGTTTTGTTAGTTTTTGTTTTTCCCTTGAACAGGGTGGGGAGGGAGACGCGTGATAAAACTCCAACAAAGTCTGCATGGGAAGCTAGGCGGCACACGTATCTGAGGGGTACTCCCCCTGGGGGGTATGGGTAGGGTGGATGTTGTAGTTAATTTTTTATCTCAGGTAATTTTTATTTTCTTTTGTTTCAACTTCATAAGCATACATCACCATACCCAAAAACAAAAGAAAGACAAAAAATTACTTGAGATAAAAAAATTAACTACAACATGGAGACAGATTACCTCTTCACTTTCATACTCATAGTGACATACGTTACGTGTCATTTTAATTGCACTGTTTAAAAGCCAAATGCTGTTACCCTATCGCTGGGTGGTTGGATCACTTGATGAGTTGGCCAAAAGCCGACAGCCTCGACAGCCTATCAACAGGTGTTTTGGGTAGCTATTCTAAGCACCATAATAATATTAAATATGAGAACTCACCTTCCTGGCAAAAGATTGCTCAAGAGATGCGTAGTCCTTAAATGAAACTTTTCCTCCATTTGCTTCAGTTCTTTCTATCACAAATTCTAAATTAAGGAGGAAAAAGGAGAAAACTCTTACAATCCTTACCTCCATATTGCAAATGAAAATCGTAAAAAAGTCGGTTATAAGCCATTAACTTAAATGACATTATGAAAAGGGTGAAACGTTGAGTGCAATGTGCGTGCAATATGTTTCACTTGACGTGGCTAAGTTGTGGTCCGATTAATTTTTCCGTTTCGGTATGCCAATGAACGATATGGAACTGAGTTTGAAACAAAAGAAACAAAATTGAACCAAAATAGCCACACGCTGCAACACTGCCAAAAATACAATGAGTGACGTTTTAGACGAGCGGTTAATTATGAAAGTGATATTAGAAATGAGGCCAAATGCAAGGGGGCTCAACCGTTACTGAGGCAATTCAAGTCTCCAGAAAGTAAAAGATTTATTGATGCAAACCTGTTTGATGCCTAGTTTCCAGAACTGAGAAAATGACAAACTTGGCAAAAGCAAGAAGACCATTCTCTTCAATATTTCCTTCTTCACAGAAAGCCTAAAGACACACACACAAAAAAAACAATTTAAAATTTTAAACAATTTTAAAAGTTTAAAGTATTATAACCTGGGTGAGGAAGAAGGATTTTTAAATGGAGTTAGATGATGATGACTGTGATTCAGATGAACCATGTGACAGCCTGAGAAAACAGACAACATAATTTCAGGACAACACCACTGGTGCTCCCGCAAAATGACGTCTGAGGAACGAGTGTAGAAATTCCATACTGATGACTTGTCACTACCCAGACTTAAATAACGATTCTTATCCGATGAAGCAGTTTTTCAACCAATCAGAAGCACTACCCAGATTTGGGTAGTGATGTGTCATCAGTATGAATTTCTGCAGTCGTTCCTCCTCAGACGTCATTTCGCGGGGAAACCAGTGATGGAGTCATGAAATGTTGGCTGTTTTCTAAGCCTAAGCGTATGTGAGTGAGATATAATTTTTTCATTATGAAAAAAGTGCCCCCACAAATGCAGTTGTGCAGTTGACTCTCGCCTTGCCGACAACAACAGAATAAGCAACAAGAAGGAAAAATGAAAAACTTAAACGCTATGACTGACTGACTCGCTATAACGAACTTGCAGCTAATTATAATTTTTAGATTCATATCACGTTGACAGCACAATGTTATTGTTACTTTTAAGGACACTCAACGGTATCTTAGACCATTACCACTGTTTTGGATAACACGAGCTAACACGCGACCTGCATTGTCAGAAATGTTTTGGGATTTTGGGTTTTTCTTTGACGTCAATCAAACCGTTACCATAGCATCAAATCCTTGGTTGCCAAATAAAGGCGCCAATAACAAGCAGAAACTGCAAAATCAAATGGCAGGAACTTAACAATTCGTTTTGACCCTCCTATATCTGTGTATCTTCTGGATTTGGAAGCTCTAAAGGAACAATTTCACAGTCGTCTTAGCTTAGGAATCTCAACGTGCCCTGTTTCAGTAAGAAGGTTAAATAACTTGAGAGCTAAAATGTAAAAAGTTCATCACACATAAGAACATCAAAGAACAAATCCTCCCAATCAGCGTGTAAAGAAGCTAGCATTTCCTAGCCCAGACGTCATTTCAACTAGCCCCAAAAGCTTTTTGACGAGCAGAATTGATTTCACAGTTCTTGTTATTCGAATTCCTCAAAACATATCACTTACCCGTTGGGCAAGTTAAAAAAACAGAATTCACTAGCCCGATAGCAAAATCCACTAGCCCCGGGCTATCGGACACCACTTCCTTTGCACGCTGCCAATAGGCAAAAGACAGAGCGGGCAAGCTTCGGTGCCGAGCCTCCAAATGTTGATTCACATCTCAGAAAAACCCAAAATCCATGCCAAAGACGTTTTTGACATCGCAGGCCGCGTGTTACCCGAAAAAGCTGTGAAACACAATAAAATCTTCTCCATTTTCAATAATTGGCTTCAATTTTTTTAAAGATTTATGCTTCTTATTTTAAGCACCGCTCAAAATTTGTTTTTCTCTACCTCGCAAGTACCCTCAATCTCGCACAAGGAAATGTAGCCCTTGCTCGTGTGGTGCAAGGAGAAAAAGCCACATTTGGTTCTCATATAAAAATAAATTAAAGAACAAGTGGAGTTGAAACTGACCTTGTTCAGCTTTTTCTTCACAGCAGATGCACTATCCAAAAGGTCAATTTTTGAATCCTTTAAAAAGGGCAAAAAACGACAAAAAAAGTAACTCAAGATGATCATAAGTATTTTGCTTATCATTGCCTTCATTAAGCGTTATATATTAATTAGTTCAATTTACAATAAAAACTATCCTGGAGGTCAGCCTTACCTCATCAGAGGCACTCATCTTGGTTCCTGTTAGTCCTGGGACTGTCAATCAATAAACAATAATATTCTACTGTTACACCATGTAGCCATATTCAGCAGGAAAAAGCAACAACTGGCAGCAAAATTAGTTGAGACACTTTGCCCTAAAGGGCCTCTCTAACATTTTGCCAGCTTAAAAAAACCTCCATGTGATGTTGTAGTACTGTTCAAGCTACCTGTAGCAAACAAAAAATGCCCCAACTTGCGATGGAGGAAAGAGGGAAGGGGTGTGGATTGTTCTGTACTTTGAAGTTACCCCATTCAAGGACAATGTCTCAGCGACTTTGTTGCCCACTGTAGGAACATGTGTTGCTCAGTTAAGAAATGACAGCATGCATGTAGTTCAAAATTAACAAACTTACCCATGGGATTCATTAGATGTATTCTTTTCCTGTATCCCAGCGAAGGGAGGTACTAAAAACAAAATCAATAACATAATCCCAATTAGATCCTTATAATGGTGCGGGTTTCAAGTAGCAATTAATGTTGTCACAGAAAATAAAACAATAATGTTGAAAAGAAGATAGGAATAAGCTTGATGAATTCAGAACTTTCAGCTGAGCATTGGATTCTGTGCGTCAGCAAGTTAATTCAGTTTCATCTACAGTAGTAACCACCAAACCCCTTGGAAGAACCTGTCTTGTTTTAGTGATGGCACTGCATGGCTTTTTTTCAGTGTTCTATGATGCTGTTATTGCAATACGGTGCATGCAAATACAGAGTATAATATTTATCGTAAATCATTTTAGGGTAAGGAGGAATAAAAATCTACCTAAAGAATTAAAGTATATGAAGTTCAACCTTTTATTGGTGATGTCCGAACAAAATTTGTTTTGTCCAACCAAGATGGTTTCTTTGGTAGGACATATGTTCTTTCAAGCAAAAAAAAAATTTACAGCCCTGTAAACTATATATACATATAATAATAATAATAATAATAATAATAATAATAATAATAATAATAATAATAATAATAATAATAATAATAATAATAATGATAATGATAATGATAATGATAATGATAATAATAATAATAATAATTTTAAAAACTAGGAGGTTTTATTACTCAACGCCACAACGAGCTAAGAGACCTCGAAGCTGAATTTCTGAGTATGGTGTGTAGCGATGTCGAGATCGAACCAGTACTTCAAGACATCTCCGGCGAACATTTAAACAGAGGATCTAACAAAGCTCAGGATGCGAGGTTAGATATCCACGCACGTGGTTTCTGGGAGCGACATCGTTCAGCATTCTTCGATGTGAGGGTCTGTCACCCTAATGTATAGGGACCTAGAGCCACAACAAATCTATCGTATCCATGAGAACGAGAAAAAGCGTCTCTACTCAGAGAGAGTCCTGGACATCGAGCATGGAACATTTACACCCTTGGTCTTCACCACAACTGGCGGAATGGGAAAGGAGTGCTTGAAGTATCATAGCCGTTTAGCACAGCTGATTGCCATCAAAAAAGGGGAGCAGTATGCCAAAACCATCTCATGGATCAGAACCAGAACCTCATTCGCACTCTTGAGATCTGCGTTGGTTTGTCTTCGAGGCTCTAGGACCAGAAGAGTGCCATGTGACATTAAGAATGTTGATATCGACGTCGAAGTTGCTGAAGGAGCCATTAAATCGGACTATTGATGTGTTTCCTTACTTCATATATATCTTTTTATTTCATTATTATTATTACTATTTTTTTTTCTTGTTTTTTAGCAGTTGAAAGAAACTTTTGAATTTTAGAGGTTGACAGTTTTTTTTTTAAATTGAAATGAAATGTTTTTTAATTCGAAAAAATTTTTCTTAGTTTTAATTAACTTTTTTTTAAGCTAAATTGAGTTCTTTTTAAATCGACAGAAATTGTAAATAGTGTTTTTGAATGAATAGTTTTTTCTTTTTTTAAGCGAATTAATTGTAAATAGGATTTTAATAGTTTTTTAATAAAATTGTCTATTTAAAAAAAAAAATAAATAAATAAATAATAATAATAATAATAATAATATTAAAACAATAACACAATAATATGGCTGAGTCTGTTTTTGCCTAGTAATTGATCAATTTGTTAAAGATTAATGTCCAAAATTTACAGCATGGACTTAAACTTGGCTAACTTACAGAAATGAGAATAAAAATACTACTTCATGGATTCATCAATCTTTTCCCCACAATTACAATATAGTCATTATGAAAGTACCCTTAGTAGAGCCCCTTTTGTTTGTAGCCATGAATACCATTGCTCAATTTATTGCAGTACTATATTTTTCAATGCTTTCTGAAATCAGATAAATTATCTTCCTACTGAGCTGCAGATTGCAAATAAGGCATAAACAATTACATGTAATAGAATTAACAATTACCTTTTCTGCAAAAGTGAATATTTTGCGCTGATCAACCCCTCCAAACTGTGCATCCACCTTGAGGAATTCTTCATCTAGAGCCTTAACGAAAGAAGATGAACAGTTTTCAAGTATTGCCCCTTAATGGTTGGGTGATACTGGTTATAACTAGTCCTGTTACAGTCAACAACTACTATTTTACTCTTTTTGGGGTTTGCCTAAAATCCGGAATCCGGAAATTATCTGTAAAAAACCCTTACTGAATGCCGAATGACTCTGAAGTTTATAGTGATCAGGGTTAACAAACTGAGTGAACCAAGTTTCAGGTCAGTTAATGCTGACCCTAAATTGAACCTAATTCACTAGTTTACTTAACCCTAATCTCTACACTTCAGAGTCATTCGGGTTTTTTCCAGATTCCGGATGGCAGGTTTTAGGCAAAGTCCTCTTTTTATTGGTTTAATCTGTCTTAATGGTATGTAACTGTTTCAAAGCGATGCTCTGTGTCAGAATTTAACCTAAATAGGGCCTCTTAATTCAAAAGAGAAAGTTTTTTCTTAACAAAGATATTCATCAGTGTTCACCTGTAGCCCAGGATACAACAGACCACTCAACAGAGGATGTTGCACTTGTTTTACAACTTCAGCCCCAGCTTTCTTGGCATCATGCTGACAATAAAAGACAAAAACTCATCAGGGAGAGAACTGCATTGTAGGAATCAAGGAGGAAAATTGCAAACCACATAATAAGCATTTGTCAAAAATGGTGAGTTTTTATATCTCTGCTTTGTGGTAAGTTAAAATATCCACCACTGTATTCACCTATCCTATGGTTCCCTCGAATAATTTCCCAACGAAGGAGGGATAGAGCCACAAACAGTAACAAATACAGGGCTTCTGATATTTTGCGGAAAAAAAAGCAAAATTTCGCGGGATTTTCAGGGACAAATTCGCCGAAAAATCGGCCGATTTCGCGGGAAAAGAGTCAAAATTCGCCAGAAAATCGTTCGATTTTGCGGGATTTTAGCGGAAAAAAAGTCAAATTTCGAAGGATTTTCAAGGGCAAATTCTTAGAAAAATCAGCCGATTTCACGGGAAATTTTGGGGGGAAACTTCGCCAAGAAAAAATCAGTAAAAAACAGCCGATTTCGCTGGATTTTTTTGGCAAATTTCACTAAAATCGATCAATTTTGCGTTGAAATGACCAGCGTTGTTTAACGTTGTTTTTTTAACAGGGTTAATCATTTGCTCTTTCAACAACAGTTCGCTCGAGAAATGAGCGAATGCTAAAGCTATTAACATTATGGTTAGTGCCCAGTTTTTTGCAACATTAATCTAAGAACGCCTGGTAGTTTTGGGATGTTGTTTACTTGTTACAGTGACGAAGTTTCAACATAAATTTGGACGTTTGGGGTGAATAAAACAGGTCTAATGGCCAAGATAAGTATTAAATATGTTTTGCCGACAAGTATTTGGAAATATTTCTGGCGGATTTCGCGGTATTTCGCGTTTTTGGGGGAATTTCGCGGGATTTCGCGGAAATACCTGAATTTCGCGGGTCCACGACCGCGCAAAATATCAGAAGCCCTGCAAATAATAATAAAAAAACAATATAAAATACTAATAAAAATATATAGATGCAAGATGAACTTCTTCACTGAGTGATTCAGGTCATAAAATTATTATTACAGATCTAGTTTTCAAAATAATATTAATGATATGGCATGAAATGTTGGGATTGCCACCTCTCAATAATTTTATTATTATTAATAAACAATAATTATTAATCATAATAATTATGATAAATATGCTGAAGAAAAGACCATGTGAGAAGAAAGTTACCTCAGTGACCACTGTGGTCATTTTGAAAACATCCAAAATATAATCTCTGCCAGACAAAAAAAGAGGAAAAAAAATCTTATTGTTATCTTTATTTGTACACGTAAATATTAATTATTCTTTTCTTATTAAGAAAACAAAGATTCAGCTTAAACTGCAATCAGTGACTGAAATTAGTTAAGTGAAGGTTTCAGTCACCTGTTTAGCTGATACTCTGTTCCTCTGACAAACTTTAGTTTTTCAAGAGGAACATTTATTGATTCCAACATGGCCTGTAGGAGAAAATCAAATTTTCAAACAAAAAATCATATTAAAAGTGTTTTATGTGCATAATTTTTATTTTGGCTAGTTACAAGTTGATCGGCCAGTGAGGATATGTGATTAACTCCCAAAAAAACTATTGTGACCATTAAGATCATGATTAAGCGATCACTATTAAATATAATGTCATCATTGCCACACAGTTTGTACAAGTAAGTGTATCTATGTGGCCTTGTAGGCCATTGTGGAAAGGAGGTTTGACTGTACAAATAACAAAAAAAAAAACGTGTGTAAAGTTAAAGCATATCAAACCGACAAAACTGTTCAATAATAATCATAATAATAATGTCCAAAAAAATTACAAAATATATTCATTGATGTAACCTACAATAAAGGACAAAAGTAGTTGACACACTTCTTTAAAACAGGTGCTTTTAACAAACATTTAATTCATTTATTATTTCATTCCTTTTAGACGCCATAAATCCCCTCACCCCCGAATCAATTTTGTCTGAAGTAAAAAAAAGACTTGAGGGTCCAAAATTCAACATTGATTTTGGGGGGAAGGGGTTGGGGTAGACAGGGGAAGGGGATAAGTATATATATCCACTATGCAAAACGGGGCCATACCGAAGTGTGTCAACACTTTTGTCCCTCGTTGTAAGTTGATTCCTGATTTTCTTTGTCTCCTAGCCCTGATTCATGAACAATTAGGGATAGGAAACAAAGCAAACTGAGGACCAACCTAGGTTCAAAAATTTTAACTTGAATCAATAATATTGTAACAATGCAGAGACCACACCAGACCAAGTTCTCCTTAAAAATCAATAGTCTGGTAATAAAAAGTCTGATAATTTTTGTCTAACCTTGATAACTTCCTCATAGTATTTCACTCTGTACTCCAACAGCTCCCAGGGTGCTTTAAGATTATCCAAGTATGCATGAAGGTCGGCTAACAGAACTATTACCTAAAAAAAGAATTTTTGATTTAGTAGAATGAAACAAACCAGCAGACAACATGTACACAAAAATGTACATTGAAAGCTGCAAATTTCTTTGATTAACTGCTAAGAGGTTGGCACTTCCTCACATTATCTCACACTGGGTTACTTAGGTCTTAAAATGGCTACGTATATTCTTTTTGCTTCCCTTTTTGAGGGGGGAGGGAGTGTTTTGTTAATCTTTAGGCTGGGTGGTGATTGCACCTGTCAGCAACACCAAGAATGTAGCAATCCACCTGAATTGTGTTTTATGTATGGTTATTCAAATATCTGAACTTGTTGCCCCTTGCCTCCATTTTTATACCTGAACCTCCAGGGAGATTATCCTTGTACCCTTCTGAGATATGATCCTTGCATTGTTTTAATTTCTGTCTGTGATAAAGGAGGTCAGGTAACTCTTTGACTCATAGGCAGTTCTCCTACATAAACTAGCTAGTCCGTTTCGCAGACACAATCTTCATATAACCCCAGTTAGTAACATCTGCAAAGCAGCCCCGCTATCCTTTTTCTGGTTCCCCAATAGACACTACAAATTACCAGAAATGCATTTCAAATTTCCCTTCAACCAGATTAGCAAATCGTAAATTAACAATGGCTTTTTTTAAATAGGCCAATCATGGCACATACTCAAATCCTGGTACACAGGTGGAGACCCAGAACAAGGATTCCAGCACTATTTCACAAACAGACTTGACCAGAAGTTTACTTCTGTCTGCAGTGTAGGCTAACATAATATGTAAACCTACTTCTCCCAATAAGGAAATGAGTTTTCTTCTTCCAAAATATCATTTTTCAAAGCTTAGAAAGACCCCAAGTGGTGAAGTCTTTCCTGGTCTCAAGTCAGATTCCCCCTAAGTTTGGTTCACCAAAGAAAAATGAGACGCAATTCTGAAGGACAGCAGTTAATCAGACAGGGCTTCTGATATTTCGCGGAAAAAAAGCAAAATTTCGCGGGATTTTCAAGGGCAAATTCACGGAAAAATCGGACGATTTCGCGGGATTTTCGCAGGAAAAAAGTCAAAATTCGCGGAACAATCGGCCGATTTCGGGCGATTTTCGCGGGAGAAAAGTCAAAATTCGCAGAAAAATCGGCCCATTTCGCGGGATTTTAGCGAAAAAAAGTCAATTTTCGAAGGATTTTCGGGGACAAATTCTTAGGAAAATCGGCCGATTTCACGGGAAATTTCGGGGGCAAACTTCGCCAAGAAACAATCATTAAAAAACAGCCGATTTCGCTGGGTTTTTTTTGTGGCAAATTTCGCTAAAATCGATCAATTTTGCGTCGATATGACCGGCGTCGCTGAACGTTTTTTTTTTAACAGGGATAATCATTTGCTCTTTCAACAACAGTTCGCTCGAGAAATGAGCAAATGTTAAACCTATAGAGTACCGAAGTGTGACGTCATAGAAAATGAAATTTGTGAAATTATGGGATTTGTTAAGATATTCTGAAAGAACAACGTCCAAGACGCCTACTCGCCAAAAATAAGCAATTTGGGGCAGATTGTCTCTGAGATATTAGCAAAGTTATGCTCCGATGACTCCATACAAATCCTTCTAAATCTTACCTGGTTCCTAATCTTATGAACCAAGCCAAATTTAGAAGGATTTGTATGGAGTCATCACAGCATAACTGGACTAATATCTCAGAGAAAATTTTCCCCGAATTGCTAATTTTTGGCGAGTAGGCATCTTGGACTTTGTTCTTTCAGAATATCTTAACAAATCCCATAATTTCACAAATTTAATTTTTATGACGTCATCACTTCGGTACTCTATTAACATTATGGTTAGTGCCCAGTTTTTCGCAACGTTCATCTAAAATCGCCTGGTAGTTTTGGGACGTTGTTTACTCGTTGCAGTGACGAAGTTTCAAGCTCAGTTTGGACGTTTGGGATGAATAAAACCGGTCTAACAGCCAAGATAAGTATTAAATATGTTTTGCCGACATGTATTTGGAAATATTTCTGGCGGATTTCGCGGTGTTTCGCGTTTTTTTGGGAATTTCGCGGGATTTCGCGGAAATACCTGAATTTCGCGGGTCCGCGACTGCGCGAAATATCAGAAGCCCTGATCAGAAGTGATGGGTCTTAATTTTTCCGAGCATCCCTGAAAATGTTTCTGATTCATGGTCACCATACGCGTTTGAATAAAAATTTTTAATAAAATTGCTTCATTCTGACCCTTGGCATGCTAATAAAAATAGTTTATTCTCTTTGAAAATTCAAATTCTGCTCAGATACCTAATTTCTGCTTGAATTCTGCTCAGTAGTCTAAAACATTTCTGTCACTTTAGGCCTTTTTAATATAATGGGGCACTGACATAAGCAAACGGAAGGAGCAGAAAACAAAGATAATCACTCACCTCACATTCTGCTTTCAGAAAGTCTGCAATTTTTGTCATTGGTACAAAATAAGCAACATGTGGTTTTCCCGTGGTAGCAGTACCCCAGTACAAAGAAATATGTTTTTCCTGTAACAAGGACCTCAAGCGATCTTCCCCTATCACCTCCTGATAGAAAAAAGAGTAAAAACGTGATTACAATCAACTCTCGCCTTTTAGAAACCTCGATTACGGACGCCCAGACCAACTTGTTTTGGTCTTCAGTAGTGAAAAACGTTTCCCCGAATAGGTAGCCTGTGAGCAGGCCTTTGGTCAAGCGGGGAACTAGGGAGAGGGGAAAGCGAAAACGAAAGAGAAATTAAAACCACTTAATGAGTAGTGTGGAACTCAAGTAAGTAACTGAAGCGCACCAGGTCAAAATATATTAAGTTAAGACTAAAAGGATCAAACAAACCTGTAAATTTCTCGTGATCAAATTAAATTTATCGTCTGCGGAAACCGGGCCATTCGCATTGGAAGCCATATTTCCTGTGTAGAGTTCACGAACAAGGTTAAGCCTGCTCAAGCAAAGATCAACACCGCCTGTAGTCAACTGTCCAAATTTGTTCAAAAGAAGCCTTGAGATCAATAGCCTCTGTAGCATAGAAACTACAACAAGAGACTATGTCGAGTTTTTCCTCTACTTTTGCCAGTCTTTAGCCGGTTTTGGCACGTGTAAATTTCTCCTCTCGCAATATCCAAGCAATACATATTTAGCAACCTGGCCTTATTTTGGGTTTTATATTTTGGGCTGTATTGAACCTGGGGGTAGTACTGGGCAGAAGCATATAACCCCCTTCGCTCCCCCGATCGGGGGTCCGATCGGGGTTATATGCTTCTGACCTGGGGATCTGTCGTTTTGGACCCATGCATCAATCATGCATCAAACGAAGAAAAGGTAAATAAAAAAAAGTA
Organism: Porites rus; assembly: GCA_964035705.1. Lineage (NCBI taxonomy): Eukaryota > Metazoa > Cnidaria > Anthozoa > Scleractinia > Poritidae > Porites > Porites rus. The sequence continues at coordinate 46,852,756 of OZ037992.1, forward strand.
ATAAAATAAATAAACAACCCTTACGATTTCACTTTCAAAGGATGCCAACCGAAAAAAAAGGCGAACCGCAGATATATTTCCGGTCGGAGGGACGGAGGCGAGGACCGGAAATCCGTCTGCTGTTTGCAGGCTACAGGATAATCGGCTCCTGGTAGCATTCCTCATATGTTTCCCCTTGTACCCCTCCTCTTTCCAGATCCTTACTCTTTATGTATAGTTTCTTTGAATCTCTTTAGGGATGTCTCATTTCTGTCGCTTATATTCAACTTCGACCATAAGTAGGGTCTGAAAAACCTATGTGAGAGTTTTCTGTACGCAGCAGATTTTACTCTTGGGAAAATGTACCAGTTGTTCAGGGGCACCCAACGAGATTATAGTTCAAAACCACTTAAACATAGCATTGTTGAACGAATTTTAGTATTTCAACGGTAGATAAAGGCATATTTTTATCCCCTAAAAATTTTTCATCTGTTCGGATTTCCTAGCTGAAAGTCTAGTGATCCGAAAACTAGGGATCAAAACTTACCTTTTCGAAAATTTCAGCCAGAAAAAAAGGTTCCCGAAAATTATAGGTGAACTTTTTAGGGTAAAAATCCGTTAAAAATAGGCAATTATACCATTTTTTAGATGTTCGAAAATCCTAGGAGAGGCAGGCAAGCAAGACATTTTACAACAAATGTTCCGAAAATTCTAGATCTCAAATCTTCTTCGTTCCGAACAGATATTTTTCCGAAAATTGTCGTTGGGTGCCCCTGGTTGTTCCGCAGACATTTTCAGTACTCGTGGTGGTAACATGTCGTACCTCAGGCGCGGATCTAGGATAAATACTGACCGATTTCCTAAACGAGCGCCGAAGGCGCAAGCTTCTTGCCGGTTCCAGGGGCGGGTTCCCTCAGGACGTTTCAGTGGATTTTGACTTCTTAAAATCCCCTTTCCAGGGTTTCCGAGTCATTCAGACAGGATTTCAACTTGGAAAGTGTTTTTTATTATTAAAAATATATTTAGTATGAAAAATGTGACCGATTTCTGTAAAACGGTGGAAACCGGTGAGGATCCGCGCCTGTACCTTGTTTCCTTGTTGGGTTTAATTTCTTTCAATGCTGGAGGAGCTTCATGCCGTTAAATTACTTTTTTTAAATCTTAATGTATTGGATGTATGCCTGGCACTTACAGCTACGACGCCCTCGTGGTAGCTGCACCATAATTCCGATGTGGTCAGCAATGGATTGGAGCGAAAGTAATTTGCCAGGAGACTCCATTAATAGTCTAGTTGAAAAAGGTACTGAAAGTCTCCACCTGTCGCGCATTCATTCGTCAAGACGTAAACACAAGGGGGATTTCCTGGCCTTCTGAACCAGTACCATTCCCCGGTCCCACCTAGAAAGTCTCGCCTTCGGCACTCCTTGAGGGCGAATTTCTCATCCATATTGTTTTTCACTCAATTATGCCCACCTACTTGCTTGAAGGCTAGACCCAGCAAGGCTAAAAAAAAAAAAAATGCCTAGAGCCCGTGTTTGTGTCTTTCAATGACCATTAGCTGTTGGTAGCTATATCTGTAGGTATTGCAGCTCCTAGCCTATGCCCAAATAGTTAACTGGCCCACCTCATGCCTGCTGGGGGTTTTAATTTACTACATTCTGTTCACTAGAAACTTGAAATATGTATTTTTTAAACTGTTGTATTTCCTCAGTAAAAGCTCCATATAACCTAGTTGCCTGTAAACAGCAATTTCGAAACAACAACATTAAATAAATTTTATTCATTTATTTAAAAGTACAAATGAAAAATGTATGAAATTAATGTCTTTTCCATTCCTTGTTATCATCTTGGCTGAAAGCTACTTGGAGGCTTGTAACTCTCCCAGCACTCTAACATGGAATGTCTGTGTTTCAAAGAATCATAACGGCTTTTTACTTTGATGATACGTGGCCGTATAAGATCTGTGTCTGTGCCTAACTCGTGCTTCAGTTCCTTCAGACCGTCTGTTCCTAAGTCAAAGTGCATCAAGAAGTATCTAAAGAAAATAAATATGGACAAGAACATATTAAGGTTTTCCTATATCAAGATAATGATAAGAATTCAATAATAATAGAAACTTTATTGTGTTTTTGAATGTACAATTGTAAATCTCACTACGTATAGGCAATTTACAAATGCAGCTTGAGATTGGATTATTCAAAACAGAAAAGAAAGAAAGAAAAAAGAAAAGAAAAGAAAAAAAACCTAACTGCATTAAGTCTGGGCTATCCCAATTCCTATTTCTACAACAAAAGATGTAATATGTTGCTCTAACAAAGGCTATATTTATCATTAAATGATAAGAAAATTTTTCTTGATTATATAAAGTTGCTGCGTTTTATCAGTGCCAATGTTATTCATCATGTCTAAGAACATGGAGCATTCATCGGAGAAAACGCCAAGAGAGCTCAAAGAGAGATTTACAAATTTCACACATCTGTAATTTCTACTCATTTCTTTGATCAAGTTCAGATATTTTTCTTTTTTACGCTCTGCATTGTTATTAAGGTTAGACTCGAAACCAACTGTTAATTCTAGAACATATAGGCACTTGTAATAATAGCGATAGTAATAATAATATCTTGCTGCAGCAAGCATTTCTACATAAGTTTTTTCAGCAGAACATTGAAAACAAGAGCACTTTTATCACGCTACGAACTCGAACGGAAACACTTGCTACACAGGCCAAGACAGTAACTATGCAAAGGCTAAAGTCAAAGAAAGTGAATTATCAACCTCATTCCCAGGATTTTCTCTTCTTCTTGGGAATGAGGGTAGGTGGAATGCCTGTGCATAACATGCTACATGTAATGAAAACATAACCCTTTCAATCCTAACAGTGGCCAAAGATAAATTCAATAAAGAATTCTAATTTTTTTTTTGTAAAATCCTAAGAAATGAATAATAGTATGAAAAAGTTCAGCCAGGGTGGTTTAATTTTATCATAATTTAAAAGTTGTACTACACTGCTGATAATATATTCACAGCGGAACCTTGATATAATGAAGGGTCAAGGGACTGACCAAATATGCTTCCTATAAGTAGGTTTCATTATATCGAGGTTCTTTTCCACATTACTATTACTTGGGCTAGGAATATTGTTTGTCATACCAAGGAGTTTGTTATATCAGGCGGGTGCGGATTCGAAACTGGTTTCTGACGTTTATATGGAAATTGGTCAAATTTTACTTAATGAATATATTTTTAATAATAAAAATACTTTCCATGATGAAATCTTGCTTCATATCTGGCCTTGATGAAAATAATAATCCGTTGATTTGCAAGGAGAAAGGAACTGGCCAATAACTGGTCTGAATGACTCAGAAACCCAAGAAAGGGGACTTATTTTAGATCCATGCCTGTCAGGAGCCCATTACCTGGAGCATACAACTCTCATACTTGGCCCATGCAACCGTGTTTTCACAGATCAGTTTATTTTTAGCATCATTTTGGAGTACTTTTCTTATGAAAGTGGAAGCACCGTTTCATATTTGTGCCCATCAACAGTATGAAAATACCTACACCAAAGAGAAAGAGCAAGTACTCACGTCTGTCAAAACATCAGAAATACTTGTTTTAGTCTCCAGTCTTTTGTATGCTCTGCTGGATCCAATTCGAGAACCAGCAAAGTGTTTTAAATTTTCCTCAGACAGACCGAGTTGCGACGTCCAGCACATTTCCTTCAACAAACGACATAATAGATTTAAGCTGGATTTTATATAACAAGACATCCATTGTTGCAACTTTCTTCTTTCAACGGACGACCACCGCATTTGAACTTTTTTTTTATAGAACGTACCCACACTTCAGATATCTTGTTTTAGAAAAACAAAAGCTTAAAATACGTGCATCGTGGCCAGACTTATTCGACAGCTAGTCATTCACAGTTGCGTTATTTTTGCATACATAATTAGTAGGCGGGATGATGAAAACAATGGTTTCCTGGCAGGCGTTACCTACCCTCCATCCTTGTGCGCGCCGGCCCTCGCATTTCTCTTGCACCTAACACTACCTTTCCCTTCCCCTCCAAATGCCTGCCACGCAGGCTAGCGCACAAGGGAGATGCTCACTCCAGGCTATGGGGGCCTAGTTATATAAATGTAAAGGTTTTAAAATTAAATTGAGGTTCCACTTTAACTTAATAATTTCTTTTTAAGTGGTAATTTTATTAATGGCTACCAACACTACCTGCCATGTGTATGCCATTCAGTATGTGCTCTCATTCTGTGCGGAAGCTCTTGCTCTCCTAGGTTTTCCATTTTTCTTACTACTCCCCCTTTGTCCATAACAGATAGAGCTGTGCGACGAAGAACAGAGGCAAATCCCTCCTGTCAAAAAAGCACAACATTTAAGTTTTGAAAAAGCCCCTTTAATCCTTTAAGCCCCCATCTCCATATACAGTTTCTCACATTTCCTTAAAGAAGTAAATCAGAGAATTTAATAAATGATGACAATATAGTCAGTAGTTCAAACAGCTTAAGCTCTACATGTTCAAAAATTGTCATCTGATCAAACAGCTCAATCTATTCTGTTAAAAAAAAAAATCAGCCTATTCCCACAACACAGGCTTGAAATCAAAATTAATGCTCTTTGAGTCTTTGTTGTGGCTTCACAAAGTCTGACAAGTAAATGAACATTTACATGCTTTTGCTTTGAGAAGACTTGACATGGCTGTCAACTCCCCATGACTTCAAATATTTAGAACTGATAGGGAAATAATGATAGATGATGTCATAATGCATGACACATGATGTCATTTGTGCAAAAAATGCTCATAACTGACTCCGATTCCGACGGTGTTGCCTTTGTGTCATTTGACCCAATTAGTTTACTTCCTACCAATCACATTGTTAAATTACAAGGGCATACCGGAGTTTGTAAGGAAATGTTCAATGTTAACACTAGTAACAGTTGACACTACAGCTGCCCCCCACTCTGTATGTTGTCGGTCAACTGTATTCTTGGTCGTTGTGTAGCTCTTTGAAATATACCGATTTATAATGAAGATTTTCACACATATTCCATACGATAGGTGAGATGAAAACAGGAAACGCAAGGTTCCATGCACTGATTCAGTTCGATTTACACAGAAGAAGTTGGAATTTTTCTTTATTTCTCTTTCAGTTTTCGCATACAGTTCATTTTATTAGCTGGAAAGAAAGCCTTAGAAATTAAAAAGGTTTGATCAATTCATGCTCGCGTGTTCTAGTCATTTTTTAAACTATTAACAATACTTTAAAAAAAAATTAATAAAAGGACATCTGTGAGCAGGGAATATGTCAGAACAGAATTTAATTGTCGGCGAATCTCTGTAATATTCCATAGTTCTGCTAGTGATAAGCTAGCCATTGATTCCCGCATCTTGCTTGTTTGTGTCGTATTCCCCCAAAGAGAGGGAAAGAGTGTCTGGCAAATTGTTTCCAACAAAAGATTTGTGAATGATACTCGTGTCTGGCAAACTCTCCAGGTGTTCATATATACATACTCAGTTACACACACCTTACAACTTCATCTGCACTTAACAAGATCTTTTTGTCCATAACTCTCAAAACAGCTGCTTCACAGTATGTCACTGATAACATGCTACCGCAAAAAAAGTATGATTGTACAATAACGCACTGTTCCAAAATCAACCTAAGTGGTCACTTTGGGGATTTTCTGTTTTACGTCACCCTAACCACCTCTTACTTGTGGGCGTGAACAGGAGAAACATTATCAATACCCAGCAATTCTATGCAGCCCCTGATCAAGCAAATCGGTAGTTTTTCTGGCATACTGACTGTATACTTCAACTGTAAGTAGGTACTTTTCTATATATACCCGCGAGCTACCAGGATGCCCCCTCGAGATTTCACCTTCTGGGCAAAAATCCCTGTGGGGGTGAAATTTTAATGTCGGAAAGTCGAGTTCGCTGAAGAAATGGCAAACTTCGGCGATTATCCGGGAGATTTCATATTTCCTCTTCTTCCTGGTATTTTGGGTGGCTGTTCATGGGAGGCTCAACTACATGATCAGGCAGTACAAAAAGTCCTGTCCTCAGCAGATGTGCCTCCTGAGAAACTCCTTGATCTTCCGGGTTTACCTCGGTGTAAGAACCTGTGAAGTTTTTCTTTTCTTTCACCTTTTGTTTTCCTAGGTTTTATTGTGTTGACTTCTTTGCTTCCTTTACTTTACGTCACTCGTGAGTTTCACAGGTTCTTTCACCGAGGATGAGCAGATCCGATCTTCCTAGACAAGTTGGAAAGGGAAGCCACAGGGTCAGGGGAGACTCTGACTTTTGATGTAACGAGTTCTTCTAGCTATATGGTAATAGACGTTAACACCCTGATAGATTTAAAGGCAAGTGTAGACAGCTTCGAATTCTATCTGTAATTCTCACCTTCGATAAAATTCTTGTTATCAATGACAGCTCGTATTGTGGCATTTTAGCTGGTCCTGTGTCCAACAGCTTCCAGGCGTACTCTACAAGGCGCGGATACCTAGCTACTACTTCATATAAGCACCCCTATGTGTCATCCACGTGCTAGAACAATCATCATGTCTGCCCAAGAGAGGTCGTTTTCTGGTAAAGTTGCCTTGATAACAGGTATTAGCTAATGCTTTTTGGTTGTACGTGAATATTATGTGGCTCCTTTTTTCTTCCTCTCTTTTCTAAGAGGGATCGTTTGTTATCAGAAAGTAGAAATTTCATGGGATTGGGGGACTTGCCACCTTACAGCTATGTTTAAACATACGCGGGATGGGGTGGGTGGATATAGGCTAAGGATTATTATTGAATTATGTTCCTTTATTCGAAAGATCATTTTTCAATCGTATGGTTTAACCATATAACTTACTAATAAATATGTTTTAGGAGGAAGTTCTGGTATTGGCCGAGGTGCAGTTCTTTTGTTGTCTAAACTTGGTTGCAGTGTTGCTTTTGGAGGGAGAAACAAAACTGAACTTGATAATGTGGCAGCTAAATGCAAAGAGGCCAGAAGCGATGCTCAGGTAATTAACCTTTTTCCTCCCAAAAGGTGTCCAGTCATCAAATAAAAACACATTAACCATGGAAACATTCCAAACTGCCCTAACAGAGGCTCCCTTAGGGTAAAATTCCAACAAGTGACATGGCCTTTAAACAGTGGTGTAAGGCAGACGAAATGTTGGCAAATAACATGAAGATGGTTTGAAGCTGAGACACTTCGCAAAAACAATGATAAAATACTGACAGTGACATGCCCTTCTTTTCAGTGCAGAAAATGCTGACCCGCTTTGAAATTCAGACCAGGGATATTATATGTATACACCCCACCAAGAAGGCTTCTGTACAAGTAGTTCTTAATGTAGTGAATTACACAGTCAACTCCCAATAATTCGAACCTTCTAGCAGGTGTTCTAGGGAAATTGATGTGCCACTTGTCTACACAAACTTACTTTATAGCCCTCTTTAAAATTCCCTTATCCTGCTATTTTATCCCTAGGATTCTGGCATCCCAACCCCATAAATATAGGAAATCCTGCCACCACTTTTCATTGAATTCCCTCTTCCCGCTCCTGTTTTTAGCTTGCATCCCAAGTATCACCACAAGAAATAGCCAAACCCTGCATCCCGTCAAACCAACTGTGGACCCTCAGTTATTGGGAGTTCGAGTTATACATGTATAGACGTGTATTCAAAAAAATTCATTTGATTTATTTGAATTGGATTGATTTATTTTTTAAGTAGATAATTCATTTGAATCCCCAGCCATAATACTTGAAACAAGATTACATCTTTAAGGAGTCTTTAGTGGTTTGTAATGGAAAGAGTGCAATGTTTTGTCAGGTTTTACCAGTGCAAGGTGATTTAGAAAAAGATGAAGATATAAAAGCACTTCTTGAGGCCACAATAAAACAGTTTGGAAAGCTGGATATTTTGGTAAGAACAATGTTGTTGCTGTTGATGGCACAAACCCAGCCCTTTAAGTAACTTTCCTTTCAAATTATGGTATAATGTTTGTATAAGCGACTATTACCCAAAATATTCAACTGAATTTGATGTAATATATGTTAACCATGTTATGTACATCCTGGACACCACATATTAAACAGCCAAGAAAAATAGTTGTCTGAAGATCGCCCCCTGGGGGGTGAGGGGGGGGGGGGGAATAGTCAGAGATTGTTAAGTCCCTAGTGGTTTCTTTACAGTGTACTTTCCACAAGAATCAGATCAGTGAAAGTGCTGTGATATGGGACCTGTGGTTATTTTAAATTGTCCTTATTTACGTAATCACCTAAACCCTATTTATCAAAATTTAAATTCTGACTCACTTGTTCCCCTCATGCATTTCCTATAAAAGTGTTGGGGAAAAGTTAATTATCTTGTGCAATCATGTCCTTAAGTTTCATCGCCAATCAGTTGTTTTCCTGCTAGGTTGTGCTCTAAAAAAAATTGGAGGGAGCCCAGTGCTCTGAACTTGTGAAATCCAGTGTGCCCAGCTTATGATTTCTATGAAAAAGCTAAGATTTTCGAGTTGCCCAAAAACAAAAGTTAGGTGCCACAGGCCACCAGGCTCTGCTAGAGCACAGCCTTGTCCTGAAAAGGTTTGATACTGATCTGATTCTTAACCCTTTAATTAGGGCTTAAATAGTGAAGAAGGCTAGAAGTTCTAGCAGTTTGCAGACGTGAAACCAGGGGGGCATCCAGGATTTTTCTTAGGAGGGGGTGCACCATGAAGGAATGGTGTAACTGACTAGTGATATAAAGAAATTTTAATACAGAATACCAGTTGTATTAGAAAGCTGCAGTTCATCTCAGAGGGGCGAGAGGGGGGTGGGGTGCACACTCCCTGCACCCTTCCCCTAGTCAAGATCCGGCCCTGGAAACAATGGCAGTTTTTAATTTCGCATCAGATGACATCCTAACACATCTTAGCAGCGTATGATATCTTCCATTAATGTGTTGTGTGACCTTAATGTTTGGATGATTTATTTTTAAATCTTTATTTATATAATATGTGTGCTTCGATTGGTCAAGAGGCGTGTTTGCATAAGAGTATGTAAACATGGTTGTGACATCAAGATGTTTTGCTTTTTGCACACTAATCACGAAAGCACAAATTTGAAAACGTTTTTTAGTTGAAAACTCAACAAGTTTACTTTATTTACCCATTCCCTTGTTGGCTGAAACTTAGAAAATCGTTAGAAACATGCTGTGTCAATTTGTTTTTGCTTAAGCTAACATTTTAAGTGAGAAAAATCCATATTTTGGAAAGCATATTTTTTGCAAAACAAGAACTGGTTATGCGAGCGAGACTTCGTGTACAAGACTTCGCGACTGGTAAGAATTTCTCTTTTAATCAGTGCCATAACAAAGAAAAAAGTAATAAAAGCAATAGAAATTTTTTTTCCTGTATTTGCATAGCCTGATTAAACTCTCGAGGGGTTGGGAGAATTCTCGACAGTTATGCAAACCCTTGACTTCATCTTGGGTTTGCATAACTGTCTCGAATTCTCCCAACTGCTCTCGTGTTTATATCCGGCTATGCAAACACCGAAAACGTTTTCTATTGCTTAAATATTTTCTCCTATATACTACAGGTTAATAATGCAGGTATCGTTGCTAAAGGAACTATTGAAACTACATCCTTGGAATCATTTGACAAAGTAATGCGGATAAATACAAGGTGATATGTACATCAAGTTAAATTCCTAAAGTAAACTAGTAAAGGGTGCATTGAAAAAAAGGTGTTTGTGTCCTTGTTGAAACCCAATGACAAAACTGAAATGAGATAGAAGGTTTTTTTTTTTTTTCAGGGGGAAGGGGTTGGTTATTCCTCAGTGCACATGGTAATTTAGCTGTTTGATGAGCCCTCTAACTGGAAAGAGTTTGTTAATGGTGATATTCAGGACCAAAAACTTTTAACCTCTGCTTGAACATAATTTGCTAGTCCCGAACCCTTTGTTGTATCAAGGTTACACTAGTGTAGCACTTGACCTTTGCTGTAGCCTGCTGAGGTGATGTGGTTGTTATAGCGAGGTTGAACTGAGAAGTATGAAGTTGTCAAAGTGTGGAATGACTTTTTTGAGACGAAGAAAGTAGCCGAGTTGAAATAGCCAGAAAAGAGAATAGTATTTCAAGTGTTTCTGAGTTCACTTTGGTCGCGAAATATGTTTGTGGGAACTGGAAAACCATTTACAGTTCGGCTTTTATATAAATTTTTGGCATGAATACTCCAATTTTTGCAATATTAATATTGAACAAAGGTTGTAGATTCTCGCAGGAATCGAGACGCCAACAATCGAGAATCGAGTCTCGATTCTCGATTCTTGCGAGTATCGACAATCGAGTGTACTTACTTTTGAACGGTGTTGTATCGTCCGATTCACAGGGCAGTTTTTTACCTGACATCCTTAGCTGTACCCTATCTGACAGAAACAAAAGGTAACACACTCTATGTCATCAGAGAAACTTAGATACTGAGCTGCGTGAGAACATCTCATGAAAGAAAGCTTAAACCATATACCTTATTGGTACTAATTTTCGCGATTTTGGCGAGAGAGTGTTTCACGGGGTTTTATTTTCGCGATTTCAATAGGCAAATATGAAAAAAGGGCATTAATCTTCGCGATTCAAGCATTCTCACTTTCATTTTATCTTTCAAAAAGTGGGAACTTAATATTAAAATTTAGGATAAAATGGAACAAGCAATTTTTAACACACGGATTCTCTACCTCTAGATTTTTTACTCCATACATGTATGTGAGATCTTTGCACTTACATGTAATGTTCACGTATATTACATGTTGCGTGTTCAAATTTGGCGCAGATTTTTATTCGCGCGTCATTAATTTCCGATTTTTTTACAATCGCGAAAATTGCGAAATTAAAGGCCGGCGAATGTAATTTTTAATAAGGTACTATACATACTATAGTACTATAGATGTACAGTCAGGGCATCTTTTGAAGACCTGCATTTTGGTGGCTTTTTTGGCTTGGCAATGATTGTAAAGAAAACAATAAAGATACTTTTAAATGCTCATGAAGTGCGAGGTCTTTGTTTGGTGACTTTTTTGGCTTTAGAATGGATAGTTAAGGGTGCAATTTACGCTTTTCCCAGCTCCACATCCAAATTTGCAATCGTCATGTTAATTAAGTGGTTAGATGCTGGTATGCCGCTAGATTAAAGTTTAGAAGAATTTTAAGTCAGACCTCATCCAGTGTTTTGTTATGTCAACCATACAAGTTGCACAACATCCAAAATGTTGAAGCATACTACCTGTACACTCTATCTGCCAAAATAACACGCAGGCCTCAGCGTTTACAAAATTGGGCGCGTAAATGAAAAAACTTAGCCTTTTTTATTACTTCGTCAACCAAAAATCTCCCAATTTTTGCAATTTACCAGAGCAAGTTCTCCTTTACTTGTTGGAACGTCCTAGATTGAACTTGCCTTGCAACGTTTTCGTTGCAGTAGTGATTGCAAAAATAGAACTTGCTTCTCATGTTTTCAGATCGTTAGTCAATTAATCACGACGGAGCTAAATGAAACAGTACTAACATGTAGTGTGATGGTGTTCTCCAGTATCTAAAATCAGTTGTAAAATCTTAATGCATTTTACATATGCCAAAAACCAAGAAGCTAAATTCTCTCTCGCATTAAATTCCGTCTCTCCTATTAAAACTAATGCAATATTATTAATATGTAATATATATATTTTTGCTTTAGGGTGCGTTGTGAATGTTTCTAGTGTTAATGGCATGAGATCGGTAAGTTTACCATCGTAAATCAATGAAATATGTTACATTTTATCGTCATACGAAGTATTTTGATGTCTATAGTGTTTATTAACATAAACTTTCCGTAGGCTGGTTGTTTCTCTGTTATTTTAAACGCAAGACTTAAGCTCATCAATCACATAAATTCAGTCTTGCTTCTCTTCTCGCCTATTAATCCTCAAGCCCCTAGGCTGTCTAACTATAGCCTGAGAAGACAGCGGAACTGATCACTGGTTTCTCCTCGAAATAACGTCTGATGATATGTCACTGTAAAGGCCGATACAAACGAGGGATTTTGCTCCTGGAGCATGCTTCAGGGGCACGCTCCGGGTGCAAAGCTCCTCCGTGTGTATCAACGAGTTCATGGGTATACTTCATCCTCGGAAGCAGAATTTCCATCCCGCAAAATGTTCCACGATATTTAACCGCTTAAATGTTTGTCAGCAAGCTCCCGGGTCAAACTGAGCGAACTTGAAAACGCTCCCTCGTGTGTACTGACACGTGCAAAAAGAGCCTGGAGCATGCTCCGGGAGCAAAACCCCTCGTGTGTATCGGCCTTAAAGACTGGTTGGTCTTGCACCAAGGGAAATTTGCCTTAACCATTCAGAAGCACTACCTAGGTCTGGGTAGTGACATGTCATCTGTATGAAATTTCTGCGGTCGTTCCTCACACGTCATTTCGCGGGGAAACCAGAGGTGACACCGCAAAATGTTGGCTGTTCACACATTTGTCACTGATGGTCCTCCGTATTGTTTTGACAGTTTCCTGGCGTGCTTGCCTACTGTATGTCGAAAAGTGCAGTTGATCAGCTCACGAGATGTGCTGCTCTCGGTACGTAGGCCACTTTAGTGGAGTAACTAAAGCAAACGTTATGTAAAAGCATTGACATGCTCTTAAGCTCTAACAAGGACGAAAGAACTGTCTCTACTTGCCGGACCTGTATCGGATCGTTTCACCCAAGGTCAGTTCGCACGGACTTACGTCGATTCGCCCGATGGGTATTTTCGTTCTTTAAACCTGAAAAAAGGATCAAGCGTAAACACAGGGACTGTACATGTGAAATCCTACTCGTTTTGTAGAGCATTAGCATCCTATTTCATCGGACGAGTCGACTTGAGTTCGGGCGAAACGTCGTCGGGCGAATCGACTTTCGGGCGAAACGACCCTAATTTGCGGGCAATGCTTGGTTGATATGGCTGTCTGAGTTTAAACAAGAGAGATGATGTATCGTTTGTCTCTTGCTGTCTTTTTATATTAACCTATGGGTACCCTGTGTGAATTACTGTTTAACCCAAGAAAGCGATCATGAAAGTCAGGGTTCCATGCTGAAGGTTGATTTTTGCAGCCAGTTAATGTGCATTTATCATGTTGCAGAACTTGCGTCGAAACAAATCCGTGTTAACTCAGTCAAGTAAGTGAGAACAACAAAAACATTAAATAGTGCGCTAATTCATGTGTACCGTATTTATTCGATTAACCGCCCTGGGCGCTTATTAAATTTTTGGACCTTGAGAGTGGGCGCTTATTCGAGGTGGGCGCTTTTAAATTTTCAGTATTTTCAGCAAGTGTAGTATGTTTATTTTGCAACAAAACAATAAATGGTAATGACAAAACTGGAAGATGTAACAAGGCAAGGTTCCGGTAAAATACTTTGAAGAAAACTCCGTCTTTGGGGAAGTGTCTTATTAGTGCTCATTCAATTTTTTGGGGGTGGGGTGGGGTTGGTCGCTTATTTTAGGTTTAGTGGGAGTGGCAGGGAGGTGGGGTGGGGTGGGCGCTTATTAACTTTTTCTGCCTTTAGGATGGGCGCTTATTCGCGGTGGGCGCTAATTCGAGGTTGGGCGCTTATTCGAATAAATACGGCAAATAGGGTGAAATGCTCATCACGGGATGTACATGTAACCTGCGACGCCTGATCACAGGTTGCTACTTACGCGTGATCAAGTGTGCTTATCATTGAACGTCCTCTTCTCTTTAGCATTTTATCATCGCCCTTCTTTAATCATCATCGTCATCGTCAGCGTTGTCTTCATCGTCATCATCATCACCATTGTCATCGTTGTCGTCTTGCCTAGTCCCTGTACGGCGTTTTCCCAGTCCCTCTCGGTCAATTCACTTAGGTGACGTATCCGAGGCGAACGAGCAGGAAACGCCTAGACAAAAACAGAATGCGCATGCGTGTGTCGCTTTTTGAAATTCAAGAGACTTCATAATGTTGTCGATGATGGTTTTTTCAAACCCTCGTGGATATTTGCGGGATCGACTTTTGCCGACCAGCTTTGAAAGTCATCAGAACGTTATTCATAGTCCTGTGAAGATTGATTTCTGCTCCTTCAATCTCATCATTCCAGCTGAATTATAGGAGTTTGTTGCTCCTGCCTGACTTATAACCCATAGTTTTAACCGACCGTGCGAAGTTTCAAAGTACAAACGATACTTTAGTGACCCTCTTTGTAGTAAACTTAGAACGCACATCTTAAATAATTAGAAAAACCGAACATGCTTTCAAATAAAATTCATTAAATTAGCTTCGTATTGAAAAGTGCCAAAAAACTGAACCTAAAAGTAAAAATCCTATTATATTTACCGACATTCGCAGAAGTGATGCGTGTAACGCGAGAAGTTAAAAATTCAACTTGGATGTTGTAGTCTCAGGATCGTGTTTTGAGCTAACAGAGAAATTATTTCTAGAAAAACTTTATTTAAAAACTCATAAATTAATCCTTGAAAGCAATTCACGTAACACAAACACGGTTCATGGATCCCTTCACGCAAGTAAAATCGACTGAGCACATTGCAAAAATTATTCAACACAAATCTCAAATCAGGGCGCTCAAGCCGATCTCAAAATGTACAAAACGTCTACGATCAAATATTTACTAATACATAATTCTCTTTTTAAAAACGTTATTTTCTTGACTAAAGAGTACAGAATGTACCTGATAATTCTTCAAAAACTTCGCTGCTTGATTGCGTTTCAAAACAGGCCAAGCGCTCCGATGACGGACATTTTCTGAATTTCGAATTCCTCGAAGGACAATTTTGTAAAAAAAAGCCTCCCTTTGTCCAATAGAAGAAAACTAAGCATTATTTTGAACTTTCCCTTTCCATCTGCTTCTTTTAGCGGCGTATTTTTAACCTGGAAATGCAAATATCGTCTTTTGAAGATTTTTGTCTATGCCTCACATTTTCGCTTGGACCACGTGACCCGAAACGCTTTGGCCGCGCGAAATAATGAGGCCTGGGAACTAGGCAAGTTGTCGTCGTCGTCATCATCATCATCATCATTGTTATTGTCCTGGTCGTCATCATCATCGTCTTCCGCGTCGTGATGACCGTCGTTATCATCACTTTCACAATTATTCTCCTTTTTCCTTACTTAATTGAAGTTAGCGGATATGTTGAGGGGAGTTTGACGTCCAAATGATGAAACGCGTTCCGTTGAAACTGTAGATACCCAAAACCCCACGTCAAAGTAAGCTTTTTTTTCTTTTTAGCAGTAGTGATGTAAGACAACAATTAGTTTTTCTTAAGGTTCTCTCTCGGAGATATCTCAAAACAAACATAAATAGATAACGTTTTTACGGCGGCAATATATTTGTTGTTCTGAGTTCCGTCTTTTTTGTTTAGCCCTGGAGTGATTACTACTGAAATACACAAACGTGGAGGCATGAACGAGGAAGAATATCAAAAGGTGTGTTGACCTCTCTTGAAAGCCTCATTGAGCGAGGAAATGCGAGAGCTAAAACATGAACTTAAGCGTTACCAAAGCCGTTTTCAATTTTGCCTGCCCTGACAACTAAACTTTGTCTGCTCTTAAACGTATGGTTTACTGCCCAGACTCGCTAGGAAAGCAATTTCGAGGACCGCTGATTTTCTTCAAGTGCGCTCCATGATCTTTGTAATACAGTCAAACCTCCATAATCCGGATGCCTCAATATAATAGACATGAGTTTTCTTAGTCCTACACATGCAATACATCTTCTGTTTTTATGATAGAGCGATTTTTCTATGACCTTGAAAAATTGTCTCGGTAAGGGTTATTTGTTTTATCAGCCAATGGTTGAAAGATCAAAACATGGACTCTTCGTTTTCCCGCAAAGAAAACCCTAATATGGCTAATCGTCTGGCAGTATGACGTCAAAGCGAAGTATCGAAGTAGCGGGGACTTGCAAGAGTTCTATACTCTCGTCGTTATATTGTTTTTTGTTTCGTTCCATTTAATAAATTTTAAAAGTATGAGGAGTAAATTTTGCAGTGGCAATGTATGAATTTACAGCAAGACGTACTGTAACGCTCTTTTCTGTAAGAATCTGTAGAAACGTTTTTAAGGTCCTGAAGGCCGTTTCTTAGGCCCTCTTGAGTTGCTCTTATAAACATAGAAGCATACTTGAAATAAACCAGACGGAATGTGATAACACCTTTGAGTCTTCCACGAATAATTTCCATTTAATATCTAGGATTTCGCTAAGAGTTAACATTTTTGCTTTAGTTTCTAGAACGATGTAAAGAAACTCACGCCCTGGGACGGCCGGGCAATGTGGAGGAAGTTGCAAGCGTGATCGCTTTTCTGGCGTCAAGTGATGCGTCATACATGACGGGTGCCTCGCTGCCTGTAGACGGGGGAAGACACGCTATGTGCCCAAGATAACCACATTGTTAATCATATCCAGTAGTAACCAGCAAGGATTACAAGCATAGAATTGCTGATAATTTTATTGAGTATCCTAGATAAATGTGAATTCCTTCACTAAACTCATTTTATTCTTCGCGTTAAGTTGTGTATGTGATTGTAAACAGAATCAGATAGATCAGACGTACAGGAACAACGTACAAAGCGCATATTACAATAAACGGGCATAAATGAAGCGAAGTACTTTGCGAAAGGAACATTTTTATGGCGGGCTAGCAGGTTCTTCGATAAAAGAATGAGGTTTCTTTGTTCTTCGGCCGCTTGTATTCGTTACGAACTTCACTACATACCAGCTTACAACCCTCTCTCTTAATCTGTTTATGGCACCTTCTATTTATAGTGACCAGAAAATCCACCTGCTTGCAGCAAAATAACGCTTGGCATTGGACCTTCCAAGGTGTTTACTGCCGCCAAATTATCTTCTTTCTACAATTTCGCCATAAAGCTTAATTGGGTGGTCAATTTCATTAATTTAACACAAGGAGAGCAATTAACAGCAATTTCAAAGTATTCGCCTGCATATAAAATTTTTACAATATCAACGGCCAGGTTACAATAAGAAAATCATGAAAAGTTGTCGATCTACAGAATGTGTCAAGTGTCGAATTCCTGATCGACGGTCACTGAGTTAACTTTTCCATCGATTTTAATATATGTAGGAAAAGACACCTAAGAATTATCAGATTTCAAGGTTAGCTTACACTGAGGTTAAAAATGTCAAACTATGCAATATTCCTATTGGGGTAGGGTTGCCACGGAAGAACATTAAATCAGTTTCACACGGAATTCAAGAGAAGGTTGTCGTTTATTTGAAAACGTTCAAGTTGCTGTAAAACTAAACGAAGTAGTACAACTTATATAGTGATCTTTGAGTTACACAACCTTAACATCCTGATAAAGTATTCGTTTGGCCTTAACTAATCTATGATTCAGTAAACACGAAAAAAATGTCCCTTTAATTTAAAACATTAATTAGATCTAAGTAACAAATCTAAGGTGATATTTCCGCTGCTTAGATTTTAATATTTTAACAATACCTTTTTTGTAACACTCAATAAACATCGATAGTGAAAACTCGCTTCAAAAAATAAACAATAACCAATTCATAATTCATGTTAATAAGGATAATTGAACTGAGTGGAGTGCAATTTGGTCTAAGTAATCACACTTCTGAAAGCTAATTGGATTGTAAGGTTGACCAGTGATTTCAAATACTTTATTGAACTCATGTAACATCTCCATGACACTTTTGAGATTGACTACAGAATCATTGAGATCCATTGTTATTATTCCAGTTGCTCCAAAGTATTCTTTCTAATTCTGATTTGTGATTTCACCAAAAGTTTATACGATATATTTTTTTGGATATTAAATTGTGCTCTCGTTAACTCATCAGTAATGATTGTTGTTCGCTAAAAGTAATTCCAAAGTTTCATCATCAGTTTTGTCTTAGTCTGAGCAGATCTTATTTATCGGCACCTGTTAGCTTCATCAATGATATCCCTCTGAAGGGTCTCCATTTCTTCCTTCCAGACTTCATAAAGATCAAACTCTCTCTTTTCTCCATTCACAAGGTCATAAAGGTTGCTTCTCACCAAACCGTCATGGTAAGCAAGGGTATTTGCCCCATCAACTCGAGCTTGGTGGATTCTTTGCGACCCTTTCTTGACTGTAATCTTCCAGCTGTTTTCCCTTCTTTTAGACGGTCTAAAGATTATACGCACCTCATTTCCATCTCTTGAAAGGTACGCCCAAAGAGTATCACTCACAATCAATGCATTTTCTGAGTAATCGCCTGTTGCTTCTCGGTTGTCTGTTTCTAGTTTTTCTCCAGCGTACGTTTTTGCTTTGCCAAACACTATTTTCCATCTTTTCTGTGTAGCCTTTTTCGCAGGGACTCCAATAACAAGTTGTTTGGGCTGCGGGCTTGTATCATCGAAATTCCCCGTAAATGTGTAATCATCAAGTGGTCTTGAAGTGAAACCTAGGTATTCACTGCCCAAATTTACTGCTGGCCTATCATCGTGCTTCAGATCTAAAAGAAGTTGATGATTTCCAGTTGTCCCGAATACAATGCGTTTTGCTTCTGGAACATGAATTTTTACTGTGTACGATGCATCTGTTAAATCACCCACACGATGTTCGTACACCAGCTTCTTTTCTGACCTCAGATAGTAGACAAGATATTGTGCCCGCCAGTCTTTAACCCAGTCCATCAATTCATCATCAATGGCGATAAAGGAATTTTTTGGTAGTTGCAGAGAGAATTCCTTACTTCCACTAGAAGGACGATCCCCTCTAAAAGAACCAAACGAGATAACAAAGTCTCCACAAAGGCCAGGAATCGGATCAGCTTTTAAATTGGTATCCAGATGATAATGAAACGGAACGCTTGGCACAGGTCGATCATCAATATACCATTCATGATTTCGACTTCCAATTCCTCTGTTAATCGAGGTATGCCCCAGTGTATAACTCAACGAACAGTCAAGGTTTTCATCATCTAAGCTTTTAATGTTACATTTAACTTTTGGTTGGCCTTCGGGGTCAGCCAGATAAAGCCTCATCTCTTTAACATCGCCTGGTTTTGTTCGTTTGATAATAATCCTCCCAGTGAACGTATGCCTCAGACCATTATTGTCTTTCATGAAGATCACTATGGTTTGCGTTTCCTCATCGTAACCAATATCGTCAGGGGAAATCTTATAATATCCGTTACCATATTTTGTCTTCTTAACGAGGTAAATTTGCCCGAGTGTTTCTGATTCATCAATTATCGTATGAGTAAAGTCGTGCTCATTGGTCAGATAGATGACATAATTGTTTCTTCCGCCATCGTTTTTCACTACACAACTCTTGTCCTCTCCCATCGCAATTTCGTCATCCATTGAAGACCCTGTAAAATAAAAAATAAATCAGCATTTACGTGATGAGATCAGTCGATTTTCTGCTCACTGTGAAGTTATCATAAAAAGAAAAGTTGAATTAGAGCAAACTGAACTTTTCGTTTCAAGAGATTTGCTTATTGGTATATAGAGTATCAAGTAGTTTTGGTCTTTGCATTAAAATGTGATGGATGATACATGTTTTCCGTCGCAAAGTATGTTATTTGATAGTAAAATTTTACTTAAGCCCATGGGCCAAGGAAAAGCCGTTTTCGTACTGACAAGTTAATAAAAACCACTTAAAGACATCCTCCCCAGTAGTATCGTAAGCGAAACGAAGAGAGGAGGCCAGGAGAAGTATTCAATGGTTATTAATTGTGGAAGATAATTTCGCTCCATCTAAGGGAATCCAAGACTGGATTCTGGATTCCAACCGTTAGTGGGAGTTCGGACTCCTTGAGCTGTATTCCAGATTCCAGAAGGAAAATTTTACTTGATTCCGGATTCCACCGGCATTAATTTCCCGGATTCCGGAATCCGAGTTCCCTTACATGGGACGAATGATTACAGGAATTTCATTTGCCTGCGTGCAGACGTCTCCTATTTCCTTTGTTGCACGCGGAAAGGGGACGTCTGCGTAACGCCGTCGCTAATCGTGTTCCAACGTCCCGCTGGGTTCCCAAGATCTTGGGAACATGCTGCGATAGGCTGACACACAGTGCGCATTGTTTCCAGCCAAAACAAATCAAAACATGTGTCATTGTGTGCAGACCGTTCGAAATCTTGTGCGAGGCCGCGGAAAATTTAACGTGTGCGAGGAAATTATCTCTTTACAATTTACTGTGCATGACACATCACATCATATTTGTAAACAGTGTCTGAGAAAACAACAAGAGCGGCATGGACTTCGCACCAGGCAGGCATTTCGGAGAAAGCCAGCCAAAGAAACTAAAATCTTTATTTAGCCTTAAAAAACAGAGGTCAAAGAAAATTTAGACACTTTACAACTGCATCTGAAATCAAATCCTATCGGGAACACCCACAGAAGCAAAAACCACCAGAAATGATTACTCAGTATGCATGAAACAAACCTGCTTCATGACCTCTAAATGTAAGACTTAGTGCGGCAAAAACGAGATTTATTCAGTCAAAGTTTAGAATGCTACATGCACTGTGTAGAGCTAGTAATCTTCGCGCGAGAGAGAAAAAAAGAAATACCTCTGTTCAAGCAGACTCTCAAGGTCACGTTACGCATTATCACGAGCTTATGATGTTTTGTTTGGCCTGTCAACTCTTATTTCTAACCGGATATTATTTCACAATTTATGCGAAATAGAATACCCTACCAGCGGGATGCTGAAACACGATTAGCGACGGCGTTACGCAGACGTCCCTTTTCCGCGTGCAACAAAGGAAATAGGAGACGTCTGCATGCAGGCAAGAATTTCATATGGAGCGCGATAATGGCTTTTATCTGGCTGATCATTCCAAAGCAGGTAGATGACAGTAGTACTCCGATTTCACAATCTTCCGAGAAGTTGTCAACGACAAGGACGAATTCCTGTCTTTTCCATTCGAATACATTACAACAGGGATGTTAAAAACCTCCATATATTAGTCCTATCACTAAGACCTGGTTCAGACGCCGTACTTTTCATGTGCCGAACCTAATTGAATAAGTTCGACTTCGGAGCGACACTGGCGCGACATCTGATTCAGACGGCGGACCATGTTTTGCGCCCAAGCTAAGTTCGACGAAAGTTCTACTTAACGCTTTTGCCGCACCAAACTAAGGGTGCGTTCCTTTGGAACGATCCGGATTAGGATCAGTGATCCGAAAACACTCGGATCATGGTAGATCAAATGAACCGATGAATCCACTCTGCACAAGGTGTCGTTAGGGAGTTTAAGCAGCGACGTTTTTGAGCGACGCACGTCGACCGAAAGTGGACTTTTTGCACCCTTGAGCCGCGACTTTAAACACATTTTTTGGGCTAATCGTCTCCATAAGATTAAGGTCACTAAGTACTACAGATTTGGTAGCGTCAAGGCATTTACAATTTAAAAATGGCGAACTTCTGGTTGAAGTGGGTCGCTGCTTAAACTCTCTATTGTCTTTGACCGCTCCCAATCCATACGATAGCCGTCTGCAGATGGAATGGTTTGCTTTTTGGAGCAGTAATGAGCGAGAACTGGCGCATGTGTCATTTTTTCTTCAAGCGACAGAGAGACTCTTTTTCAACTTGGCCCCAATCTTTTCCTTCTTGCCTGATAGAAGATCCCGAAGGGAAGAAGTACAGTCTTTTTAGACAGGTTTTAGATAACCTTCTGTTGATGATTGATCACTTACCAAAATGTTCTAGTCTGAGGAGGGGCCCATTACTTTTTGTCGGTTCTTTCTCTGATCAACCTTCTTAAAGCAATTTCCAGTCATTCATTTTGTTCCTCTTGTGAACCTCGATATCACAAACGTCTCTCTATATAACGAAGTTCTTAAGTATAACAAACGATTTTCTTCGCCCCAGTAATAGTAAAAAATATGGAAGAGAGCCTCGATATAAGGGAACCTCGTTATATCTATCAATTTTTGACAGTGACTTGAAGTTGGCCCTACTATCGAGGTTCCACTCTTGCTCATTTACATTCTCTTTTTAAAAACTTTTAGGTGCTGATTTTTAGCCAAAGGGAAGTTGCTGAAAACGATTTCTGTCGGAGAAAACTAAGAAAAGTAAGAGTGTTCGAAATAATAAAAACTAATTAACAATTTGATCGTACCAACTGAGTTTTTAAGGTAGATCTGTCCCCCTTGGGAGATTGAGAAGCTGTCCTTTCGAGTGCTAGCATCTTGTCGGAGCGAACATTATTAATGATGGAATAGATAATTAGCTGTGAAGTGCAAAATCAGGTGCTAGAAATAACCATTAAAAGCCCAATGACCGCAACAACACTAGTAAAGGAATTAGGGGAACCACGAGGCAAAGAGAGAAATCTGTTTACCCCTATGGGATGACATCTACCGTTGCTTTACCTACTAAGCTGCGAGGTTTAGCATTATCAAATCGTAGGTAATTACGATGGTGCATTGTGGCGAAGAGTGGGCTCTGATGGGTTATTTCTAGCTCTTGAATTTTCACTCGAGTTATCTCTCTCTTCCGTCATTTGTTTTCACAGTGCCAAAAATTGATTAAGTTTAATACATACCGTGAAATACATTAACACCAGTTACGTAGCCGATTCTGTATTCGTGTAGTTGTGACCTTTCTGTTACTGGTGAGTCCTTCAATCTCAAGTAAATTTCGGAGCTTGGTACCATCCCCGTGGATCTCATATCGTACTTAATACCAACGAGAATTTTGGGCGCCCTACCAGTTCGGCCTGTTGGAAACTCAAGTCTCTTTGTGTTCATCCCTTGAAATGATAATGTATTGATTCCTGTACCAAGTGTACCCCAAAAACAGTTCTGATGATAAGTTTTGTAATTGCAAGGTACTCCTGTAACCTGGAGTAAGTCGTCCCCTGCACCTGTATCAACTCTGATTGAATGATCTGAGTACGCAAGGCCTGTCATTTCTCCAATCACAACATTATCAGGGTTTCTCTCTTCTTCATCGTTTGCTACTCGAGTGTCAATATTAACTCCCCTTATCCAAAAGAGCTCAGCGACCATAGCCGTGTTAGCAACGACCGTCATTCCCTTTCCGTTGGGTTTTGTTATGTTTCCATAAAAGTCATAGCCAATCGGAACTATACCTTTTGGCCTGAAAATGATATTGCCATATTCTGACTTGTCAAACATTCGGTTCTTTCCCATTGTAAGGTAGCCGTTCTCTTGACCTGGATTGATTGTAGCCTTAAACATGATATTTGGATCATCATCAACGCCCGAAATATGTTGAACTGACTCGGTACGCATCCCTTGTATCAAATTTCCCTGGTTAATTTCGTAAATGGTGTCAAAGCCAGTATTTTGCTTGAATGCGGGAGTGACTTGGTGGGTGATGTTTACTTGGTTTTGAAGATACAACAGCGAACCTTCTTTGAGTTTCTGTATTGTTTCAAGATGATCTTTTATTGTGCCGTAAGGATTCACAGAATTAATCAAGTCGACGATGATTGCTGCAAGCGAAAGCAAGCATCCTATAATAGCGCCGACAGGACCTGCCACAGCAGCTAGTGTGCTTCCAGCCGTTGCCAATGCCCCCACAACGAATGCTGTCACTCCAACTGCTCCGCTGGCCACCC
Organism: Porites rus; assembly: GCA_964035705.1. Lineage (NCBI taxonomy): Eukaryota > Metazoa > Cnidaria > Anthozoa > Scleractinia > Poritidae > Porites > Porites rus. Next base: position 46,876,335 of record OZ037992.1, read on the forward strand.
CTAAGGATGCACTTGCAATATTCAAAGACTTCACTTCAGGTGGAGAGTCCTCATCATTGATTGCGTTATGCAATTGCCAGCCACAAAATGCAACATTAGCGGCATCAAAGAGAGGCCCACTTATCGTGTCGGCCCATTTTAACGCCTTTGCCCACCGTTTTGCATTTTTGAGACTTGTCACGAGATCGTCGTATCCTTGGGTGTTTTTCATAAATGTAGTAACTTCGTTGTCAAAAAACTCTCCTATTTTTCTCTTCAATGCTTTTGCACTATCAATGATATCATCAACATCATCTGCATTACCGCTGACCACTCCTTCCGCCACTACTTTGTTATACTCTTTAAATCCACTGATTGTTTGAGGGAATTTTCCTTTGTGTTTTACTAACTGATCAATCAGTCCAGACGCGATAGGGGATACTGTTGCTTGTGTTGTGTCGAACACGGCTAGCGTTGCGATGGCGATGTTGAGTGTTTCCATTGCTTTTTCTTTCTCTCCTTGCTCCATTTGGGAAATCGAGCCAATTACACCAGACCTCCACCAGATACCAGTACCACCTACATACACTGATGTCAGTGATGAACCTGTACTTAACATTCGAATCGGGTCAGCTAGATTTAGAATGTTATCCTGAATCTTTTTTAAACCACGTGCCCAACTTGCTCCTGCTCTAAGACTGTCTATTTCTGGTAAGTAGAAGAGCGAAAGCACTGTGCACAGAACCAAGATGTGCGGCATTGCTAGATGTCTGCAAATTGATTGAAAATTCATAATGTCACATCGTACTAGTACCACTACTTCGCTATTGTTAAATAATGATAATGATGATGATGATGATAATAATGATTTATCCATGATAACCCTTCATTACAAAGTACTGTTATCAACGGGGTCCTGCTGACTAAGAATTAAAAAACTAATAATATTAAAATAAGAATTACAAAAATATATGAAATAAAATGCATATTTTAAAAACCAAACATGCACAAAGAAATTACAAGTAATAATAGTAAAAGACTTCCCTAAACTTCAAGGTAATGAACAAGAAAATCGAGACACCAAAAAAATTAAAATCTAGGTTGCGCAAAATCCAGTTTGGCCTTTTGCAGTTTTGTTGTTTTTCCATACTTTCTAGTGTTTCAAGCGTTATGATTAAATTCTTAAAAACAAATTTAAATGGAAAACATGCAGGAGTTTCATTAAGGCAGTCAAATACAAAGCAGAACACTCTCTTTTGTAAAAAGTTGTCAGTTTTTAAAAGTCAAACATCAAAGTTTTGCGGGTGGCTACAATTCGGGGAAATGATTTCGAGGTTTCGGTTCTCGATCAATGGAGCGGATCATGCCTTTGCGGGACTCTGACCGTTTTTAGACTATTATAACCGCAATACGTTAATATTGGCATAATCATCTATTGGTAATTTCGTTGGGCACTAAAAGTATCAATGCTGGAATGGATGCGCCTTAAGAGCTTTACTCTTCCTGCTGTCGTCTTGTAAATTTTGTGAAAATGCCTTTCACAATTAAGTGTCCAGAAGTACGACGAGGTCTGATAACATGTAGTGGTCTTGATGGGAGAACCGTTGACCGAGAGCTTGACTTGACGGCGATATGAAATAGATTCAACCGTTTACAAGTACAAAACAGCATCACCTCAGATTTCAGATTTTCCCTTCTTCAGATTAAAGATAAATTCATTATCACGAAAGTAGTTATAGAGATTATCCAAGCTCTGAGAAAGGTTATCTCGCATCAATATCGCTTGAGGATGTAAAAATCACTGTTTCATTGGTATAGGTGAAAATCTTACAATGACGAAGGGGACTAAGCACATTGGCGAAGATAAGAAAAAGAGGAGGCCCCAGAATACTTCCTTTAGGAACTACAGTGTAAACAGGATTTGGTTCAGAAAGCACACCATTAAATTGTTAATCTGCTTGCGAAGGAATAAATAATCAATACACCATCGCAGCTCCACATTATATACGCCAAAACTAGACAGTTTTCTAAATATAACGGAATGAATGATGGTATCAAACGCCTTTGATGAGTCAATAAAAACTGTTTCTGTTGCTTTACTTATGAGATAAGTGAAGTAAGTGTAACAGCTAGTTGGTCGGACACCAAACTGGCTCTCAAAAAGTAAACTATGTTGCTGTGGATGAGCTATCAGCTGCTTGTAGACTATTTTCTCCAAATTCTTTGACAAAGTGGAGAGAACTGCAATTGGTCTGTAAATTTTCAATCTCAGCCATACAACCAGATTTGTAGAGGTGAATCACCTTTGCCACTTTCCAACTGCCAGGCCTAATTCCAGTTTCGAGAAATAAGTTGACGATTAATGTCAAAGGCTTAGTAAAGACAAGAGCAGCGTCTTTAAGCGATCCCTCCGGGATCATCCAGAAGCTTTTTTCTGCTTAAGAGTTTTTAGCTCTTTAAGAATTTCTGTTTCTTTCACAACTTTAAAATTAAAATTACTTTTCGTAACTTAATTGGGATTGTTTTCTTTAGACAATGAAAGTTTCATTTAGCTTGAGTTGCTTTTCATGTTCCTAGCAATGGTACTGACATATTCGCACAAGGTGTTTGCAATGAAGCTTTTGTCAGTTGACTTTAATCCGTTTATTAGACGGACGGAAACTTGGTAGGTTAGAGTTTCTTGATGGCTGCCCAAAATTTATCAGGAGGGTCAGCACAATCTTCACGGAGATCTCAATTATTTCTGCTTTTACATTTTTTAACAGGGCTGGAGAGTCTGTTGTTGCGGTGCCATTTATAGGGAGACCAATAGTTTTTTGATTAGTCCGGCGATTCATCTCTTTTTTGACATCCAGAGTCAACCAAGGACATAGTCGGCCTTTGGCATTCTTTGAATAAGGGGAGCATGCTTGTCGATACATCGTTGCAAAAATATCTCGAAAAGTCAGGCTCACGCCTCATTTACCCCGATGAATAAACTTTAACAAAATTCGCAGAACTAAGCTCTTCGCAAAATAGCTTAAGGTCGTAGTCGACATTTCGGCAACTAATGATTCGTGGATTGAACATAAATAAACATTATTAAACTCGCGAGCACATCCAATGAGTTCACGATCGTTGAAGCCAGCTGGGATTACTTTCACCGAATACATGTTATGAGGTTCGTTACTGCAAATAACATCCATTAGGTTCTTGGTCTCGGGTGTAATTCTGGCGGCGCTGGTAATGAGTTGTTTCAGACCAAAGGAGGAGAGAATGGATTTGATTTCTTTGCAATCCCAGGACACCGAATAGTTACAGTTTATGTCAGCTGAGAGGATACATTCTTTGTCTTCAGCTGACACTGTGGAAAGTATTGCAATTGAAATCTACGTAGAGATGTGTAGAAGAATACGGAGGTCCCTAAATGATTGCAACCATGAGAAAACCTTTAGTTTTAGGGAATAATATCGCAATCCAGAAGCATTCAATATCCTCTCTTTTGAGATCCATTCGTCTTTGAAATGGAATAGATGAAGAAATATAAGCACCAACAACTCAACCTTGACGAGAAGCCCTTGGCTTTGCAATAAACGTGTATTCCTTCTATTTGGACCTCGGCTTCGCTGTCAAGGCTTGCGAGGGATAGATGTGTTTCGCTGACCGAACAAATGTGTTCGTGCCCCCACCTTAGAAACGTCTGGAATATTCCACGACTTTGCGGATCTATGTCTTCGCTCTCTTTTGACGTATCATATTTCAACTGGTAGATAAGAGGGAAGCCTTCCCTCAAGTGTCGATGGATATTCGCTTAATGCTCTCTATCTAAAGTTAATATAAAAAAAAAATCGTGGAAGGTTCTACTGTGCCAGGGTGCTAGAAATGTTATTTATAAGCGACTGGTTTTTAATCAGCCAGACCAGGAGTAGGCAAAAGGAAGGTGAGGTTAAGAGGATTGACAGTTTTGTCGTGAACAGACCCCACTTTCGTTAACTTGCGAATTTAGCGACTTTCGAGATTCTCTCATTAATTTCATCAGTAGGGATCGTGGGAGGAGTTTTTGTCAAACGAATTACGAAGCGAACATCTAAAGACGCCAGAACTGACTTACACACCTAACGAGAATATATTTGGAAACATCGGGTCGTTGGGTGCCCCTGATTTGTGTGAAAGAAACCACAACAGGGGGCTTTTTGTAAACTGAAATATGTCATCACTAGTACCCCTGTGTTTGCATACTTTATAAAAGCAAAGAAACAGTTGAAAGTATTGATGCCAGCAGCACAGGCCGCCGTGCAGTGATCATGCAGGAGGGCAAACCAGTTGCCTTTAGCTCGAAGACATTTGACTGCCTCTGAGGAGATCTGAGTCAATATTAAAAGAGAGCTACCAGCTATTGTGTTGGGAGAGCAAACGTTTGTTGAGACAACAAATCCCTAGCGTGTTCCAGGCCGTCAAATAGTAGGGATGCCTCGTTAGTGAAAGACACGCGAAATTATGAGCTCATCATCTGGGAAAATGTGGCGGTGGTGGGATAAAGGAAGCCCTTCCTCTCCCCAGTTTGTCCCCGTTTATTTTTTTCGTGTTGTCGCTCTCTCAATTCCAATTCTCAATTTTGATGACCCAACTATCTCGGAACCAGGGGCAAGCTTACAAATAACTGGAGTCAATCTTTTGGAAACTACTGAATCGGCTCCCTCCAAGACTACAGAAGATGCTGCTGAAACGCACTAATTATGACCTTGAGGTACGTATGTCCAAGAAGATGTAATCGGAGTTTATCGTGTTAAGAAACTTTGGTTCGAAAGCATCACCCTGAGAACTGATGAGACATCAAAGGGGTGTTGGCGTTACATACTTTGAAAGGACGGCCCTTTGAGAAAGAACAAGTTGGAGAACTTGCATGAGATTTTGGAATTTCAGAGAAGAGTTGAGTGTAGAGGATGGCATGTTTAATCAGACAGAATTGTATTCCCAACGTGTTACATAAAGTCCATGGAGCACACATGGGAGAGAGAAAAAAGACTTTGCATTATGCTCTAGGATTGCCTTGACAAGTATTGTGACCTGTTCGAATATGGTGGCCAAACGTACCTGTTAGTTACTGCCTTCTATTCTAAGCACTTTGAAAAAGACTTTGCTTCGCCAGAACATCACCAATGTGTCATCAATAACTTGAAGAAAGTATTTGCGAAGTTTGGAATCCCAAAGAAATTTTTCAGCGACAACGGACCTCAGCACACTAGCATCAGACATTTGTTCAGGAAAGAGTTCAAGAAATTTGCTGAGGAGAGGAGACTTTACCATGCAACCAGCTCACTAGAATGTCCGCAATCAAATGGAGCGGGGGAAAGAGCTGTGCAGACTACGAAACGCATTCTTAAAAAGGCCGCAGCAGAGAACAAAGGTCCATTTGAGGGACTGATAAAGTATCGCAACACACCATTTGAAGATATTGGTGTGTTTGCTGTGTAGCTGCTGATGAGTCGACACACTCGAACAATGGTACCGACTCATTGACCTTCCTTGTTACCTCAGCCAGTAGATCATAGTCTGCAAGCAAATGCTTCTAGTCAAATTACAACAAGAAGAACAGGAAGAGTGGAGATTTGCCTCCACTTGAAGTTGGAAAATGGAATTGGGCAAAGATCGTACTTACTGGACGTATAATATGGACGTGCTTTCGAGAGGAGTAGAAGACAAATCATATCGGTTCCAGATAATCATCCCATGACCTAAAGAACAGGGTTACTCTCATAAGTGCCCACTATCGTGACTCTCCTGTGAGTCCATTGGCACCTGAATCCGAGAAGCAAGCGGCAAGTCTAGTGAAATTAGCAGAGAAACCGACAGAAATAATGTCACATGCTCCCATTATACAACCACATCTGGGCGCCAAGTTAAAACTCATTGAATCCTGTTAGGGTGAGATGTTGTAACACTGGAACCTGTGAAAACGACCCTTAGGCCCAACATGTACGCCCCGAAAACGGGTGACCGTGTTTGTTGTGTTTTTTGTTTTCGACTTAGGCTTTTATTGACTGATCTAACAACAAATCTGAAATTAGAAAGTTATTGTGTCACCTTGTTTAGTTATTAATTGGTCGTTGGAAATGTCATGACCTATAACTGATAAGTAGATTTTTTTTTTCTCTCTTTTTAAACAGGCTTTAGTGGTAGTAATGAGACGAATAGCTTTAGATGCTAGATGCAAAGATTTGAACTGAGAGAAAAACATTTTCTTTATTGGGTAGTGCCAAAATTAACCGAAAATTACTGTCTTGTTTGCACAAGCTTCTAGAGGTCATTTCTATAAGTAAGATGCCAGTAACCGATCAATCGACAGATTTTAATACTTTAAAAATACTAGCAAACTAAATCACTGCACTTGTAGAAAATCGTGATGTATAAAAACGTTGGTAAGAACTGAATCTTATTCTTCATCGTCAATTCAATGGGTCTTGATGAGTTTATTAAACTGGGCCTTTTTTACAGCAAAAGGTTAATGTGTCAGTTTTGGGTAAAACAGATGATTATAGGGACGTAAAATTATTTACGGTACGTATTTGCCCTCCTAAAGACATTCACAACCAGTCCTTGCTAAACAACTGAATTTAAGTCTGAATAACCGCCACAACGAAATTTACGGAAGCCCTGAACGGATTTTTTGCCCGTATCTTAAGATCACCTACGCTTCTAGTACAGTTATTTACAAATGATAAATGTCAAGCAACGTATACATTTTTGTCTTTTCTTACCTAGAACGTCGCCCTCTTGTCGCACTTGATAATCTTCGATGTCTGCCAAGTAACAAATTGAAATAACAAAGTCGGTTATTGTTCCACCTTGCTTTCTTAGTTATCGTTTGAAATTTCTCTTTACCTCGTAACATCAACAAGTTTTTCCAAGTGGTTATACCAAAAAACTGTAGCTCTGGATTTTAATTAACGGATGGGAAAAATGAAGTGCCAAAACAGCAAGAATAGAATTTCATTTAAAAAGCATTGGAAAAAAACGTGGGGCAGTCTAAATTGAATTCAGAGCGGTGTGACGTACTGAGAGGTGTCAAATTATCCAAGAAGTACTTTGCTTGTTGAAGCTTAACTTGAAGTCACTTCAACGCGAATCAATCTGATGAAGAATAAAAATGTTGTTACGAATTGAACATTTTTCTACATCGTTGATGAGTCTTTTAACTCTGGACATCTTTAACAAAAGAGATCCATATTTTCTTAAGAAAACCAAACTTTTTGAAAAGATATTTTTACAAAAACAATTGGTTTTAGGGACTTCAAATTATTTCAAGAAAGTATTTGCGAACCTTTAGCTTGAAAGACTGCCACAAAATTGACATGGAAACCTGGAACGGATTTCGCCCCGGAATTAAGATCACCTATGCTTCTAGTAGATAATTTCAGAAATGTTAAATGACGTACAAACGAAGTATACATTTCTGTCTTTTCTTACCCGGAACGTCGCCCTCTTGTCGCAGTGGTTAATCCTATACGTGTACTACAATGTCTGTTAAGTAACAAGATGAAATAACAAAGTCGGTTATTGTTCCACCTTGCTTTTTCATTGGTCGTTTGAAATTTCATTACTTAATAACTCTGTATTCAATAAACAGGTAGATTTTATCGCATCAACAAGTTTTTCCGAGTAGTTATCCAAAAAAGTGATACCTCTGGTTACTAGGGTGATATAATATATTAAAGCAAAAATTTAAATGGACGGAGAAAAAACAGGGAGGGTGAAAGGAGAATGTAAAGGGCATCATCCATTGTCACGGAAGAAGACTTGGAACAATTCCAGATGGAATAGGAGTTCATTTAAAAAGCTTTGGAATAAAACATAAAGCAATCTAATCTTAATTCACAGCAGGTACTCCATACGCAGAGAAGTGTCAAAACTATCCAAGCTTGCTTTTTGATGCTTAACTTGAAGTCGCTTTCAGCGCAGATCACTCTCGTGAAGTATAAATATGTTGGTGCGAATTGACTATTTTTCTACATCGTTCATGGGTGTTATAAAAAGGGACTTTTTTTACCAGAAATATCCATATTTTCGTAAGAAAACCAAATTTCTTATTAAGACTTTTTGACGAAAACAGTTGGTTTAACTTCCGGGACTTGAAACTATTCCCAGTAAGTTTATGCCACCCTTAAGACATTCGCAAACTGTAACTGCTAAACACTGATTGAGTTTTCAGCTGGGAAGACTGCTACAAAATTGGCATGGAAGCCCGGAACAGATTTCGTCCTGTACATTAAGATCACCTATGCTTCTAGTACATAATTTTACAAATGAAAAATGAACGAACAAAATGAACATTTTTGTCTGTTTTTACCTAGAACGTCGCCTTCTTGTCGCACTTGTTGATCTTATCCGTGTACCTGAATGTCTGTTAAGTAACAAGTTGAAATAAAAAAAATTATCGTTTCATCTTGTTTTTTTATTGGTCGTTTGAAATTTCATTACGTAATAATTATGTATTCAATAAACAGGTAGATTTTTTCGCACCAACAAGTTTTTACAAGTGGTTAACCAAAAAAACGATATCTCTAGATACTAGAGTGAAAGTTGAATTAAAGCAAAGATTTTAACGGAAGAGAAACATGCAGTTCCAAAACAGCAACAAGTGTCAACTGAGAAAAAAAAAGGAGTGAAATAGGAATGTAATAAAGACATCATCCATTGTCACGGAACAGGACTTGGGACAGTTCGAATGGAATAGAAGTTCATTTAAAAAGCTTTGGAATAAAACATAAGGCAATCTAAATTGAATTCAGGGCGGTACTTCATACTGAGAAGTGTCAATATTATCCAAGAAGTACTTTGCTATTATATGCACCCTTAACTTGAAGACACTTCAACGCGAATCTGATCCTTGTAAATTAATAAAAATTTTGTTACGATTTGAACATTATTGTACATCGTTCATGGATCTTATAAAACTGGACATCTTTTACAAAAAAGATCCATATTTTCTTAAGAAAACCAATTATTTGACAAGATATTCTGACAAAAACAATTGGTTTTAGGGATTCTTGAAATTATTTCTAGTCAGTATTTGCCACCCTTTAGTTAAGACATTCACAAGCTGTAGCTGCTAAAATTGAGTTTTTAGTTTGAAAGACCGCCACAAAATTAGCATGGAAGCCTGGAACGGATTTTTCCCTGTATATTAAGATCATCCATGTTTCTAGTACATAATTTTACAAATGATAAATGTACGAACAAAGTATACATTTTTGTCTTTTCTTACCTAGAACCTCGTCCTCTTGTCGCACTTGTTAAACTCGTACGTATACCTCAGTGATGTCTGTCAAGTAACACGTTGAAATAACAAAGTTATTGTTCCACCTTGTTTTTTCATTGGTCGTTTGAAATCTCATTACCTAAAAATCATGTATTCAATAAACAGGTAGATTTTTTCGCATCAACAAGTTTTTCCGAGTGGTTATTCAAAAAAGTGATACCTCTGGATACTAGAGTAAAAAAATAAATTGAGGCAAAGATTTTAACGGACAGAGAAAGTGAAGTTTCAAAACATGTAAGCGAGAAGTGTCAACTGAGAAAAAACAGGGAGGGTAAAAGGAGAATGTAAACTAAGGCATCATCCATTGTCACGGAAGAAGACTTGGAACAGTTCCAGATGGAATAGAAGCTCATTTAAAAAGCTTTGGAATAAAACATAAGGTAATCTAAATTGAATTCAGATTGGTCTGCTATATTGAGAAGTATCAGAATTTTCGAAAAAGTACTTTCATTGCTTTTTGATGCTTAACTTAGTCACTTCAACGCGAATCACTCTGGTGAAGGATATATATGTTGGTACGAATTGAATATTATTCTACCTCGTTCAGGGGTCTTATGAAAGTGGATTTTTTTTTTTTAAATATCCATATTTTCTTAAAAAAAAACAATATTTTTGACAAGATATTTTGACAAAAACAGTTGGTTTTAGGGGCTTGGAATTATTTCCAGTAAGCTCTTGACACCCATAAGACATTCACAAGCCCATTGTAGGTTGTGTAGCTGCTACACAACACAGCACGAAAAGGCAAATTTAAGTTAGCGTAATGGTGGCGTATAGCTAGCGTAAAGCTCTCATTTATGTAATGATACAACACATTTCAGCCACGTAAAGCCGAACTTTACCTTACCTTTACGCATATGCGTTAAGGTATCGTAAAGAGACATTTTAAGCCCTGCGTAAAGTTGGTGTAAATACGCCGTAAAGAAGAGATTTAAGCTAACGTAAAGTTGGTGTAAATACGCTTTAAAGAAGAGATTTAAGCCAACGTAATATAAACGAAGTTGGTGTAAAGGTCTCATTTAAACAACTTTACACTACTTTTACGTGTTAGGCGGACATGTAAAGGAGTATAGCACTTTAAGAGATGTAGGGCTTATTATAAACGCCCAACCAATTTCCCTTGACCAAAACCAATTCTATCTTTCTTTTCACATATCAAATTTGCACGTTTTTAGCTTGAGATACCACCACAAGATTGGCATGGAAGCCCGGAGCGGATTTCGCCCCGTATATTAAGATCACCTATTCTTTAAGCACGTAAATCCAAAACATACAAACTAAGTACACTCGTTTGTTTTTCTTACCTAGACTTTTGCGCTCTTGTCGCGCTGGTTGGTCTTATACGTGTACATGTACCTCAATGTCTGTCAAGTAATAAGTTGAAATAACAAAGTAATTGTTCCACCTTGACTTTTTATTGGTTGTTTGAAATTTCAATTTCAACTTGACTCTCTGGAGTTAAGAATGGTCAGACTAGAATTTTTGCCCCGCCGACTAAAAAGGTCCCGAACGTATGTCGTCTCATTCTGGGCAATACTGTATTCCACAAACAGGTAGATTTTTTCGGATCAGCAGGCTTTACCTAGCGGTATCCGAAAAACCGATATCTGTTGACGCTAGAGAGGAAAAAAAAATTAACGCGCAAAATGGAGTCCCTAAACCGTAAGTAGTTTAAACAAAGGGAAAAAAAGGGAGAATGTAAAGGCATTATCCATAAAAATGGAATAGAACTTTATTTAAAAAGCTTTGACATAAACCATAAGAATCAGAGCGCTCTGCCCTACTGAAAAGTGTCAGAATTACCCACCAGAAGTACTTGCTCGTCGAGGCTTAACTTGCGTAAAGTCACCTCCACGCCAATCTCTCTGGCTTAAGGCTTAGTTATGTGAAACATCGTTTTGATACTATTTAGTGTTTAACTTTAGTTTTATCAACTCTAAGGCAACAATTGCCCTTGGAAAAATATCTCCTTGCCGTGGCATCGGGTTCAGTTATCCATGCGTGAGTTCAAATTCTCGTGAGTGAATACCATAGGAACCCGCACAGTGCAGGTTATATTCATACAATATTGTTGGTAACAATTTATTAAGGAAACAACTTATTACCAGCTAGGCTCAAACGCTACTTCTCGAATGACTGATAACGCTTATTTGATTAGCATCTGCACATCGAATTCCCTCTAAGTCGCGATCTCACAACGCTCGATTGCTCTAGCATTACACAGTTTGAAACCGAGAGGGGCTGGGTATGAGTCCAGTTTTATTATTATTATTATTGTTGTTATTTTTTAATGGGATAAACAACACGAGACCCATATGATCAGAAAGAGCTAATTGAGGTTAGCAACATTCTCAAGTTAGATTTTTATGGGGCCTGTATTGAACGAGATACAGCCATTCAAAACCTCCAAAATTTACTAAGAGATATATAGACGTCCTTCAGTATTAGCCCGATCGACACAAAACTTGAGAGGAGCCCTGGTCTCGTTTTGTTTATCTCATAATAAACCGACTTGTACCCAGTCCACCTCGGTTTAAATTTAGACAATGATTTTGTTGCCAAAATAGTTGAAAATAAGCGGTACCTAGGATATCATAATTATGTAATTATCTTCTCTCGTTTCTCATGAATATATAACTTTTTATCATGACATGATTGCTTTACCCGGAGAATAGCCCACGTTCGATATATTACAGTTCTAACATGAATCCGAGGCTTTCTGGCCATTTTTCTATATTTGGTTTGCTTTTCTTTGAGCTCAAGTCGCTTCTGGGAATTGTCAGACAATGGAGACGTGTAAAATCTGCAATTTTGACCGTAACGCCTCGGAGTCATGTTAGAATTTTAATATATCGAACGTGGGCTATTAACCTGAATGACAGTTTCTTCTCCGTTATATATTAGCAATTATGTATATTTCCATGTGCTTTAACAGAGTTCTTTATTTGTATTATAGTGCTAAATTAAAGTTTTAGTTTACTGACTTATAAAATAAAATGATAAGCGCTATCACTTTCTTATCAATAAGTACCCCCTTTCCTAGTAGACATTTTGCAGTAAACGCCTTAGCACTTTTCTAGGAAAAGTGGCAATAAAAGTATAAAGTATCACTAAAATTTCCCTTATATTATCATGCGTGAGCTCATGAATAAAAGAAATTAAAGTCATCCTGTTAAGCCTGTCTCACCGTCGGTACAGGCTACTTATTACAGGTTAAAGGACAGGTGCAACCAAATTAAGAACCACATCAATTTCACCCAAGTTCAAAAGCATAATACAGAAAACAAACTCTTTCTCAGTTTTTTTCTTTGCGAAGGTAATAACACATTTTGAGATAAATAGATAACGAGTTCAACGTACTGGTACTTCGTCTATACCATTCCTGGTGGAATTGGAATTTGGAAATGTTAATTAGTTTTTTCGGAGAGGGGAAAACAGGAGAACCGGGAGAAAAACCTCTCGGAGCAAAGGACAAACCATGCAACTACACAAACTCAACTTACATACGGCGTAGACGCCGGGATTTGAACTCGGTGGTGGGAGGCGAGAGCTCTCACTACTGCCTCATCCTTGCTCGCAATTCGGAGTTTATTTAGAAGTAAAGTATTTTCAAGCGAATGTAATTATTCACAATGTATTTTTCTGCTTGAAGAGGGGATGGGGTGCCTAAAGAAATCGCAAAAGCTGGATCAAAATCGCAGTCCAGAGTCCAGTTGTTCGAACGCCGGTTAGCGCTAATCCAGGGTTAAATGTTAACCCGGGTTTCTTCTTCTTTTTATCAAAAGCACTCCCTCGGATAATTTTCTCTATTCTTTTTAGTGTATCCAGTCATCAAATTGTAGCTAAAGTGAATTAAACTGAATTTGCTTTTTAAGCTCTCATGTCCGAGATTAAATTTCGCATTAATCCTGGGTTACCTTAACCCTGGGTTACCTTAACCCAGCTTCGAGCAACCCAGTCCTGGTGTAATAAAAATCGGTAATGTGACATTGAAAACTGCGGATCAAACTCACAACCAAAAGCGGTCAAGGCATAAATGGCATTTATGTTTTCAAAACAACTTGTAACTTATAACTGGTCCTGGAAATCTGTTTTCATACTGTGCGTTCTAAACATTTGCAATACCCTCTGGCTCATTAGTTTGTGAGCAGAAGTGTCATGAACCAATTCTATGACATATGATTATATATATATTTTTGTATGACTGTAAGTCTAAAGAAACGTGACAACATAGCCAACATATGAAAAAGGACAAATTAAACACGAAAACAGCTTAATCTACTGGACATAAAAGAAACACTATTTAAGTAAAAAGTGCTTACACTTTTTAACAGTATACATTCTAAAAAGAATACGCGATATATTTACATTAGGATGCAAATGGGGCATAAACCATCCATGTCCCATCAAATTTGCAGCTTTAGTAGAGGAAACTGATCATGAAAGCCGGCAAAAGATCAAATCAACGGTGCCGCAGTTTATCTGGTTTAAGTTGGAAGCTCCTTGACAGTGCACAATCCTTTGTTTTCTGTTCAAAAATCGATTGAACAAATTAAGGCAACTTTTTTTATTTGTGAAAAAAAAAACAACAACAACAACAAATAAACAAAAACAAGCAAAATGACAGGAATGTCATTGAACGTTGTGCACCGTCATGTCCGCGAAAAAAGGCTAACAAAAAAAATATAACAATGAGATCTGACAGGCTTTATAACCATTTCTCATTTCATACCTGCTGCGTTTCTTTTGCGAATACTTGTTGCACATAACGGGAAACGCCTGAGAAATTTGACTATTCTACAATCTCGCTCCTACGGTTCCTTCTCTTGCCTCGAGAAAGAACTCTTGTTGCAGCTGGTCATGTGACTTCCTGTGACAATGGACTCCTCATCAAAAGCCAACTGACGTTTTCGTTTTTCGCCGCCGTCGGTCATCTCGGCAGACCTCTTAGGAAACAGAAATTTACTTAAAGGGGTTCAAAAGGTCATGATTTGTGATCTGCGATTGGTGGATTTCGACCCGTTTTGTGAATTTCTTTGTTTCAAGGTTCGTTGCTTGTGATCGTAATTGTTATTGACGGCAGCGAAAAACGCAATTGTTGAGGAGGCTTTTGAACTTTAGAGTTTGCGTGTTTGTGAAAGCGCAGAAATGTACTCTTTTTGTTTTGCTCAAACAGAAGCTTGTTCTTGGAGCAAATATGAGCTCATGTCAAACTCCAGGCAGTAAAGTGTATTCAGGACATTGATATTAGTTTAAGAAATGCACATAAAAGAGCGAGTTCATGAGTCAACAACAACGAAAATCATTTTCAGGTCGAAAGCACCGTGTGTGATGTAGGAAACCTTGGCTATAAACTTGTTCTGATGACTGACATACTTTAGATCAATCCTCACTAGTTTGCAAGCACTCCAGTGTATTTTGTGTCTTTCTCACATCAGACACAATTTTATACGTATTACCCCACCCTTGAGGCAAAACCAGATTTTGGGAGCCACGTGACTAGCCGCAACCAGGGTTCTTTCTCAAGGTAAGAGAGAGAACACTGGAAACGATGTTGCTTGTTCTAATAATTTATGTTCGGTATACAGCTATAAGCAAGAGCTTTATGAAATCCAAAACTTCATCAACTAAAAAAAAAAAAAAAAACAAATCGTTCGTTTTACTGAGGACTTCGTTATATCAAGGTTCGTTATGTCGAGGTTCCTGTGTATATACATTCCAAATTCTTAGCTGCCTTTATTGGATTTACTTATTAAAAATTTTCTTTCTACTTGATTAATCGCCAAAAATGCACGGTTCTCTAATTTCAATAGCCCTTGCTGTGAGCTTACATCCATGAACAGACAACACTTTTGAAACAGGGCTTACAGAACATAAAAGTCAGCCATAATTTAATCTATTAGATTGAAATGCATTTGCATTTTAAAGGTTTCCCTGGTGCATAATGTTTATCCTTTGATTCACGCGTACCGCGCATAAACATCAGCACATGTCTGACCGCTGTTGTTGTCTTCTGAACAGTTATATAAGTCTTGTCCGTACCAAATTTGAAACTCATCTCCAACAGACACAGATATTGGAGAGGGAAGATTGTTAAATCGAAGTTCGGTCTCATTAACACCTACACCTTCGATCTTATATGAATGGCCACAATTGTTTCTGTAATCTGCCAACAAAAGAGGGGATCTGTTCTTGCACGTTATGACGGTTTGGAGTCTCGTGTCTTTATACCCGGGAAACTCACATCCCCAATAAGAAGGAGGGTAATCGGGGTTACATGTAATTGACCCATTCAGATGAACGAGTTTAAAGGTACGAATAACCCCACTCTCTCCGATGTTGAAAGCCCCATATGAGTCATCTCGAGCTCCAAAGCAGACTGGGCCAGTATTGACCTTCTTCCAGTTCTCTGAAAAAAAAAAAACATTTGGACACGAATTTTTAAACTAAGTTGATACTTTAAGTCGAGCACGTGTTATTCTGCTTTCGATGAGTGTCAGTAAAGTGAAGTAATTAAGAGGACAAGGCTCAGGGAAAAGAGATAAAGGTGGTCATAGAATCTGGGGTTTTTCATGATAGGGATCGAGTTTAGAATGTATTACGACCTCGGGTATAGAGGATATTGCATATTATACTATTATATTATACTAAACTCTGAAATGATTACAGGCTCATTGACATTATATCATCAACTGACGTGATGCAACTCAGTTTGACTCTAAAGATGACTACCGCGCAAGTTGTCGAGACGTCAGTCACTGACACGCCTCGGTACAGTTTATGTTCAGTAAGGAAAAATGTGAAAGTTTACCAGCACCTTTATGCAATAGACGATTTATTCAGTACGCGTGTATTCCCGCCTGTTGAATAAATTGTCCCTTTTATAAGATTCGTGCAAAAGCAATTTTTCCATAGATGCTGTTATCTAAGGTATCGGCTTTTAATGTCTCCGTACAGTTGAGGTTTACACGATCTCAGAGTACAATGTGTGGCTGTACTCAGCATTTATTCTTTAACGCTAGTTTTGTCACGTCTTTGGTAGAACCATGATCTAAAATTCGTTACGATGCTGTGTCCTTTGAATGTCGGTTTATCAATCGCTTCAATGTAAATGGAGAAAAAAGGATGAGGTGATAAGTGATCTACTACTCTGGGAACCAAAGCACTACGCAAGAAAGAGAGGAAGACCAGCAAGAACAAAATGGTACTGGTTTGAGCATTGCTGAACTGAAGAGCATTATGGGAAACCGGAAGGAATGGATGAAGCTAGTTAATGGAGGTCGAGTTCGCTCGATATAAGCAAGGAAACAAGCAATGTAAATGTGACTTCTGCGTTCTTCTGAAGGCTGAAGCAGTTCATACAAAACGAATTTTTTTTTCAGTCTGTCGTTTAGACCCGACTCGGCCGGAGAATCCTTAGTGCAGCGCTTCTGTCGTGTCAAGTGGTCCTCTACCAACTGATTTCTTAGGGCCTCGTCACATTTTTTCCGGAATTTTTCCAATTCGAAAATTTCAAAACTTCCCGCTGGCACCTCACACAGATTATCTGCGATACTCCCGATGTATTATTTACATAGAACTACAAAGCTGAGAGTGTAACTAAATGTCGTGGGTCGTGGGTGTGGGTAAATGTCGTGGGTAAAAAAAGCATAGAAAAAAAAAATGATTAAGTAAAGTATTTGAAATAAAGAATAGAAAAAACATGTAAAATATTTATGAAACGAAAATCTCCGACCCCTTGATTGCCCGGCTTTTCACGGCTTCTTCTTCGCCCTCTTCCTAATATTTCCTTACCCACGGGGTACTTGGGTCCTCTTTCACTACATCATTGTATAAAAGACATGTTGCTGATGAAGATTTATCCATATCTGAGCGATGACTTTGTTTTCAGTAAACTTTTTTATTGTTCCTCAGTACTGGGGAAACACATCTAAACGTAACCTACACAAACTGCAGTTAGTACAAAATTTGGCTGCCAGAGTTGTATTAGGTTTTAAGAAGTTTGACCATATCTCCCAGGGACGAAGATCTCTTAAATGGTTAGATGTTGCGGAGAAGGTTCTATTTAATGACTTACTTTTAGTATTCAAATGTGTAAATGGCTTAGCTCCAGATTATTTAGGTAAATATTTTATTAAACGTTCAGCAGTTCACCACAAGAACACAAGGGGATGTAATGATTTTGTGTCCCCCGATGTAGACTATCAATGGGACAAAGGGCATTTTATTTTCGGGGTCCAAAGGAAAGGAATGGGCTACCTGACAATATTAGGAACACTAAAGATATTGTTAGTTTTAAGAGGAGACTTTTTGATAGGATATTTGATACGAAATAATTTTGAATGAATTTTGAATGTCATTGAACTACTGTAAATAAGTTTTCTTTTCTTTCTTAACTACCAGTATTATGTAATAATTAACATTGTGACTGAAAAGCCCTGTTGAAGGGAGTGTCAATAAAGTATGTATGTCTGTATGTACGTATGACCGCGAAATAATCGAAACAGACGTAAAATATGTCTAAACGTGCAATTTGCAGAAAGTATGGGACAGTTCTGACTGGCTGAATGGAGATAGCTGCTTCAACCTCCTGCCCAGGGATGGTTGTAGCTGCTTATATACTATAATTAATCTTAATTCGATCAACGTATACAATCCCAATGATCAGCGGAGATTTTTTAAATGGCCAGGTTCACGGTTCAGCGCATGCTCGTTAATCAAAATGCTGTTTTTCTGCAGGGAATTTCTGTATCTTCTATGAAAGCAATATGATGATGTCATAATAATGTCAAAGAACCAATCTGCACACTCCCCTGGTAGTTACTTGATCAACTTAGGTGCAATTAGCTGTAAATTAATCAACAATAAATTCAACGTTGGTAGTGTTGCCATAATCCACTAATTTTTCTGAGATTTTAGTGCTCCTCCATCCCACTTCAGGTTACTCTGAAGTACACTTTTACTTTGAAATACACTCTGAGATCGCTGAGATACATGTGAGGGGGATCATTCACCGATAGAATTAATAATAAATTGGAAAAAAGTAATTTAATTTATGAGCATGCGCTAAACCGTGAACCTGTCCCTTTAACACGATAGAATGTAATCACCGTGGGAAAGGGGATGGAAGTGAGGAAAAAAAAAAAACAATTTTGAGCTATTTCATATTTTTGGATAGAAGTCTTTCTTAAGGACGTTTTAGGTCTCTTAGCTTACGAAGGAACCACTTTCATGCTCAATCTTTCAAGTTAAGGCTAGACTGTATGTAAACTTAATTTTTCGCCGTACGGAAATATAATATTCTCGATTCTTTTTTGTTTTGTTTTGTGTATAAAATCTTTGCTGTAATGATTCTGAATATCATTCCTTAAACTGAAAAGGACGTTTCAGTCACGAATGTTGACATCTTTGAAAAAAGCAGTTCAGTCTCCAGTTTTTCTTTAGCCTGCTTCAGGTTTACATAGTGTACAGAGTTTCTTTTATTTCTCGCCTAAATGTCTTTTTAGTGTCCGTTTGTACTAAAGGATTCGCTTATTTGCCTTGCTGACCGCAGGGAAGGGGAATAGGACCCCTGGTATGTAAGCGGAGATTTTCGTTTTATGAATTTTACAACGACCACGACCACGACCCGCGACCTCTACCCACTACGTACCCAAGAGCCACGACATTTAGCAACACTCGTCAAATACGGGGTTATATTGACAATTGTTGCCTTTTCATCTGAAGGTAAGTTTTTCACATTTTTTCGGATTGCAAGACATGTCCTGCTTTGGACCATGTCATGAATTGCCCCACAAGGTTAGCAGACGGATCATATTGATTACTACCGTAAAGTTCCCATAGTAACGACCCCCCGAAAGTTACCATCCCCCCGCCCCGAAAGTAACGTCAAAAGTTAGTGACTTCTAATAAATCCCGAAAATAGCGAGTCCCGGCAAAGAGTATCGATACTAATTTCTTTAAATTACGTACTAAACATACCGAATGCCTTTATTAGTTGTTTTCCCAAATTTATCACGATAAGGCACTTTAAAACAAGGGAAACATGGCATGCCTGAAACTATCAATCGTCGTATGAAACTGGACAAATTTTCTAATCAGAGTATTGCTGTATTTAGTGCATAGGTATCTGTATTAGCGGAGCTCTCGCGAGCAGAGCACCATGGGTAAAAAAATGTGGTAAACTACCCATCCGAGAAAATTTGGTAATCATGTGACCGTACACCGACCGACCGTCCGTCCGCACCACAGGCATACCAATGTAAAATAACTTAATAAACAGGTATGGCAACCCAAATGCAACTCGAAGTTATTTTGACGGGAAGTCGCATAGCCACCTGCGTCTTGTAAAGCAGAGACATCTAGAGAGTCAATGAAAACGAAAACGGAAAGCGGAAATTGTCTCTGTATCCGTGTTTTCTAAAGTATTAAACTTAGATTAATTGTCATGTCCACAAATTTGGAATATACAGCAAGAGAAAGACAGAGA
>OZ037992.1:46901100-46966100 GCA_964035705.1 Porites rus
AGCGTGACTGAAGGCGCTCTACAGCAACATCGTAGTTGGCTTCTTCTGTTTTAAAGTTAGCAACATATCCAGCTGCTTCACCGGTCAGCAATGATTTTAGGTAAACAAACTTCTGCGGGGGAGGTATATCAATGTTTTCATGCACAGCTACCCTGAAAATGTCCCAGAATTCAGGCCAATCCAAAACGTCGCCCGAGAATTTTCTCAGATCGGTCTTCGGTAATTTCATTTTGGGCGTACATGACGTACTCTTCGGAGTTGAAGCGGTGGGATCAACTTTCTCTGCCTTCTCACTCGAATTTTGCTTTTGCCGATTTTTTAACCACGATTTCAGTTTATGAATGCGTTCTCTGACCATATCGAACCAGGAACCTTGAGCGTCCACTTCAGCCTGTACTTCATCATCGTCGTTCAAGAGCCCTTCGATCTTCATCTGCAAATCTTCGGCTTTCTGCAATCTTGCCACAATTGAATCAAGCTTTTCTTCCACTCTCTCAACTTCAGGTGAGTGGGATTCAATAATGTTTCTAACAGCGTCAAAATCTCTTGTCATCCAACCTCTTAATCCAGTACGAGCTCTCCTCAGCTGGTCTAGTTGTTTCGACTTCATTTCCAATCGGCAACAGCGGCAAATCGAGGAAAACAACACTCGTAACGAACGGTCAAATCACGTCGAGGTCACCATGTTCGCTTCCGTAAACGCTAAGATACCAAGACGAGACATCAAATAACTATCTGACTCCAATAAGCTCGGTTTAATCACATCAACAGGAACTAGGTCGAACAACTTTCTACAAACATTCTTGTCTCCTTCAATCTCGCACGTGTTTTACAATCCCATGATCCTTTACGTTTCCAGTTCTAGACCATTACATCATTAGAAACTATTTCAGCATGGATTGTCACGCTATTCAAAAACAACTGTCACGGAGGTTTCTACATGTTTTCCTAAACTTAGAAAGTTTGCAAATCTTAAATGTTCTTAGGTCTTAAATCTTTCTGCTTTCGACAGAACCTTTTCAATTGCCATGCAATTTTATAGACTCGCTTTCTTTCGTTTCTAAAAGAAATCGTGAAAGAAAGTCGAAGCCATAATAACAAAAACAAAGCTAAAGAAGTAAGGCACAAAAACAGCCAATAAAAGTCGTAGAAAGTACTTTTTGCGATCGCGGTAAAATTGGCCTGAATTTGCATAACAACATGAAAAGTACAAAGTGGTAATTTGAAACCTTCATGCCAACGCGTGTTGTTTTTTAAATACAAAATGCGGCTGCTTTTTAAAAATATTTCTCTAACTAAAAAAGTAGGATTTACACTTAGTAGTAAAATAATTCAAGCTGCTTGTTTGTTTTTGTTTTCTGGCTCTGTTAGCAAATTAAGCTTTGATCGTATAATAATCGATGAGACGTGCCATTTATTTTGCTTCAAAACTCATCGGCGTGCAATCAATTTTTTCGTTTTCATTTTATAAGTCATATCTCAAGTAAATTCTTTTTTTGAATGCAAACCTGTCTTCCTGAAAAAAACAAATATTTCGTTCCAACTAAACGCTCCGATAAGAAGGGGAGAAGAAACCTACTTGGAAATTTTTTAACATCGATGAAATTAGCATATCAACAATGTAATTGAGCTGAGCACTTACTTTAAATACGCTAACCTGTTTAGGATTCCACTTTCCTGTCTGTCGGGGCTTTCCCTGCTGTCTCTAACCGTATTCTGAGTCATGTTATTTCTTATTAGGGGATAAAAAGGTCGTCAGACTGTGTTTCTAGACTTCGTAAACCTCAAAACTGACATAATTGCCGTGCGCCCTTTTCGTTCGCTGTGGAGCTCGATCACTCGGGCTGGACACGATTTTCCGAGTGACTCAATATTTTGGCACAACTTGCGCACAGATTAGGCACAGTTTGGGCACAACTTAGGCACGGCTTAGGCACGTTTTTCAAAACTAAAATGCACACTTTATGCACATCTTAGGCACATTTTAGGCACAAAATCGTTTTGCCAAAGCACGCTCTAGAATCCGATTTTCGGTCCAACGCACGGTTTACGAATTTTCACGTTAAAAAAATGCTGTCTAACCTTACATATTTGATCTTAGCGTAAAAATGGGTTTCCCGAAGTCTTAACAGTTAGTCTATAAGGAAGGTTTAACTTATGAGCATTCCAAAAAATTATTATTTCTTCTCTTAACAACAACAGAAAGTCAATGAAAAGCAATCTTTTAAATTGACGTTCGCGCTGCACAGAGATCGTATGTAGACAGAACATCTTTCTGAAAACGCCCTAAACTTTGTTGTTTTGCCATTATGTTCAGTAATTTTTAATACAGTTAGTACTCATAAGTCACTGACCTCTTCGGAGAAATTTTTCCAAAGTACCATTAACAGAAACAGAGAAATCCCACAATATGAGTGGTTAGACTGTAAATGTTACGCGAGCTGTTAAAAAATGGTCCCGTTTTGAGCCATACGTTTCATATTTCAATTTTATTTTGGTCTTACAGCCAGAAAAAAAATATTAAATGAAAAGCTGTTTATAAACTTTAACTTCTTGCCAAATATCGATGCGATCTGAGTTTTAATAAGTTCATAAGAGCCAAACGATGTGAGATTCTTAGCCGTGTACACCAGTAGCGTGCGCCAGGCCTTAAAACTTTTGGTGGAAACGTGCTAGCACCCTGCACAAGGGTGTGGTCGAGAGCTTCAAAGAAGTTTCTAAGGGCGACGATTACCTAGAGTGGTTTTCTGAAGGGAAAACCTCCCTCATTCCAAGAGAAGGCGGATTCCTGAGTGAAAATCACAGACCTATTCCTTGTCTGAATAACATGTATAAGTGGTTTACATCTTGCCTCCCGGCACCCATGGACCAGCACCTTGAACATTATGGCCTGATGGAAGGCCAGCAAAGAAGAGCGACATCAGAGTGTTTCGGTACGATGGATAACTTGCTAATCGATAGAGCAGTAATGCTGGATTGCCAGAGACGCAAACGGAATTAAAGCATGGCATGGATTGACGTGCGCAAAGCCTACGACTCCGACGACCATGATTGGCTATGCGCAATGACTGACGTACATAGGCTTTCCATCTGGCTGGCTTAGGTCATAAGCAAGTTGTGTGCGAGCTGGAATAATAGAGTAGTAGCTACAACAAGGCAAGGGCGAGAGACTTCCAGAAAAACAAGGTTCATGAAGGGACTACCCCAGGGGGACGCCTTGTGTCCTAGATTGTTTACACTGTGGCTGAACCTAGCAGCGTGGTGCCTGCGGGCAACGGAGGGATACCGGTTATCCAAGCCTATAGGAGTCAAAGTCACCGATCTCCTGTATATCGACGACCTGAAGGTTTTTGCTGCCTCCGAGAGCAAGCTGAACCGAAAGCTGAAGGAGACTAGAGGAGAGGTACAGGATATCGGCCTCCACTGGATTCAAAAAAGGTGCTCAGTGGTACACGTGAAGAGGGGAGCCCAAGTGCTAGACGAGTCTGGTATGAGATGGACGAGACAACTTCCATTACGGCTCTTGGGGAAGGAAAACACTACAAATTCCTGGGGGTGCTAGAGAACGTTCGACAGGATGAACGGCTGGCCCTTGCGTGTGCGGCTGAAGAGTATCTACGCAGGATATTTATTACATGGTTCAGCCCCCTATCTGATCCCGTGTACAGGCAACTAATCAGTATGCACTCTCGGCGCTGCGGTACTTATTGTGAACACAGCATTGGCCTCTTTCGGAGTTAAGAGATGTGGATAGAGCAGCTCGAAAATCATAGTTGAGAACGATGGCAAGCACCCAGCTAGCCTAACTTCTTTGTTATATCTACCGAGGGAGAAAGGAGGTAGAGGCCTGCGATCAGTCGAACACGAGTACAAGATCACTAAAATTAAATCGCTACTGAAATTGCATCAGAATTCGGACCAGACTGTGGAAGCAGTTAGAGAATTTGAAGAACACGCCATGGCATCGGGCCACCAGTCGCTTGTAAAGGAAGCAGTTAAGTACGGTGAAGAACTTAACATCACACTTCAGCTTGATACCCTAAATCCCGTGTGTGTTATAACGAAAGGAAAGGTGGTGACTGCAGCAAGAGCTGGGAATCTGTTGAAGAAATCTCTAGAGAAGCAGTTCTTGGAGATCGCTAGACAGAAAGTGGCAAGGAAAGTTATTCCGTATCAGATGGGAAGATGAAAGCCTAAGCATAACCAGCTGCTTTGCATGGTTAAAAGGTTGGGCTACAAGCCCTACATATACGTATACCATCGCGGACATGTATGAACTGTACGAGCGGTTGTTACCTACGAAGCTCTACACAAAGGAGAAGACGCAAACCTCCATCGACGGCGAAGTCCTATGCAGGTTATGAAGGAAGGTAACTGAAAGCGTTGTACCAGCTGGATGTTCCTCCCTGGCATAAGCCAAGTACCTACTTATGGCATAATGCTGCTTTGAAGATTCTGTTTTTTTGAGCTCCTGCGAGAGCATGGGTTAATAGAAGAGGTTCCACCATGGTACTCACCGGTGGTGACAAAACCCGCATACCAGAACACCACGAGTGAGGAGTTTTGGGATATTCCCATCTATGCAGAGCACACCGAAGCTAGAGCAAATCGGATCGACGCGCGACTTGTCAGCCACGAGAGGAAATAAGTCTGCACAATTGAAATGAGCTGCCCATGTATTGAGAGTAGAGCCAAGAAAGATGAGGAAAAGACACTCAAGTATGGGCCCATGATGTGGGAGCTGAAGCAGAGATGCAATGGTTACAGGGTTAAACAGTACAAGGTAATAATTGACGTACTGGGTGGTTACTCTAAACATCTAGAGAAGTCGGTGAGGAAGCTACTAGGAGCGAGAGCACGTTGCGTACTTGAGCGGATGCAGAAGTCCATCATCTCAAACACTTTGAACATTGCCAGAACATTTAAGATAAATGCTTAGTTAAGGCTCTAAGGACACTAGATTTTAGAGTTTTTTTTTCTCTAGAAATCCAGAAACACAAGTGTTGCATAACCTGTATTTTACTGATGGTTTTTACTTAGATTTTATAGAGTATTAGAGTTTGATATTATTCTAAATAAATAGGCTTTGAGTAGAGATAACCACATAATGATGGCCTCGTTTAGGTTTATAAGAGATAATGAGAGTATAAAAACTGAAGAATTTCTAAATAGGGTTCTAGTAGAGATAATTATATCATCATGTCTTTGCGTAGGTTTTACAGAGTATAAGAATTTAATAATATTCTAAATTGGCTTTTTAAGTAGAGAGATTCATATCATTATGTATATTAGGATTATTGTATTGGGTTTCGTACCGACCTTTTTTTACTTCCAAAGCTTCTCAAGTGGTGTAGGTTACGTTATGCGCCCTATACTACTCATAATGTTAATAATATAAAATCGTCGTACGAAGGGACACGAGCCTGGTCCAGGCTAACTTTTTGTCAGTCGAAGACCTAACCTACCGTTGGTCTCCATATTGCAATAAGCCCGAACGGATGTACCAGATTTTATTGTGGAAAACCAGTATTTCCCGCTGACAGCGTGCCCTTCACTCCTCTTTATTTCGTCACAAGACTCAGCTGGTAGTTCTTGAATAGAGCCGAGTGGAACTGAAAGGTCAAAAGCAGTTCTTTATTATATCAGTTTACTTTTACCCTCGCATAGGTTATGCTTTATGCCCACTCACTAAGCTCACCTCGTTCCAAATCACGTCGATAGTAAGATCTGTTTGGGTTTGGAATGAAGTCCTCAGGCCTGGCTTCCTTTGTCCTGTTGTTAAACTCGCATGTGAGAAGAGAGATAACCCAGTTAAAACTTTGGCATCGATTGTCTTCGCGACACTTGAATACGCACGTAAACGGAAGTTCAGCGAGAAGAGTGTCGTACACGTGTCCCCGTAACATCCAGCCCACGATGGAGCTCTCAGATCTTCCACCTGCAGGGCATTTCTGAGTTACTGCGCTGTAAATCACGAGAACCAGAACGGAGATACGGAAAACTATTCTTAGAGTCATGGCTGAAAAAAAAAATATACATATAAATTGTTTTTCCAAAGAACTCTTTTTTAAAGACAAGTTATGTTCTTTTTTGCAATATAGGAACATTCAGGGAAGTTGGGTCTGTCCGCGACTAATTTTCCTTGTCATTTATTCTTTCTAAAAGCATAAATACATGAGGGCGAAAATTTGCATAAGTGCTCAGGAAATAAAACTATTTGAATGAAATGAATTAAATATGCTAGTAAGTATTTTGTACAATAGGGACAGGTTTTTGAAAGCTTCGGCGGCACAACTTCGTCTTTAGTGCCTGCCTCGGTGATGAAAGAAAAGAAGTGTTACGCGATCATTTTCCCACCATGAAAAGGAAGTTTTCTCTTGTCCATTCCTCAAGCCCATCTCTCATTGATATAAATTTCGAAAAAAGGATAGCACAAAATAGAAACACTAGCTGAGTTGGAGTGAATTTAGTTAGCCTGTGAAACAGTCAAGTAACAATTATAAGCTCAAAGGAGCCGACTTTTTCTCAAGCTTCTCTGTCTACTTTCCAAACGATATTGTTACAAACAAGCACCTGAAACAGCTGGCATGTATCCTGACCTATTAGAGTGTTGAAGACGGTAAATGTTCCTGGAGACGAATATTTCAAAATTAATTTAGAGAAAGTAAAAGGTCATCAATTGTTTACGTTCTTTAGTACTATTAAGCGTCGCATAAGGAAATTTCATCCCTTGACGTGCAGTGACTGTACGGAAATGTTTTCAAAAAAAACGTTTTGCACGTTCAGCGTTGTTGTTGAAAAATTCCTATCTTCATGGCTGTTTTAACTTCCGGCCTATTATCGACTATTATTAAAACTTAAGCGAAGACTTTATCGTTCAACAAACAACACCTAATTGGAATAATAATAGTGATAATAAAAAACTCAATCTTAAGAAATTTTAAATAGGCGGCTCAAAGGGAAGTAAAAACTCCACTGGACGCCACTTACCAGTTTTAAGAGATTAGTTTTACGTGTTTCCACGAAGTTTACGAGTTTCTACTATTAATCTCGATTAAATTAGTTTTTCGAGTTTCCTGCGACAGTTTGTAGAGTGATGTGTTGTCAGTATCTCGCCTACGCCTACGAGCAATACATGGAAGCTAGGTAGTTTGACTAATATTTACATGCATGATACTTAGTATATTGTGTTATCTATTTATCGGGCTCGTCCACAAGTATCCGCATTTATTTGAATAAAATATATATATTTCGTTTTCAAACAATTTGCCCTTCTTGTTTAAATCGTTGCCCCGTCGAAACATATCCCATTTTCTTTGAAATGAAACATATGTTGATGTTGATATGTCTTTAATAAATCAGTATAAACGTCTCCCTCTCTTCTTTGAAAGAAAATGTTTCCTGGAGAGAGAGTCTCGCTAAGCACTTAAACGTATCGCCCAAACTCAGACCTCTGTTGAACTACTCGACTCTACTGATAAAGTCTAGTCACAACAAAACAAACTTCTTGAAAGAAAAAAAAATAACTTCAGATATCTAACGAATCTTAAAAAAAGCCGAGACAATTCAATGGCATTCTTTCTCCTGTGCAAGATCAGATACTGTTACTCCGTTAATCCTGTTAAGCGCGTTACTCCTCTTAACCGCGGAGTATAGTCAATCGATAAAAATCGGCATCAATGAAAATAGATAGCAACCAAGTGATTTTTATCGATTTATCACAGAAACTGGTGAAAATCGATAAACTAAATTGCTGTGTCAAATCGATAGTATCGATTTTTCATGATTTTAACGATTTATAATGGTAAGTCCCACATTGTTGTTTTTTGGCATAAGTTAAATAGTACAGCTGAGAAAACACATCCACGAGTAACAACTGATCAACCGACATGAAAATAAGAAATGTAGAAACTATTTTAAAACCGTGACCCTTTTGCACATAATAACAAAAACGGTTCGGTTTAATTACATTCGCAGTTCTCGCAGGCAAGAACCACGTGCAATACAACCTAAGATAAAAGATTTCCCAGCCTGAATTTCAGACATGAAATAAATGGACACGAGCCTGCGATCACTTGAAAACCAATCACTGGTCAGCGGATAACCTTAAAAATACCTCTCCTTAATGAGCTGTACACCTAACCCCGCGATACAGTCATGTGACAGATATTCTTTTTTGGCAGTTCTCAACTGACCACAACATGCATGTTCAATATCAAGTTGAACACAGATCGAATACAATGCGTTGGACCTAGCTAGTAAATGTGACAGTTCATATCTCCTAACATGGAGGGGTGGACGTACGGACTGACAATTTTGTTACTACCAAAATTTCTTGGTCGTTCCACTGGGTGCGTTGGCTCGCGCGAGAGCCCTGCCATGAATCAATTTCATAACTACGTTTTGAAGCTTTCCCGCTCCTCATTACTTCGGCGGAGCGCGAAGTAAAGGATTTGCACAGCTCAGGAATTCGAATGTTCCAAAGTTGCACCCGGAGGTCCCGAAGATGCTTCCGAATGTCCAGAGGTTGCTTCGGAATTAGTCCGAGATATCTTCGAGTTCTTTAATTTATTCTCTCAGGGAAAGAAATAGTTATAAGGAAGAAATATTTTTTACTTCTGGAAGAAATAAAGAAGAAATAATTATTATTTCTGGCTTGTCCATGCAGGGTTTGAACCGGCTTACGTGTGATCCGTCAGATCAGATGAGACTCTAGTTTCAGGGATTAGCCGATTGCGCCACTGCTATGCAAGGTAATTTGAGGTGTGAAAAGTAAGTTATGCACTAGGTTCGATTCGCACGCAAGTTTGTTACTTTTCAGGTTGTTTTGGGTATTTGAAGTAGTGACACCGGAATGAGTTGGAGCAGAAGAATGGTTCTGGTTGGAGATATCGCGAAATCACTTCTAGTTTTTTTGGCTACAACAAATATTTGAGGCGGAGCACAAATTAATGTCGTAAACTTGCATTCTGTTTCTGAGGTGAGACCCAAAGTTGTTCGAGATATCTCGATATCTCTATATCAGCTCGAGTTGTTTAGTTTATCTGAGAATGAAAGAAATATATTTTTTTGGTTCGCCCTTCGGTTTGTAGTTAGTTATCTTTGCCCCGTTAAATCGCGGAGACAAGATTGTAGCAGAAAAGTAAAAGATGGCTGATTTGAAGGTTTACTTTTTTTTTTTGAATTTTGGAACTCCGAACAGTCGGCGAGCGCCGATTAGTTATTTTGGGCTTTTAGGAAACTGATTGAAACGTCGTGTCCATTTTATTTATGACAAATTATAATCAAATTGGATTACAGCCACGGGGTCATGCACCTAGCAGACTTCCGGTGAAGAAGTTAACTAGACGTCTGTAACACAATAGGAGGAAAGTAAGGGTATTTGTATGGAAGGGTATTCGGAAAAATATCATTTCTTACTATTCCTCCGCATTCACAATTAATCTACAACCACGTTGAAAAGATATGACAATGGCCTATGTCTCCCACGCAAATCGTCTATAAGTTTTGCCTTAAAAGGTATTTGCAAGATTGCCTCCACCACCTGCTAATTAATAGAGAGAGGTATCAGTCGACTTTCTGCAAGTCGGCTTTTACCAAATCGTATATTTTAATTTCCATCCTGATACGACTGGTCTAATATGAAAACTGTCTGACTGTGAAATCCTATACAGCAAACGTACTGTTTTCTAGAAATAGTCGCAATAGAATAGTAAAACTTTCGACTGCGAAAGTGAACTCATTTAAAAACTTTTTTCAGTATAACTTATTTTCAAATGTAAAATGTGGATTAGAAAAATAATGATTTTTACTGGCAGATACATATCACTCGCAACTATATACTAAACGTTTAGTCAAAAACTTATAAAGAGTGTCTTATTTCACTGTGAAAGAAGCAGATATATCTACTACTATGTGTTTTTTTGCATGGTAATTTCTCAGCTATTTGGTGAGGCTGTGAAGAGATGATCATACAAGGTAAAATGACTAATTAGAAACGTACTGCTACCCTTTTTTAATTTGACAATTCATTGAAGCAAACTTCTTTGAAACTTTCTGTTCTGAATTGAAGGCTGTGAATTGGAAGAAATGATCTTAGAAGGAAAAATGTGGTTTAAGTAACCTGAAACGTACTGCTACAGCTTTTTTAATTTGACAGTTTATTGAAGCAAGCTTGTTTGAAACTTTCAGTTCTGACATTAAGGCTGCGAATTTATGATGACATTTTTCAATCAATTATTAACAAGGCAAAAGTTAATTACGAACTGGAATTTTTGTTTGGGGTCTTTTTTTCAAATATGGACTGCGAATATAATCGGCTTTTAACAGAAGAACCTCGATATCTAAAAAGTCTATTAAAAAGTTATTCGCATAACAAACGAGGTTCTTTGACCCAGTAATAGCGATACTAATATGGAAAAGAACCTCCATCTCAGTCGACAACACGAACATATTCCGTCACTCCGGCTCTGCTCTTCGTTATATCAAATGCAAGCTTAAGGCGGTATTTTCTTTCTTTCCCGCGTCTCGCTGTTTTGCTCTTGTCGTCTCTCGCAGTTTGCGATCGACTGTCTCGTCCAACCTTTGTCTCGTCCTCCGAGCTCTGCCATATAAGGCATGTTATGCAGGCTGAGTAGTCTTCATAACAGAGGTTTTATGAGCCAAGCTAGGCGAACGCGGCATTTTGCGCGAAGCGCGAGACGAGGGGAGGAGAAAAATATAGTCCTTGTTACCAGTCCGTTGTTCTGGCTCTTGCCACGTTCACAACATGAACGTTGCATTTCAATTGGTTAATTGATGACGCGTTGTTCTGACATGTTTGTCTGGAACAAAATAACCTTCACGCATTCATGTTCTTTTGACGATGCTGTTCGGAAAGCCTTTTGTTTATTTCCAAATGTTCCAGAAATAAAAGAAAAACAAAAGAAATGTTTAAATATTATATTGCTTAAGAGGAAAGATGTTCTTGGATTGCTTCAACTGGGTTAGGAAAAAGCCTGATTTACTAACTTTTTTAAATAAACTGTTGACAGGCCAAATACGACCCATAAGCTCGTGACCTTGGAAATTTTTCAAAGAACACGATTTCCCTCTTTTCTTTCTCGCCGCTGTGTTTGGACATAACTAAACTTTGACTGAGCGAATCTTACTTTTGACGCACTGAGTCAGGTGATTTTGCCCGCGCAGTTATTTCCTTTGTTTTATGCAGTTGTTGGTGTTCTGGTAGCAAGAACGGTGACAATCTTTGAGTAATGGATCGTGTTTTGATCGTTCCTTTTGACATCACCGCCTTCAGTCAATATGGGTGAGCGTAGGTGGGCGAAAGAGCCAGAACAATGGACTGGTAACAGGCGCTTTATTTTTCTCCTCCCCTCTCTCGCGCTACGTGCAAAGTGCCGCGCTTGTCTCGCTCGCTTCGCTTGGCTTATGCAGGCTAAATCTCGTTTTTCAAAAAGCAATTGTTTAAGTAAATTATTTCTTTTCCATTTTTTTATTGTTTTTTAATTTCCTCTATTAAAAAAACAAGTTTTTCAAAAATTATATTATTTAAAAATTTAGCCCAATCTGAAATTAGATCTTTCGGAACTAAGAGTAGAGGTATTTCAGCTTAATTTGAAATACCTAAATGCAAAAATTAGAAACCTTTTGCGAGAAGTAGTATAAACAAATAATAGCATCATTTGTACGTGATGTTTGGCATAAACAGCACTCTGAGTGCACACCGAGTGCTTCAATTCAGGATTTGTATAGGTAATAGCATGATTTGAAGTGATATTTGGCATAAATACCACGAGCGATATTTCAAAATTGTCTCAAATTTCACTCGCCTCACGGCTCGTGAAATAACGTATAACAATTTTGAAATATCACTGGTGGTATTTATGCCAAATATCACTTCAAATCATACTATTACCTATACAAATCCTGAATTGAAGCACTCGGCGCAACTCGGCCTCACGCGGTCGATTTACTCGCAGCCTTTGTAAACTTCCTTAGAATTTTGACACCTGAATGGAGTTTCGTGTTACACAGGCACGTTTATTAGATCTTTCAAAATTAACTTTTGAGTGCGGAAACAATACGTCAAAAAAAAAAAAAAAAAAATAATAATAATAAAAATTCTTTTCAACAGCATTGGAGAGAACAAAAAAAGTCAATCCAAATTTTCCATGGCAACTGGAAACTTTTGAGCCGCAAAGTAACCCAGTGACATCCTCCTCATAAGAAGTCTCAAGAGATATAATCCCTTGAAGAAAGAAACTGATCTATCTTAAGAGTACATGTAGAACTGAAAATCAGAAAACACATGACTAAGAGCAATTTTCATGCAATTTTGCATATACCTAGACCTAACACTAGCGTTTGTAAGATGGCGCTGAAAAGACGGGCATTTTCATTTGCATGTGCGAGCGAATTTAACTGCCTAAAACACGCAAGAGGGCAATGATGGAGCCAGGTGGCAAATGCTTTTCATATAGACAAAGATTACATAGGGAAGGAATTCTCGTTGTTTGTCTACTTCATGAACGAAACACAGGGCGCTTGGAAATGAAACGTTATGGTGACATTGCATAAGGAAAAAATCGAATCATCCAGCCGTATTTATATATCTAGGGAGGAAATAAGCATACAACACCCTCTCCGTCTCCAATATGTTGTGAACAGATTATCCCATTGGCTCTTGACTGCAGTTATAGTGGAGGGTATCGGATGGAAGACACAATCATGTGGCTAAACTTCTAACCGTTAATCTTACCTAGATCTTGATATTCCCTGGACTGTTGCCGTGAGGATGTTCTATCGATCTTGAAGCATTAAATTATAATGATTAAGGTCCGGTTCAGACGTCGCATTTCATATGTGCCCAATCTAATGCAAATAAGCCAGAACAATCGATTTTTCTCATTAGCCGTTGATTCGCCCACATGTCAGTAAAATGCCGGCCACGACTGAATCGAACCTGGTTCAATTAAATTTGTTTTTAAAACTGCCAATCTAAAAAAATTGGTTTTGATCAATTATGAATGACTTATAACAATGGCCATTTGGGTATTGACGTAGTGACACCGGAATGAGTTGGAGCAGAAGCATGGTTCTGGTTGGTTGGAGATATCGCGAAATCACTTCTAGTTTTTTTTTGGCTACAACAAATATTTGAAGCGGAACACAAAGTAATGTCATAAACTTGCATTTTGTTTCCGAGGTGAGACCCGAAGTTGTTCGAGATATCTCGATATCTCGATATCAGCTCGAGTTGTTTAGTTTATCTGAGGATGAAAGAAATAATATTTTTTGCTCGCCCTTCGGTTGGTTGTTGGTTATCTTTGCCCCGTTAGGTCGCGGAGACGAGATTGTAGCAGAAAAGTAAAAGATGGTTGATTTGTAGGTTTAATTTTTTATTTTTTTTTTATTTTGGCGGGCAGCAAGTTAATGTTTTGCTGCAGAACTCCGACTAGTCGACGAGCGACGATTAGTTATTTTGGGCTTATAGGAAACTTATTGAAACGTCGTGTGCAATTTATTTATGACAAATTATAATCGAATTGGATTACCGCCACGGGGTCATGCACCTAGCAGACTTCCGGTGAAGAAGTTAACTAGACGTCTGTAACGCAAAAGGAGAAAAGTAAGGGTATTTGTATGGAAGGGTATTCGGAAAAATATCATTTCTTACTATTCCTCCGCATTCACAATTAAAGGAACAGTATCCCGTTACTGCGCATGTCCCAAACTTTGATTTTTGGACAGGATGTCGCGAAATCAAAAGATGCGAGGAGAGTAAGAGAACCTTGAAAAATCCGTTTGCATCGCGCTTGACCGGATTCAATACGACACTAAAACTCCTTAGGATTACAGGTCAATGATATATTGTTCCTGTTAAGTTTCGATTTGGGCAAAATCTGGATTTTTTGGCGTTACTTTTATTGCCGTTGGCCGGAGGACCAAAAGATTGGAAGCACTTTGATGCCGATTGAAGGCTTATTTCTTCTGCTAGCTTCCATACAAGCTCAGATAATTGTGAAAGGAATACACAGAAATGAAACGGCAACAATAAAGACTGTAAGAAAGAAACCATTGAGACATTGGTGTGACTGAGGAGATCTTGTGGAGGGGAGCTTCGTGAAGCAGAATGTTTTGCAACGACGCGTTAGTAAACTAACGGCCGACAAAATCAAACAAACAGGCGCTACATGTTTAGAAAAACTAGTGCCATGATATCATAATATAATTTTTGACTAACCTTTCTGATGATTCATAGCGTTGAGATTGCATTTTTATTTATGTCTTTCAAACGTTTGAGGCTAAAACGCGAGCAAATCAGGCAGATATTACTAGACTTGGAACAACTGACCTCTGACACGAGTTTCAAATTAGAAAATATGTTTTTAAAGCGGGCGGAACGAGATTTTCTGGTCGCGAGGCAACCCAGCTAGCGATAACATCGCGATAAGTCTTCGAACCGCGAGCCAAATTTTTATGTAAGACGAAAGACTTCTTTGAAAGTCTAAAATATTACTTGAGAATATAAACAACAAATCTCTGTCGGCGGTGCGGTCCGGAAGGAAATCTTGTCGAGTCAATATGACAGTTCTATTGTCTTTTGAAAAAAAACCAGATGACGCTCGGGCGTGCGCATAATCGGGACACTGTCCCTTTAATCCACAACCACGACGCCGAAGTTTACGTTTCATAGCGTCTTGCTCTCATTTCCTTTCTGATCAGTCTTCTTTTTTTTGTTAGGCTTTTTTAGGTGTCACAAAAGATAGTTTTGTACTTCACCCGAGTTCACCTTTGTGGCCTTTCATGCAGTTTTAGCTGTCGCTGTCGTTGCGTCTCGTTTTCGGATCTTTCGTAACCATTTGATGTACCTTGAAAAGCTATGACATTGGAATGGCTTATGTCTCCCACGCAAATCATCTCTAAGTTTTGCCTTCAAAGTTATTTGCAAGATTGCCCGCACCACCTTCTAATTAATAGAGAGAGGTGTCAGCCGCCTCTCTGAAAGTCGGCTTTCACCCAGTCGTATATTTTAATTTCCATCCTGATCCGACTTGTCTGATATGAAAACTGTCTGACTGTGAAATTGTATACAGTGAACGTGTTTTCTAGAAATAGTCGCAATAGAATAGTAAAACTTTCGACTGCGAAAGTGGACTCATTTAAAAACTTTTTTCAGGATAACTTATTTTCAAATTTAAAATGTGGATTAGAAAAATAATGATTTTTACTAGCAGATATATATCACCCGTGTGTGTTTTTTGCGTGGTAATTTCTCAGCTATTTGGTGAGGCTGGGAAGATATGATTTTAGTAATAGTAAGTCTGGTTTATTAATATAATCGTCGCGGTTAGAAATAGGCGAATTACGAAATTATTTTACAGAGATATAGATATTAATTTAAAAAAAAAAAAAAGAATTAATTTAAACTAATTACATCGTGTACAAAATGGACTGAACCTTACAATTATGAGAAGATATAGTACAATAAATTGGATAAAAAACTAGAAACTAGAAATATATATCAAGTTATACATTAAATTCCCACATTTTCCTAAATTACATGCCATGAGCATAAAGGCACATCGCCGGAAAAAAGTTTCCTTTAAAGCGTTCGGTTTTGTAACTTATAAGGGATGGTCTGTCTTTGTTGCGAAGGGAGGGGCCGTGCGCCTGCGACCGAGTCGGTGGAACAAGATGGCGAAAACGGGACTCGGGCCCTTTTATCTTTGTGAATAATTTGCTACACAAATCCATTCTTCTTGTGTGAAGTTTTACACACCCGGTAGTGGCTAAGGCCTCTTGGTAGTGCAGCGCAGGAAAGATGATGCGCAGCGCCCGTTTCTGCTCTCGCTCGATGCTATCTGATAGTTTTTACGGGGAGGGCATTATGCCACACAGGACAACAGAATTCAAGGACAGACCTCATGAGCGCAAAATAAATCTTAAGTAGGTCGGCAGGTGGTACTCCGCGCGTTTGAGGACACGAAGAATATGCAGCCTCTTTGACGCCTTAGCCACAACCAAATGAATGTGAAGAGGGTAAAATGACTAATTAGAAACGTACTGCTACCCTTTTT
This sequence comes from Porites rus, assembly GCA_964035705.1. Taxonomy (NCBI): domain Eukaryota; kingdom Metazoa; phylum Cnidaria; class Anthozoa; order Scleractinia; family Poritidae; genus Porites; species Porites rus. Next base: position 46,917,180 of record OZ037992.1, read on the forward strand.
TAATTTGACAATTTATTGAAGCAAACTTCTTTGAAACTTTCTGTTCTGAATTTAAGGCTGAGAATTGGAAGAAATGATCTTAGAAGGAAAAATGTGGTTTAAGTAACCTGAAACGTACTGCTACAGCTTTTTTAATTTGACAATTTATTGGAGCAAACTTCTTTGAAACTTTCAGTTCTGACATTAAGGCTGTGAATTTATGATGACATTTTTCAATCAATTATTAACAAGACAAAAATTAATTACGAACTGGAATTTTTGTTTGGGGTCTTTTTTTCAAATATAGACTGCGAATATAATCGGCTTTTAACAGAAGAACCTCGATATCTAAAAGTCCCTTAAAAAGTTATTCGTGTAACAAACGAGGTTCTTTGACCCAGTAATAGCGATACTAATATGGAAAAGAACCTCCCTCTCAGTCGACAAATGAAAGGCGGTATTTTCTTTCTTCCCCGCGTCTGGCTGTTTTGCTCTTGTCGTCTCTCGCGGTTTGCGATCGACTGTCTCGTCCAACCTTTGTCTCGTCCTCCGAGCTCTGCCATATAAGGCATGTTATGCAGGCTGAGTAGTCTTCATAACAGAGGTTTTATGAGCCAAGCTAGGCGAACGCGGCATTTTGCGCGAAGCGCGAGACGAGGGGAGGAGAAAAATACTGTCTTTGTTACCAGTCCATTGTTCTGGCTCTTGCCACGTTCATTACATGAACGTTGCATTTCAATTGGTTAATTGATGACGCGTTGTTCTGGCATGTTTGTCTGGAACAAAATAACCTTCACGCATTCATGTTCTTTTGACGATGCTGTTCGGAAAGCCTTTTGTTTATTTCCAAATGTTCCAGAAAAAAAAGAAAAACAAAAGAAATGTTTAAATATTATATTGCTTAAGAGGAAAGATGTTCTTGGATTGCTTCAACTGGGTTAGGAAAAAGCCTGATTTACTAACTTTTTTAAATAAACTGTTGACAGGCCAAATACGACCCATAAGCTCGTGACCTTGGAAATTTTTCAAAGAACACGATTTCCCTCTTTTCTTTCTCGCCGCTGTGTTTGGACATAACTAAACTTTGACTGAGCGAATCTTACTTTTGACGCACTGAGTCAGGTGATTTTGCCCGCGCAGTTATTTCCTTTGTTTTATGCAGTTGTTGGTGTTCTGGTAGCAAGAACGGTGACAATCTTTGAGTAATGGATCGTGTTTTGATTGTTCCTTTTGACATCACCGCCTTCAGTCAATACTTGTGAGCGTAGGTGGGCGAAAGAGCAAGAACAATGGACTGGTAACAGGCGCTTTATTTTTCTCCTCCCATCGTCTCGCGCTACGCGCAAAGTGCCGCGCTCGCCTCGCTCGCCTCGCTCGCCTCGCTCGGCTTATAAAGCGCCTGTTATGCAGGCTAGAGATCTCGTTTTTTCAAAACAATTGATAAATAAATTATTTATTTTCCTTTTTTTGTTTTTTAATTACCCCTATTAAAGTAACGTTTTTCAAAAATTAAACTATTTAAAAATTTAACCAATCTGAAAAGATCTCGCTATAATCGTTTTCGTTTTCAGATTCCTACCTCAATCGCCAGACACATGTTGATTGAGATTTCACATGTGAATGGATTACGGTCAGGTATTAGTACTCCAACAAAAATAGCCACTAAGGTCACTAAAGTTTGTTATAACAAAGAGCTGTTTTCTAGAATGCCTCCCTCCAACACCTGCTTGCACAGCCGCCGTGAATTGAATTCCTGCTAAACGTCTTTATTCAGAGATCAGCATTTCGTCCAGTTCAGTACATAAAAAAATAATTCTTTTTAGCTCCTTTTCATTGGTAATTTTCAAGTGGCAACAGTGGGGTAAAATCCGCTTTACGTTTTTCCATGACACCCGGCAACTACAAGTCAATAAGAATAGTGGCGCTTTAGACTTCGAGTGCTTGCCGTTGCAGTCACAGACAAAGCTTTCTTATCAGAATCACGAACTGATACGAACTCAAAAAGTGTGAATTAACGGTTGAAGCAAAAACTGGCGGGAAGGCTGCCGGCAGTTGTGAACAGAAGGGTCGAAATTCGTAATCATATTTCTAATATTATACTACTACATAAGAAATTTCTGCAATTTGATTGGCTAAGAGTAGTGGTATTTCAACTTAATTTAAAACACCTACATGCGAAAAAAAGAAACCTTTTGCGAGAAGTAGTATAAACAAATAATAGCATGATTTGTTCGTGATATTTCAAAATTGTCTCAAATTTCACTGGCCTCACGGCTCGTGAAATTAGGTGTTACAACTTCGAAATATCACTCGTGGTATTTATGCCAAATATCACTTCAAGTCATGCTATTACCTATACAAATCCTGAATTGAAGCACTCGGCGCAACTCGGCCTCACGCGGTCGATTTACTCGCAGCCTTTGTAAACTTCCTTAGAATTTTGATACCCGAATGGAGTTTCGTGTTACACAGGCACGTTTATTAGATCTTTAAAAATTAACTTTTGAGTGCGGAAACCATACTTCCAAAAAAAAAAAAAAAAAAAAAAAATTCTTTTTAGCAACAGCATTGGAGAGAACAAAAAAAGTCAATCCAAATTTTCCATGGCAACTGGAAACTTTTGAGCCGCAAAGTAACCCAGTGACATCCTCCTCATAAGAAGTCTCAAGAGATATAATCCCTTGAAGAAAGAAACTGATCTATCTTAAGAGTACATGTAGAACTGAAAATCAGAAAACACATGACTAAGAGCAATTTTCATGCAATTTTGCATATACCTAGACCTAACACTAGCGTTTGTAAGATGGCGCTGAAAAGACGGGCATTTTCATTTGCATGTGCGAGCGAATTTAACTGCCTAAAACACGCAAGAGGGCAATGATGGAACCAGGTGGCAAATGCTTTTCATATAGGCAAAGATTACATAGGAAAGGAATTCTAGTTGTTTGTCTATTTCAACGAAACACGGGGCGCTGGGAAATGAAACGTTATGGCGACATTGCGTAAGGAAAAAATCGAATCATCCAACTCTATTTATATTTCTAGGGGGGGAATAAAGCATACAACACCCTCTCCGTCTCCAATACGTTGCTTAAAATGTTGTTTTTAAATTTGAGCAGATTATCCCATTGCCTCTTAACTGCAGTTATAATGGAAGGTATCAGATAGAAGACACAATCATGTAGCTAAATGTCTAACTGTTAATCTTATCCATATCTTGAACTTCCCTGGACTGTTGCCGTGAGGATGTTCTATCGATCTCGAAGCATGAAATTATAATCATTAAGGTCCGGTTTAGACGTGGCATTTCAAATGTGCCTAATCTAATGCAAATAAGCCAGAACAATCGATTTTTCTCATTGGCCGTTAATTCGGCACATGTCAGTAAAATGCCGGCGACCACTGAACCAAACCTGGCTCAATTAAATTTGTTTTTAAAACTGCCAATCTGAAAGTTTGTTTTTGATCAATTATGAATGACTTATAACAATGGCCATTTGTAAATGTCTCAAACAGCCAGGGTTAAACCCGAGCCTTGAACCAGGCGTAACCAATCGATAAATCGATAATCAAGCAATATATCATTAATCTTAGGGAGGAGGAGGAGGAGGGAATGTGGCAACGCAGTAAGAGCGCTAGACTCGCAATACAGAGGCCCCTAGTTCGAGACCCACCTCTTACCCTGCCTCTTACTGCTACTGCAATATTCTCGTCAGTATGTCCTATAATTTAAAAACGTATGGTTCTAGAGTCTTCTCATCCGCAGCCCCTGCTCTGTGGAACGAATTACCTCAGAATATAAGGCGCTGCGGTTGTCTTAATCAGTTTTAAAAGCGCTTAGATAAAACTTATCTTTTTAAGAAGTCTTTTAATTTATGATCGTCCTAGGAACATATTTCCTACATTTCCTTTTTATTTGATTTTATTCATATTTTTTTTCATTTTAACAATATTGTGAATTTTTAACGCATAATTAATTTTAAATTTTTTAAACAGTGCATTCTTATTAATTTATTTTACTAATCTATTTTAAAAGAAGTAATTGCTGTCGTAAAGCGCCATTCGACAGCAATGGAAATGGCGCTATAAAAGTAAATGTTACTATTATTATTATTTGTTCTCGACAACCTCGTTCCCAGGATTCTCTGCATTAACACTATGTTGTTTGATGTTGTCAGATATTTTGGGCAATTTTGAAAACGAGGAAGTCGGAACCGTAACACATTCAGCGTCACTTTTCCGTTCAGTAGTTCAAATAAGGGAGTGCCATCAAATTCCCCGGAAATAAAAGACAGAACACAGACACGAATAATCACTTTATATACTTGAGATAAACGGCTTTCACGGAGTCTGGCGTCCTGCATGCAGTTTCTAACAAGAAACGTCTGCTGTCTTCGCATATTAATTTCATTAACCGTCTTAAAAAGATCAATTGTGTTGCATCTTACTGTGCCTGCTCGAAGTACTTAACAGACTGGCTCATTCCTAGTCGTCTAACGTGAGGCGCACGGTGGCAGGAGCAGGGGATTATGGGAAGGGAGGAGAGAGGAAAGTCAAAGTCTTTATCCCTCGATTTTCTCCTTCGCATCCAAGCTCGCGCTCGATCCACTACGGAAAGACGTGAAAGATAAACAGATTGGCTATAAATAAATATAACAGACAAGCGTCTTTGTACTTGTAGTGTGTTATATGATCTTCCTTCTCAGTGCTCCAGTGGGCGTAAGAGAATAGGGTGTTTGGCTTGATAGAATATACACAGTGTACTGATAAGGACAGCAAAAAGTATTTCGATAGCGATTTTTCGTTCCCATGTATTGAGCTGCCAAAAATGCGAAATTTCACTTACTGGGGGCTACAAAACCCCACAAGTGAAAACAGGAGACTGGGAATAATTATGACGTCATTCTGTTTCGCGGCAAGCAGATTATTACGCAAGGAAATGGTACAAAAGTGCATTGTATATGGTTGCTATAACACGAAAGACGAGAAAAAAAGGAATTTCTATCCATCAGATACGAGTTTTCAACGATCTAAGATCAGAAGCATTTACTAGATGCCAAAACGCGGTTAACACTATATGAACCTCTGCCACTCGGTTAGTTTAATTTTCACCTATGGTGCAGCATTGCCCTAAAACTCCACTCGCATGGATATATGGTTATGCCAGGTCAGCCCAACAAATCGCAAGTATCTTGCCCGGAACCTTGCAGTTAGAACGTGTGACACGCTGGTGTTGCGATCATAATTTGCTGTGAGAACCTGCAAAGGAAACATTTCTTTAAAATTTTTTGAAATGCATTCATTCGATAACAACGTTTACAGAGAAGCATTCTTTCTTAAAGTCAGACTTTGATTCTCAATAAAGACACCTATTAGGAAAGGCAAAAGCAATATTTCAATTCGTGACGTTAGAAACAAGAAGGGAACCGGAGCTGAAATTAACGGCGTGCTACAAAATGTGTCTGGGATCCTTACTGGGAGCTCGCCAGTCTGCTATTGGCTAATCTTTTTCCCTGTCCTTAGCTGGTAACGGTCCCAGAAGTCTTTGCAAAAGTTAACTCGACTCAGTTTCCTTCTCGTTTCAAAGTGGCGCATGGTAAATAACTGTAGCTAGCTATCTGACTAACTAACTAACGAACGAACGTACTGACTAACTAACTAGTCAACTAATTTAAATGAATAAATAAATACCGCTGGGTTTTGAAAATGTTATTAATAACTTTTTGAAACAAATCCCTTCCGGGAAGTAGAGGTAGAAGAACTTAGGCAAACACAAAGTGTGGGAACGAGCATTGTGATTGGTTCATTCTTTCGTTTCTGCGTCCAACTCCAACAATCTGATTTTCGCTAGATCGTAAGCGACGGAGTCATATAATATTAAGCAGAGTCGCAAGAAAGCGGAAACGTTCAGATTCTTCCAGCTCCGGTTCCGTTGCGTTGATAACTCCGATTACGAGTCCGGTCCGATTTTTATTTTCCCCAGGTTATAAACGATGTTGCGACTCCGCTCACTACTCCGACTCCTACTACACAACAAGCTCAGTCAAAGCTGGCCTCGAGGAAGAAATCCACCATCACATACCTTCAAAACATCATCTTTCTTGTATTCCTCCCTTTTGACACTGTCTGAACTAAACAAAATTTTGTATGACGTTACCCATTGCGGAGGGGACAAGGAAGGCCTTCCCTGTGTGTTGAGTTTTGTCACCAGTCTCCTCCTCAAGGTTAATTTGTAACCACTGGCCAGCTTTATTCAAATCCGCCTACCAGGATCCCATGTGGCCATTTCTAACATTGTTGAGACGAGCTAGCCAAGGTTCGTGTGCCCCACCGTGATAATGCCTTCAAACACTAGTCAAAATTAAAAGAAGGAGCGCGAAAAATTAAAGTTGAACTTTGTTAGAAAGCGCGAAACATGGTAAAAGGGGGCTAATCAATTAGGTCTTTACCACTATCTTATATCAAATTAAAGGCGATATTCTGTTCGTAAACCTCTAAAGAGGATAGTTATAGAGTTGCTGTTTCTTCTTTTTCCTCAAACTAACTTAAAGGGGACAGTAAGGTCCCACCTTCCGTAATTTTCATTCAAGGCTAAGCTACCCCACCTCCCCCCCCCCCTTTTATGGCTCCCTCCCTTGTATCCTTTTTCGATGGCTTAAGCATTGTTGCGTAATCCCCGCCCCTTTCTTCCGCTTCCCGCCGTTTCAGACCTCTCCCCTTCCACTCTTCCTTTTTCTTCCTCTATATTATATACCCCTCCAGCTCTCTATTCTTTTCGGGGCTCCTACCCTACCGTCCTCCCACTCAACTCAGCGGGTCTTGATGGGGGAGGGGGGGGGGAGGGTACAAATGTAAGTTGTCAGTTAAATTTTAGGCTTTTTGTCAGTTGTCCGCTAAATTATTGTTAACAATTAACTATGGAACTTATTTGTTTATTTTTAATCCGAAATTTAGCTAAAAAGGCATATATAATGTAAATTAAACATTGAATTCGAAAACTGATGCAATAGTACCTCAATTTTTATCAGTTTTTCTTTGAAATGACACTTAAGTGTCCTGCTACTAAGATTACGCGTATAAAACGCACATTTGATCACATTGTCTGACGAACAGAGTGAAACAATGTAGTAAAAGACCTTAAAAATGGGTTTTGTTAAAGGACAATCAGGTCCTTTGTCATTTGTCAGTAAAACCCAAGGCAAATGCCAGTTGTCAGTTAAATCTTAGAGCATTTGTCAGTTGTCAGTTAACCCCAGCCAGACCCTTAACTTGGCCTCGACTCGAAGCGAGGAGCGAAAATCTGAAAGTCTTCTTCTCGTCGCGTGTTCCGGCTACCCCTAGTTCTGGTTAGTTAGAGAGAAAGAGAAAAGAAGTTAAATTTTGTGGTATTGCTAGCCGATTTTAATGCAAAATCAACGGCGCATTCATGGAATATTTGTGGTGATTATAATTAAGTAACTTGTCAACTCCTATTGTTTTGGATCAAGGCTCAAGTTTACAGCTAGAAACATGTTCATAGGCCGTCAACACTTGAAATTTTAATTAGTCTTTTTTTTTAGTTTCATGTGCTTATGAATATTTCTTGGTCGATTCATGTCCCGTTGCGAAACAATATATTCACTTGGTCAATTTAACTGATAAAACTTCTTTCTCGGTGCTCGTCTTTTTATAACCTGAGATCAGGCCCAATTTTAGCGGTTCTCATACATTCTCTCTAACGGCTACCGCTAAAGGTAATCGTTACGGCCAGATTTTGGCCGTAACACTGATTGGCTGTTAGAACAGTGCCACAAAATCTTATGGGCTGTCGGAAACGCCGGAAGTTGAGAGCGCTTATTCCTCGCGTGATTGTTTTCGTGAATGATCCCTCGTCGGCGGAGAGAAGGATCGATTTTGCTGTCTTTTTTATTGTTTTACGGTCTTATGGTAGGAAAATATGCCTTAATACATGCCATGGAAATTCAGAAAATTCATATGGTTGTTGATATCTTCTCAGGATTTGCTTTATTTACGGAAAGTGAGTGTATCGCGGAGTTGAATCCCTCTGCAAGTTGTTGAGCGCTAACAAGGTGCCTTTTGATTAACAGATAAAAGCTATTTTTTAAGTCAGCCAGTCTTCATTTTTCCCACTCGTGAAAAATTTGCATATTAGAAAAACAAGCAACGGAAGTAATTTTGGTTGGCTGATTCGGCAAATGTCAATCAATCAAAAACGTGGGTGGCAGACGTTTCGTAGAAGGTTTGTATCAGGCTCTCTTTTTCGTTTCGCCATGCCCGCCTGAATTTATTTTTCAAAGCGAAACGAAAATAGAGCCTGATCTCAGGTTACTGTCTTTTTAATACAGTCAAATAATTCCCTTTAATCGAGGAGTCGTGTTAAAAAAGCGCGCCACATTCAAAAATGGTGGGAGACGAGGGAAGACAAAGAGCTTTGAGTCAGTTCTTTCTTTTAATGATTCTCACTGAGAAAGGAGAAGCGGACAATGTATGCAAAGATGATGGAAATGGGAAGAAACTTTTTGTCGTATCAATCGATCTGATGATTTAGCATGATTTAGCTAATATCGGGAGTGGATAGGAGAAGGAAGAGTGATCGATCGCTACTCTCACACTGCTTAACGTTAAGACAACTGTTTCAAATGGAATGTATGCCTAATGAATACAAAATTTTCTTGCTTGAAAGCATAGTTTTAAGCGCAATCTTTACAGCGTGTTGTAGTTCTGGCTCAAATAGATTTCATCAAGAAGTCTTGGCGTGCCGCCTGAAGTCCGTTAGAGCGAGAGGAAATCCCTACATATAGAGACTTTTCGATTTGAAATGTTTGGAATTAACGCTATATTTATTCATTCAACTACAAATGGATATCGTCACCTCATAAGGTCTGGGCGTGCCGCCTGTAGACCGATAGAGGGACAGGAAATCCCTACATACAAAGACTTATCGGTTTAAAATATTTAGAATTATCGCTATAATAAATATTTATTCATTCAACTGCGGGAGAAGAAATCCCTACATATAAAGACTTTTATTTTTTTGGTTTAAAATATTAAGAATAAGTGCTATTCTTTTTCATTCAGCTACAAATGGATATCGTCACCTCATGAAGTCTGGGCGTGCCGCCTGTAGACCGATAGAGGGAGAGGAAATTCCTACATATAGAGAGTTTTCGGTTTAAAATATATAGAATAAGCGCTATCTTTATTCATTCAACTACAAATGGATATCGTCACCTCATGAAGCCTAGGCGTGCCGCCTGTAGACCGATAGAGGGAGAGGAAATTCCTACATATAGAGAGTTTTCGGTTTAAAATAGTATAATATTCATCCCTGTGTATTGTTATTCACGACATTATAATAAGGTATGGGGAGTCAATCTGACCTTCCCCAATCACCGTAACGCCTCCGCCAATAACCAACCTCTCTTCCCAATCCTTATCCCAACCCTCCAAATCCTACGAATGCAACCTTTACAAGCTACGTTACATTTATTCCTTTACTATTACCAACTGAACATTCCTCAATATTCGAGAGTTTAAAGTTTTATAATACGACATTTTTTTTCTTGACTCGCTTTTAAGACATTCAGCAAACAGAGTCTGATAGAAACCCCGCAAAGTATCAACGAAAACGATTGTAACCTTCACCACTATCAAAACGAAGATCTGCCAAGTTGGCAGCCACACCTGCCGAGTTAACTACTTCATCCAACGAGAAGTAGGGCAAGGCTGCGCCGCTTTTTTTCCAGCCCAGAGATGTAGACCCACCAGTAAACACTTGGCCTGGTTCGGGCAGCCTGTGAGGTCACACATCGAAGAGAAACTTTCCCTATCATTGTTAGAGGGCGAGAAAAGATATTTGAACCAAATCCTTTTCCCATAAGGCAATAACTCCGAGTCAGAGAACGGTCGATAAGAACAGTAAAATATCCAATTTATGATAGATCCAGCCGAGGATCCTCTCTGCCAACGAGCATGTGGATTGTTCATTATGGAGGCCGCCAGCAATGAACTCATGAGGGAACCTTAACCTTCACGCCCAAAACAGTGGCAAAACGTCCGGCAACAAAACACGCTTCCAATGCCATTCAACGCTCGTTTCCCTCCCGGTCGGGAGTTCCATCTACATTAACCCACGAGTGGGATATTTAGGTGCTAATACAGGAATTACATGACTAACCCCAAACCCACTTCCGTTTCCGTTTTGATTTCCCGCTCCACTAATTAGCATTCTTATTCCCTTTCTTCCTTTCTTTCTCCCCAAGAGAGAGGAAAAGGAAATGAAAAGAGATCAAACAACAAGGAAAGAACACGGACGAAAAAAATAAAATAGACGGAGTTCCAGCCCAGGAGGGAGCAACTTCATACGACTGATAACAGAACGTCCACAGCATACTCAGAATGGAGTATACATCACGGGAGTTACTCAACCTGAATCTGGGAAATAATTATGAGAGAAAGACACTCTTACCCTAGGGCAAATAGTACTGTACTTAAGGAAACAAATTCAGCACGTAGACAACAGCAATCCCGCTTGGACTACATTACCGCACGTGACCAGAGCATGGTGGAAAGTGGTGTGACAGAGGGCGGAAAAAACACTGCCTGTTTTCTTTTTCGTGAATGAACACAACAACTTGAACACAAACACGACGCCTCAAGCTTAAAAGCAACGATTTTCAAAGTCATCCCAGAAGAGACGCAGCAGCTAGTGGAAGAAAAGATGCAAAAAATATAACATGTATAAGGAAAGTACTTTGTAAATCATTCATTTAATGGTTTTAAAAATTGAATTTGTGTTGTTAAACTTATAAGTACCGAGTCGACTGTTTTGGCTCGCTCCGGTTATTCTTTTGATACTGTTTAATTGAAAGTCTAGGGATATAACAGAACACTTCATGTCAGGACCCTTGGGAAACCAGTTAGTTTTGTTTTCTCTCGAGTCCTGATGTGTCCCGACACGAAGTCGGAGAAGACGAAGAATATTATACACTTAATGTCAGATCCCGAGGGAAACAGTAAGTTTTGTTTTCCCGAGAGTCCTGATGTTTCCCGAGACGAAAACGCCTTCTAATAAAATATGTTTTAGCATTGTCTTAGCAAACTACCACAGCCCTGATAAATTCGAATAAGAAAGAGGGACAAGCAGGTCCCTTTTTTAAGACTTGACCGAAACCAGAAATGGCGCATGAAAAGCCCTGGCACCCAGGGTATTAGTAGGCGGGATGGCAAAAACAATGGCTTCCTTGCAGGCGTTCCCTCCTCTCTCGCGCGTGGTTTCGCGCCCTAATTCCCTTCTCCTTCCCTTTCGAACGCCTGCCACGCAGGCTTGTTAATCGGTCAAAAGACCATTGTTGTCCAGACTTACCCAGTGCGTTGGAATGCACCGAACAGGCGTGCATTCGTACAGCCCCACATGCAAATTCGAACTACAAGCTTACCGCTATCCAAACATATAAAACACAAGCTTTCCGCCTTACAGGCATTGAACAAATACAAGCTTATCGCCCTACCGGCGTGAAAAACTACATGCTTACCGACTTTTTCTTTTCCTTTTTTCATTTTGTTTTCTTTCTTTTTTTTTTGCGAATCAAACACACAAGGTTACCGCCACATAGTGAGGCATAAAACAGCACAAACTTGCTGCCTTTCTTTTTTCTTTTCTTTTTGTAAATGAAACACACAAGCTTACCGCCACACAGCCATTATAAAAACCACAAGCTGGCCGCCTCACAGGCATAAACGAACTGGTACAAGCTTGTCGCCCCACAGGCTCAAGACAAAAACACAAGCTGACAGCCACACAGGCAGCAAAACTACAAGCTTGCTGCCACACATACGTAAACAAAACTACAAGCTTGCTGCCTCACAGGCAACAAACTACAAGCTCACAGCCACACAGGCGTAATACAAAAGCTACAAGCTCGCCGCCACACAGGCGTAACACAGAACTACAAGCTTCAGCTACCACACAGGCAACAAACTACAAGCTTGACACCACACAGGCGCAATACAAAACTACAAGCTTCCCGCCACAATAGTGGACCAGTACGTAAGCATGAGCCGGCCATCTTAATTAAAGGACTCCGCTATAACTACCAGTTCTGCAGCCGGTGGATAATAAAAATCGGACTCGACGGCCGCCATTGAGCGAGTAAGTCGGGTTCTACTGATTGTCGCCAAACGTCCTTCGTGTCTGACAAAGTGTACCCTGCGTGGCAGGCGTTCGACACTGGGGAAGGGGAAGGGAATTAGGGCGCGAGCCCAAATTCCCCCTTCCCCTTTTGATGCCTTCAACGCAGGCGAGGCAAAGTGAAGTGAATGGGACAATACATGTCAGAGGGTGTGAATGAGGTTAACCGACTAGCTACAATGGGCGAAAAATATTGCTGACTACCGACAAAACGGGAAAAAAAATACCGACTACAGACGGGAAAAATATTAACCGACTATCGACATGGACCGAAATTGTCTTTTTTCAGGAAGAAGAGCATATTGTATTTTTTCTACCTTTCTAGGAATTAATCAAAGATACCACTGAATTTATAAATTTTATTGAAAAGAAAAAGGTAAAAAACCGAACATTTCTTGTTTCGATGGACGTCATAAGACTTTTTACAAATATTCTACAAAACGAGGAAATTGAAATAGTTTGCAAAGCGTATGAAAATTTCCACAAAGCAACCCGCCATTCAGTCCTACACATTACCTGCGCATGCGAGAAATGCTTAGATTAATTCGTAAAGAATTTTTTTTCCAGTTCAATGGAAAGCTCTACCTACAAACCCACGGTACTGCGATGGGCACAAAGACAGCAGTTTCCTTTGCCAACATTTTCATGGCATATATTGAAACACACTAAGTCTAAGCAAAACCGTCTTTAACCAACTCTTCCAGTGGAAAAGCTACTTGGATGACATTTTTTCGCTGGGGACATTAAGTAAACTAGACATCATCACAGCTTTCGTCGAAAAAGCAAACTTGCATTACCCTACCGTTAATTTCTTAACCATTCTCTGAGACAATGTTTTTAGACGGTTGTATACGAAGGCACAAGATTCAACGAAAAAGTTATCCCTAATGTAAAGACGGTCATTTTCAACAAACGGAAATCTTCCAGCGCACACATTTTGCTCCTTGTCACCGACTGATTTGTCAAAGGAGAATGCCTTAAGCCACAAGCAACGTTTAACTGGGAAAGTATTTCAGAAAAAAAAAAAAAAAAAAAAACAGGGAGGGTAAAAGGAGCATGTAAAGCGTCGTACTTTTGTCACGAGAACAAGACTTGGGATAGTTCCAAATGGACTAGAAGTTCATTTAAGAAGCTTTGGGATAAAAAATAAGGCAGTCTAAATTGAATTCATAGTGGTACTCCATACGAGAAGTGTCAAAATCATCCAAGAAGTACATTGCTTTTAGATCTTTAACTTGGAGTCACTTTAACGCCAATCACCCTATAAAAGTATGAAAATGTTGGTAGGAATTGACTACTATTCTGCATCGTTAATGGGTCTTATAAAACTGGACATTTTGTTTACAAAAAAAATCATATTTTCTAAGAACAAATTTTTTTGTTAAGACTTTTTGACAGAAAAAACTGTTTCCTTTCTACGGACTTGAAACTATTCCCAGTAAGTTTTTTTCCACTCTTAAGACATTCACATACTGTTAGTAATTGCTACACACTGAATGAGTCTTCAGCTGGGAAGACCGCCACAAAATTGGCATGGCCAGAATCCCTGAACGGATTTTGCCCTGTATATTATGATTACCTATGCTTCTAGTACATGATTTTACAAATGATAAATGAACGAACAAAGTGACCATTTTTGTCCCTTCTTACCTAGAAGGTCACCCTCTTGTCGCACTTGTTAATTTTATCCGTGTACCTCAATGTCTGTCAAGTACTGTAACAAGTTGAAATAACTCTTACAATGTTACTGTTCCACCTTGCTTTTTTATTGGTCGTTTGAAATTTCATCGCCTAACAACTCTATATTCAATAAATAGGTAGATTTTTCGCACTAACAAGTTTTTACGAGTGGTTATTCAGAAAAGGAATACCTCTTGACCCTAGAGTGAAAATTAAATTAAAGCAAATATTTTAATTAACGGCATGGAGAAGTGAAGTTCCCATGAAAACAGCAAGAAGTGTACATGTCAACTGAGGAAAAAAAAAGGGGAGTGGGATGGGAATGTAATCGAGACATCATCCATTGTCACGGAAAAGGACCTGGGACAGTTGAAATGGAACAGAAGTTCATTTAAAAAGCTTTGGAATAAAACATAAGGCAATCTAAATCGAATTCAGAGCGGTCTGCCCCACTGAGAAGTGTCAAAATTATCCAAGAAGCACTTAGCTTGTTGAAGCTTACCTTGAAGACAACTCAACACGAATCTGACTCTTGTGATTTATAAAGACATTGTTACGATTTGAACATTATTCTACATCGTTTAAGCGTCTTATAACGCTGTACATCTTTTACAAAAAAGGTCCATATTTTCTTAAGAAAACCAATTTTTTAACAAGATATTTTAACGGTTGGTTTTAGAGACTTGGAATTATTTACACCTGTTTACAGTAAGTTCTTGAAATCCATAGGGCATTCACAAACAAGTTATAGCTGCTAGACAATCGAGTTATTAGCTTGAAATACAGCCACAAAATTAGCATGGAAGCCCGGAACGGATTCCTCCCCGTATATTAAGACCACCCATTGTTTAAGTAAGTAAATTGAAAACCTACAAACAAAGAACACATTTTTGTCTTTTCTTACTTAGACTTTTCCCTCTTGTCGCGCTGGCTGGTCGTGCACGTGTACATGGACCTCAATGTTTGTCACGTAACACGTTGAAATAACAAGGTCATGCATGGTTCCTCCTTGAATTGTTATTGGTTGTTTGACCCCCTGGAGTTAAGGATAGACTAAAATTTTTGGTCCCGACGACTAAAACGGTCTCGGATGTACTCGTATCATTCTGGATGATGCTGTTTTCCACAAACGGGTAGAAATTTTGGATCAACAGGCTTTACTTACTGGAATCCGAAAAAGCGATATCTCTCGACTCTAGAATGGAAAAAACATTAACGGGCAAAATGGAGTCCGGAATCCGTAAGTGGTGTAAACAGAGAGAGAAAAAAAGGGAGACTGTAAAGGCATTATCAATTGTCACGGAAACAAGACTTGGGAGAGTTTCAAATGGAATAGAACTTCATTTTAAAAGTTTTGGAATAAAACGTAAGAAAATCTAAATCAAATTCAGAGCGCTTTGCCCTACTGAGAAGTGTCTGGAATTACCCGTCAGAAGTATTTGCTCGTTGAAGCTTACCTTGCATAAAATCATGTCCATGCAAATCTCTCTGGCTTAGGACTTAGGGGTGTGAAACATCGTTTAGATACTATTTAGGGTTAAACTTTAGTTCTATCAACTCTAAGGCAACAAATGCCAATGTCAGAAAATAACTCCTTAGCGTGGCAACGTGTTCAGTCATCGATTCGTGAGTTCAGAATCTCGTGAGTGAATCCAGAGGAGCCCGCACCACGCAGGTTATATTCATACAACATGTTTGTAACAATTCATTAAGGAAACAACTTATTACCAGTTTTGCGCAGACGCTACTTCTCGAATGGCTGATAATGCTCATTTGATCAGCATCTGCACAGCGAATTCCTTCCAGTAGTCGCGATCCCGCCATGCTCCAGTAAACGAGCATTGCCTAGTTTCAAACCGAGAGGGGCTGGGTACGAGTCTTTTTTTATGGAATACAAAAAAGACCCATAGAAAGAGCACATTAAAGTTAGTAACATTCTCAAGTTTGGTTTTTATCGGGTCTATACTGAAAGAGATACAGCCATTCCAAAATTCACCAAGAGGTAATAGGTCTTTTGCATTAGTTTGTCACGTGATCAACTTCGGTAAACACGAGAACGGCTCGCTTTTAAAAAAAATTGTTAGCTCGAGCTGAAAGACCACATTAAAATTCATATCTCAAAAAGTAGTGATTGCACCGGCCTAGAAGGATTTGTATGAGAAAAACAACTCCTGTCACCCAGTCACACTTAAGTGGTTTTCCATACTGCAACTCATTCTAAATTCTGAAATTTTTAAACTTTCGTTAAATCTGTCTCCAATGCTCCCAACTCTCTCGTCTTTATATCAGGCTATGCAAACACGGAAAACGTTTCCTATTGCTTGAATAGACATCCGGACGCTGTGTCCCGCAATCCATACATTTATTATCAAATGTATGGATTATTATGTATTATCAATTTTCACGTTTTTGCTGTGTCTTGTTCAGTATTAGCCCGATCGACACAAAACTTGAGATTTTCCTAAAGTCAATGGGCTCTTCCTGACTATGTGGGTCTCGTCAGGAGTCCCTGGTCTCGTGTTGTTTATCCCATAATAAACCGACTTGCACCCAGCCCTCCTCGGTTTCAAACTAGGCAATGAATTTCGTTGCCAAAGTAATGGAAAATAAGCGGCACCTAAGACATTTAACGTAATTAACCTCTCTCGTTTCTCAGTATATAATTTTCATGACATGATTGTTTCACCGGGAATTAACCTGAATGGCAGTTTCCTCTCCGTTATATATTTTGCAATTATATATACTTACATGTGCTTACAGAGTTCTTCATTTGCATTATATAGTGCTAAATGAAAGTTTAAGTTTACTTATAGCTATAGAATAAAATGATAAGCGCCATCACTTTCTAATCAATAATTACCCCCTTTTTCTAGTCGAAATTTTGTGGTAAACGCCTTGGCACCTTTCTAGGAAAAGTGGCAACGCAGGGGCGGATCTAGGAGGAGGGTGCAGGGGGTGTGCACCCCCTCCTGGGATGACCTGCGGTTTTCTGATTAACACTGTGCAGTTGCTTCACAGTCATACAAAATCTGCTGTATCATTAAATATGTATTCTCAGCAGTTCACATTATGTTATTTCCTAGTCAAAAGCCCTCTTTTTCGTATTCACTTTTAAAATCTTTTACGTCATCAGTCAGTTAGTGGTGCACCCCCTCCTAAGAAAAATCCTGGATCCGCCTCTGCAACGAATGATGAATCCTGCGCTTAAGTAACATCAATAAAAGAAATTAAACTTATCCTGTTAAGTTATTGTCGGTATAGGCTGCTTATTGCCACCAATTTGCATTCACAAGATCTAACCAGGTTTAAAGACAGGTACTACCAAATTAAGAACCACATCATTTTCACCCAAGTTCAAAAGCGTAGTACGGAAAAATAACACTCTTTCTCAATTTTTTCCTTTGCGAGAATAACAACGCATTTCGAAAAAAATGAAAGTAAGCTTTATAAGAGTGATATTATTGTCCGATTTATCTATTTGAACTTTTTGAGCAGTAAAATTTGCAAGCAAGTGTAATTATTTATTGATAATATGTTGTTACTCTAGAAGGAGTTTGGGGGCCAAATGAAACCGATTTTTATTGCGCTTGAGTTCCGATTTTAATCCACCTTTAGCGGTTGCCTTTGGTGAGCTAACATCGAAAAATTACTGACTTTTTACCAATCAAAGGCAGCGAAGTCATAAATGGCACTTATGTTTTCAAAACAACTGTGCTGATATTGTACCTTTTTAAGAATGGGCTTGACAACACAGCAAAACCGGGAACTGAGAACCAAATGTTGGTAAGAACAAGGGATGAGTTTTCGAGGGTAAAATCCCCTGGGTCCGGTTGTTCGAAGGCCGATTAGCGATTAACCCGGGGTTAAATTTAACCCGGGTTTCTTTCTCTTGTGTTCAAAAGCATTTTATATAGGATAATTTTCTCTGTTATATTTAGAGTTTCCAACCATCAACTTGTAGACATAAAGAATTAAAACTAAAATGCTTCTTAAGCTTTCAAACCTGAATTCAAATTTCGCACTAACCCTGGGTTATCTTAACCCAGCTTTGAACAACTCGACCCTGTACATTAATCAGACGTAGGAAATCTAGAAAAATTAACTGTGAATAGAACGGTGTACATTTTAAACTTTATCCATGCAAAAACGATATATGGACCTACAAATAACGAAGCCAGGAAAAAGTTTATAGTAAAACATTCACAATTTATTACACTTCTTTTAATATAAACGTGCGATCAAAGATTGAGGGATTACAGTTTTCAGTTTACCTGAGACACTTATAACTGGTCCTGGAATTCTGCATACATACTGTGCTTTCTAAACAGTTACAATACCCTCTTGCTCATTAGTTTGTGAGCAAATCTGTTATGAACAAATTCTGTTTCAGTTATACATTTTTTGATTACTGCAAGTCTAAAGAAACGTGACAAAATAGCTAAGTACTTTTAAGTAAGCAGTGTACACTTTGTACCAGTATACATCTGTAAAGAATATTTGATACGTATACATTAGGATGCAAATGGGGCATATACTATCATGTCCCATCATATTTGCAGCCTTAGTAGAGGAAACTGGTTGGGAAAGCCGGCAAACTTAAAAGATTAAATCAACGGTGTCGCAGTTTATCTTGATTTAGTTGGAAGATCAAAAAATTTTTCAAAAATTGATTGAATAAATAAATGCAACATTTTTATTGGTGAAAAAAAAAAACAACAACAACCACAACATCAACAAACAAACAAACAAAAAAGCAAAATGATAGGAATGTCATTGAACGTTGTGCACCGTGATGTCCGAAAAGGCTAAATAAAACATATAACAAAGAGATATGACTCATATAACAAAGAGATATGACTCATAACCATTTCTCATTTCATATCTGCTGCGTTTCTTTTGCGGTTGCACAACGGGAACGTCTGAGAAATTTGATTATTCTATTATCTCGTTCCCAGGGTTCTCTCTCTTGCCTCGATGCAGCTGGTCATGTGACTTCCTGTGATAATGGACTCCTCATCGGGGTTGGGTTTTTAAAAACACGCGAACTCCAAGTTCAAAAGTTAACTGATGTTTTCGTTTTTTGCTACCGTCAGTCATCTCGGCGGAGCTGTTAGGAAACAGAGTATACGTACTAACCCACCCGTGAGGGTCCTTGAGGCAAACCACTGTGGGAGCCACTTGACTAGCCGCAACCAGGGTTCTTTCTCAAGGTAAGAGAGAAAACACTGGACACGAGGTTGCTTGTTCTAATAATTTATGTTCGGTATACAGCTATAAGCAAGAGCTTTATGAAATCAAAACTTCATCAATTAAAAAAAAAATCGTTTTTCCTACTGAGGACTTCGTTATATAGAGGTTCGTTATGTCGAGGTTCCTCTGTATACACATTCCAAATTCTTAGCTGCCTTTATTGGATTTACTTATTAAAGATTTTCTTTCTACTTGATTAATCGTCCAAAATGCATGGTTCTCTAGTTTCAATAGCCCTTGCTGTGAGCTTACATCCATGAACGAAAAACACTTTTGAAACAGGGTTTACAGAACATAAAAGTCATCCATAATTTAATGTCTTTAATCTATTAGATTGAAATGCATTTGCATTTTAAAGGTTTCCCTGGTGCATATTGTTTATCCTTTGATTCACGCGTACCACGCATAAACATCAGAACATGTCTGACCGCTGTTGTTTTCTTCTGAACAGTTCTTTAAGTCTTGTCCGTACCAAATTTGAAACTCTTTTCCAACAGACACAGATATTGGAGTGGGAAGATTGTTAAATCGAAGTTCGTTACCATTAGTACCTACACCTTCGATCTTATATGAATAGTGACAATCATTATTCCTGTAATCTGCCAGCAAAAGAGGGGATCTGTTCGTGGACGTTATGACGGTTAGGAGTCTCGTGTCTCCAAACCAGGGATTGTCACATCCCCAATAAGAAGGTTGGAAGTTGGGGTGACAGCTAACTGACCCACTCAGATGAACGAGTTTAAAGGTATGAATGACCCCACTCTCTCTGATGTTGAAAGCCCCATATGAGTCACCTCCAGCTCCAAAGCAGACTGGGCCAGTATTGATCTTGTTCCACTTCTCTGAAAAACATTTGGACGCAAAATTTAAACTATCTTGATACTTAAAGTCGAGCACGTGTTATTCTGCTTTGGATGAGTGTCAGTAAAGTGAAGTAATTAAGAGGAATGGGCTCCGGGAAAAGAGATAAAGGAGGTCATAAAATCTGGGGTTTTTCATGATAGGGATCGAGTTTAGAATTTATTAGGACCTCGGGTATAGAGGATATTGCATATTATTAAAAACTGAATCATTGGATAATGCAATTCTAGCATTTTGATTGTTTGATTGGCTTAGCCGTTATGGTATATGAGCTATTATACCATGCTCTCCATATATGGTCGGTGTACGCGTCGGTTTAAAATTGGAAGCTAGCTGAGATTTTTTTTCGCGAAGGATAGAACGGCGCCCGAAGCAAATCGTTTAAATTCATTTCTTAAAATCCTACAAATGCAATTTCATCGAAAGAAAAAAGAGAAAAACAGACAAAAAAGCCAAAAGAGCTTGTTTGAAAGTTTGTCGAAAAACACATGGAACTAAAGTACCTTGACCAGCTACGAAAGAAGACAAGTGTTGTTTCTTCATGATCGCGAAGCCATTCGCCTATCGAGTCACTCGCCGATAGCTAACTGCGGCTTGTTTATCCGACATCAAGAATATAAATCACAAGTAACCAGCTACAAATACAGGCTATGCAGCCATTCACTAGAGCAATCGAGGCGGCAGTATAGATTCTTTTCTCGTTCAGCAAAACCAGCTTGTGGCTTCAAACAACTTCATAACAAGCGACCGAGGTAATAGATTTTCTCCGTTGTTCTTACTTTTATAACTGCACCGAAAATCCAAATTCACAGTAATTTCGACGGCTGTCACTTAAAAATTCTTTTCCTTCACATTATCTGCCAGGGTTTTTTAGCTGTTCTGCTGTGTAAAATCCTAGAATCCCGATGAGTTTTTAAAAAACTAATGTTCATCACTACAATGTTTTTATTTTTCATTCATGCAGTCCAGGTGAGTCCGTTCGCGCGTTGACAGTTTTGATAGACGTGTGAAATGTGAATAGCGGAAGTCCCTTGTCTTTTCCGGTTTGTTCTACTCAGGGAGATTCAAAGAGATTTTGTGGGCATTTGTAATAAAACAACTATGCCACACGCGCTTGTTGGATATGAGATGATTATAGCCAACTCGGCGCTAAGCGCCTCGTTGGCTATCTATTATCATATATATATATATATATAACTTGCACAGAAGAGAATCGTCTTTCAACAAATAAAAACTTTATTATATATATAAAGGTTAAAGGCATGTTTATACTGGAAGGTGCACTTAGCTAGTCAGCTAATTTACAGGCACTCCACTCAAATATTTAGAAACAAATAATTCAAATACAAGCAAGTGGCCAGAGCGGGACTCGAACCCGGGACCGCCAGATTGCGAGTCCGACGCGCTGACCACTCGGCCGCGCTGCCTCCTACAATAAGGAACTTAAGATGGAGACGTTTTCGGGGCGACGGCGACCGGACTGGCAGAGAAAGCTGGAACTGAGGCAGCCGTCGCTTCCCGTCAAAATTCGAACATTAAGATGGCAGTGAACTCAGAAGGGCGGCGCCTTAGAAGAATACCGGAGAGGAAAATATGGCTTCACATAAAGAATTAAGAGAATAAATATTTGCTATGCAGACAACATGTATCGGATGAAGAGTTTCTCGTTTTGTAGGAACATTTTGAGTCCAAAAATCCCGATTTTCCTTGGGACAGTTACGATCCGTTCACGCTAAAAAACATGCGGGATGAAGCTGAGTGCAAGGCAGAATTTCGTGCTGAAAAAAAAAAATGATCTCCACAGGCTTGCCGAAGCCTTGCGAATTCCAGGAACATTAAAATTCTACCAAGGAACCGTATTCTTAGTTTGGTATTGAAATAATTCTCGGGAAATACTTGCATGCAACAACAACAGCAACGACAACAACTTTATTTCCACGTTAGTACATGGTATTACCTACTATTCTATATAATTTTCAATGCGTTTTATTTATACGATACCCTAACGAAAAGAGTGAACCGAAAAACACACAATTAAAATATTGGAGTTCATATTTTTTGTCTGGATACTTTTATTTGGCTCGTAGGACAATTTTGTCCATGACAAGCTCACTTACGGTTGGCTGTTTGCCAAGTTGGATCTTGACCCTGTGACATGAAAACATAGAAACACTCAAAGACGTAAGTTTAGATAACAGAGCTTGGAAATCGAGCTTGAAATGCGCCTCAAAGAAAAGATGGACAATTTAAGAACCATAATCTGCAAAATTTTGGTTGCTAAACGCAACAAACCTGATTGAAATGAAAGTTGAATACTCACGTTTTCGCCGCAACGCCAAACAGACCAGTTTCACGTCGCCGAGGGGACCATGACGGCGAGGTGGTGTGCAAGAGCATGCGCAATATCCAACAAGTGATGATGTCACGTCCTGTGAAGTTGCCGTCGCCCCGAAAACGTCTCAATCTTAAGTTCCCTAATATCCTATATCCAACGCGCCCTCGTGGAATAATTGTTAATTATACTATTATATTATGCTACTATTGCCCCCGCAGGGATTTCGCCCAGAAGGCGAAATCCCGAGGAGGCACCCTAGTAACTCGCACGTATATTAAGGACAGTACTTACAGTTCAAATATACAGTCAGTATACTAGAAAAAATCTCGATTTGTTCGAACTGGGGCCGCGAGGAATCGGTAGGTAATGATGACGTTTCTATTGTTTGCGCCCGCAAGTACGAAATGGTTAGGATGACGTAAAGACAGAAAATCCCAAAGGGACCGCCCAGGTAAATTTTGTGACATTTATTGTGCAGTCATGCTTCGATACTCTTTCGCGTTACGCAGTGACATTCTGTGGAGCAGTTGTTTTGAAAGTTATGGACCAAAAGACGCTCGTTAAGCGCAGGGGAGGTTATAAGGTGCGTTTAACTGTGTATATATAAACAATTGGAGAGCTTGCCAGACACGAGTTAAGTTTGCTAGAGGGACCAAGAAAAAAGAGAGACTCTCCGTAGTCTACTCTTTGACCGGAATAAGACTCAGCCCCAAACAAGCAAGACTAGTGAACAACGGCTAGCTTATCACTAGCAGATTGATGGACATTTACAGAAATTCGCCGGCAATCAAATTCTGTACTGACTTATTCCCTGCTCAAAGATGTCGTTCCGTTATATAGTTTCAAATAAGACTAGAATGCGCGAGCGTGAATCGATCAAACGTCCTTTTAATTTCTAAGGCTTACTTTCCGGCAAATAAAATGAAGTGTATGTAAAAAGGGAAAGAGAAATAGCGAAAAATTCAACTTCTAATTAAATCGTTTCTTATGGTTTACAATAAACTATTCTCGAAACTGAGAATGTTTTGATCAAAGCTGTGTAAATCGAGCTGAAACTGTGCATGGAACCTTGCGTTTCCTGTTTTTATCTCACCTATTGTATGGGATATGTGTGAAAATCTCTATTATGAATCGGTATATTTCAAAGAGCTACACAACTAGCAAGAATACTATTGACCGACAATATACAGAACGGGGGCAGCTGTAGTGTCAACTATTACTAGGTATATTATACTATACTCTCAAATGATTACAGGCTCATTGACATTATATCGTCAACTGACGTGATGCAACTCACTTTGACTCTGAAGATGAATACCGCACAGGTTGTCAAAATGTCAGTCACTGTCAACAACAACAGGACACAACCTCGGCCTGAACTCCACGTTACCGTTGAAAGATAGGGACCCGGCCTGAGACTCAAATTGCTCACGCTCGGAGTGGGAAACAGTCTCTTTCTCAAAGAAAATAATGAGAGCAAGAGACTGTCCCCCACTCCGAGCGTGAGTAATTTGAATCTCAGGCCGGGTCGCTATCTTTCAACGGTAACGCGGAGTTCAGGCCGAGGTTCTGTCGATGGCTTCATACGGTAAGGTTTGCAGAGATTGGCGACCTTTAATTCGCTCTCGGTGCAAATGCGTCTTGAGGAAAGATCACAAATGGAAAGCTGAACTATCGTGCGTTACCTAGGCGGAATTTGGAGGCGATTAGAGCCGTTGGAGCGGATTTACGGCCGTTTTCCTTGGGTGGATCCGTGGAGGCACTTCGCTGAAGTCCCCAACCTTGGTAAACCTTTATATATAGAGAAAACCGTTTACCAAAAAACCCATAAAACGGCCATATACGGCCCGTGGACTACGCAGGACGGACGTAACACTCATTTAAGAAAGGTAAGCTGTTATTTTTTGAAATCCTTTCATTTTCGAAGGTTACAGAAACGATAAGTTTTTTCCCATACAAATCCCTATATTTCGAATATTACGCAACAACACAGGCGGCCCAGACGTAGTATGTGTCACTGAATGAATCTATTACTATTTATATAATAAAGTCAGTAATTCATGCATTTTGATTGGTCCTTACTTATGATCTATTAGAGGACAGATGCCCGATTGACGTCATCAGCCGAAGGAAAATTAAAGTTTTTTTTTCAAAATGGCGGAAAATTTTGAAACTTTGGAAAATATTTTGCCGGACTGGGCGAACGAGGAGATAGAAATAACTCTTGTCGAGGCTGTTGATAAATTCCAAAGGAAGAAGAAGAAAAGACACGTTTCTACGTGGAGAATGACTTGGAAAAAATTCTGGAGCAATCTCAGTCGATCGCGACAAAACGAAACACAAAATGGGTAGTAAAATTATTTCAAGGTAACAAATAATTGTTTTCCTTCGCATTTAAGTAACACAAAAAGCAGAAATTTAAAGAAATTGATTTATTAGACAATTTCAGCACTATACAGTCTCAAAATAATTGTTTACACAGATTGGTGTCAAGCAAGAAGTATCACAACACCTCTCCTTAAAATGAATACAGCAGAGTTAGACTTAAACCTAGCAAGGTTTTACGTCGCAGCGAGAACGAAAAAAGGTCAAGAATACAGTCGCTCAGCACTTCTTGGTTTTCTGAATTCAGTTGAAAGATACCTAAACAACAATGGCCGTACAGTGAAAATTTCAAGGAACCAAGTGTTTCAAAAGAGTAACAAAATTCTGGACGCGAAGCTACGAATCAACCGCCGCGCCGGCAAGGAAAACGTTCGACATAAACCAGTTATCGTACCTTCAGACCTCGCAAAGATAAGAGCCAGCCCTTTCCCCAGTGTCACAAATCCAGCCGGATTGCTAAGGAGAACGTGGTTTTACGTTTCTCTATACTGGTGCAGGCGTGGAAGGGAGGGACAGCGAGATCTTCGCCGCGACAGTTTCAAGTTCACCAAAGACGCAAACGGCCGTGAGTAAGCAGTTATGACCCACGAAGAAGCTACAAAAAACCATCCTGGTGGTGAAACCAGCAAGCCCTCAGCTGAACGAGAAACAAGGCTTTACAGCACTGGAGCAGACGATGATGCGTTTGCCAGTCTCAAACTCCAGTGAATTAAGGAATGGGGCACTGCAAATTTGGAGGGGGTTGGTCTGTTTTAGTAGGGATTTTACCTTTCGCATTAATATTTTAAATTCAATATCTACTCCCCATAAGTATTCATTTTTCATTATTACTAATGTATTATCTGTGTCACGTGACTTGCCACACCCATTTTTGACTTTTTATTTCAATCGAAATTTACACCACTTTATAAATAACACTTGTAATTTAATTCACTTTTCGTCAATGACTATTGACACAAAGTTTATGGAATTAATCGGGGTTTTCTTAAATTATCTACGTTTTGTAAACTATAACGTTTCTTGTTAAGAGGGAGACTGGGACGAGAGAAAAATATCTAATAACTACGAAGGAATGGATCATTTCACAAATCCCCGATTAAGTTAGCTTATTTGACTGTGAATGAAATATTATGGACAGAAAAACGATTGCGGTCACATTCAGTAAACTGGTGTAATCTGCAAAGTCCAAATTTTGCATAATTATGGGCGTGGCTGGTCACGTGATCTAAAAAACGGAGTGTTTAAGGTCCAAAGTGGTTTTGGTCTTAAACGCAGCGGTCTAAGGTTAAAATAAAGGAAGATACTGGAAAAAACAAGATCAAGTCATAAAACCCCGCATGTAACGAGGACCCATTCCTTAATTCACCGGAGAATTGTACGTGTCCAAGTTGAATCCCTCCTGCCCAGCGTTCTTTCAAAAACCAAAAGCCAGATTCACCACAGAAGACATCGTGTGGTATGAAAACAGCCCACTTGGCGTGAACAAGCTGGGAGACATGATGAAGATCATATCCAAAGGAGTGAATCTCTCTCAAGTGTACACCAATCATTCCTTCCGGGCTTCAGCAATAACCGTGCTTTCAGATGCGAATGTACCCGACCGCCATATAATGTTCGTCTCCGGGCATAGCAGCGAGCAAAGCGTCTCACACTACAGCGCCAGGCCATCGGCACCTCAGCTGGAAAGTGTATCCGACACAATCACCAATGCTCTTCACTACAACCAAACTCAAAGCACACAAATTTCTACCGTTTCCAGCACTCCATCAGCTACACCATTAATTGAAAGCTCGAATCGCATGGCTTCCAGTGTTTCAATGTCGTCCGCATCAGCAAGCTTCCCGAGCGGTTTTTTCAACAGCTGCAATATTCAAGGCGGTGTGCAAGTGTTGTTCGGGCTTCAGAGCCGCTCTGATGAGCAAAACTGACTAGATTTTAGCAGTATTTTGTAACACCTTTCAAGATTTCCGAATCGAATTTGAGCTTTCGCTGTGATGTTTTGTTCCACGAAAGGCGAACTTCTCGATTAAGTTTTGACAGTGGCGTGATTTCCTTAGCCAATCACAATTCCTTGCTGCACCCAGCAACCAATCAGTTTGCTCCATTTTGTATAGATAACAAATGACGTCAAATCACTTTTTTCGCGGTCGGAAAAACCCATCACGGCCTTGCTTTGTATCTTCTTTCGAAATAAAAACGCTTTTATTAATTTTTGTTTCTTTATTATATAAAACAAATAGATTCCATAATAGATTCCATTTGGCCGTGCGTCTGTTCAGTTATAGATCACAGAAGACGTCAAAATGTGGTAAGAACATCAGTGACCCACTCGCCTATCGGCTCGTGGGCCACTTTTCTGTTCTTACCACATTTTGAAGTCATCTGTGATCTATAACTGAACAGACGCACGGCCAAATGGAATCTATTTGTTAAATAGATTTAGCCAGGGCTAAAAGCGAGGCTCCCATTAATAAATTTATAATTTAAATCAAACAATAAACTTGTATTCCACAATTCAGTTAACTTTAGAGCACATTCGTGTGACTTTTCAGGGAAAGGCGAAGTGATTTTACAAAAAATAATTTGCAAACAGCCCAAGAGTGAACCAAATCTCACATCGAGTTGATAGCCTCACAAGTACACCCAAAAACTGGCAATCATCTTCGATCACATTTATTAAGAGCCATAATGGCTCTTGATCACCGTAGATTAATTAGGCCTGGAAAAAAAATTCCGGCCAAATTTTTTGCGTTCGACAAGTTTACTTTACAAAATCTTGCCAACAAATATGGGTGGGTGTAAACCAAGCTTCTATATCACTTATACATCACATCTGAAGTGAAACAGTACTATGAGGCACTGTTTTTATCATACAGACCTCGGACAACAGAATGCAGTATTTCACAATACTGCGATACAAATTGCTATCATTCAATATTCAGGACGATCGAAGCACGCGTGGGCTTTAGCCGTAAACCGTAAAAAAATTTTCAAAATCATCTATATTCTCGCAGCCGGTTCTGACTTTTGCAGTGCTAGCAGTGGCGAGTGTTTGAATGAACATTGACACAGTTACTCTCCAACGTAATAAAGAATTTATTATGTTTATTACTGGGCTGCCCGGCAAGCCCAGTCATAAAATGGGTTTTCGGTCGTCGGTGTCAAAAAACGGTCATCCGGGGGAAGGAAAACACGAGGGTCTGGTACCGAGAAACGATGTTCTCACAAATGGTTTCATAGGATTTTCTCTTGCATGAACCCTTGCACGGATACTTTTTGTACCTCGTGTTTGCTCCCCCTGAAAAACCCACAAGGCGTTGCGAACCTGAAGAAGGCTATTTGCGTTGTTCGAAGCGATTCGATCCTAGGAGTCACTCTACAATTTTTTTAATGTTCGAGTTTAAGTCAGTTAGATGATGTTGGCGCTGGGAAACTCAGAGAAATGCTCACGTTGCATACAAACCGACACGCCGTTCACGATAGGTTCACACCAAAAGATGACTGTGAGCGTCAGCTTTGGAACGCCGGGGCCGCTTCGTGAACTCAAAGAGAGAATTATCGATCGATGTAGTACATGAACAATCAAGAAGCACAATTTATGAGCAAAGTATTTCACCAGTTGACAAAACTATGGCTGGAGACTTTATTGTAAGCTGTCGTAGTCAGTGAAGCGAACAACTCAGTTGCCGATGAATGGCACTACGCACGTCCATGAGTGAGGGACGTGACAACTTTGCCATGTTAGATTAAGACTGGCTTTCCCTTTAAGTATTTCCTTCTATTTAATGCAACACAAGCCACTTTGGAGGTCTAAATTTCGGATACTGAGGATAAAGAAGACAGGGACAAAAATAGGGACTGAGAATTTCGCACACAAGGTAAAAGCTTCACCGGGACATCCCATCCGAGAGCTTCATAAAGAGCGACTTGAGGAAAATAGGAGCTACTACTGACAAGGTTTGGTGACTGAGTAGAGCATACAAGTGTAGCCCACGTCGAGATTTCAGGGGATTTGCTTTTGTTTGCTAAGCTTTGCTTTTGCTTGCTGAGCTTTTATCATTAAATTTGTACATGATCTTGTGATCACAATTCTGTGTTTTCGCCCATTCAGCAAGCACGCTATATTGATGTCAGCATTAGCGAGTTTCAGAAACATGCCTTTGAAAGTTTTCAGTTCTCGTGATGTTTCTTGATATTTCGTTTACCATTTTATGGAGATGTAAACTGAAGTCACCGCAAAATGGAAACTTAAAAAAGCGTATAATCCATTTATCTCGAAACATAACACACATGACTTATACGACCTTTATTTTCGTAAAGGTGTTTTGAATACGAACGAACACAGTCAATGTGAGGGGCAAAAACAGCATTAATATAAATGAACCATAGGGTTTTAACTTATATAAGGGTCAATTAATGTGCATTAAGATGAATCGCTTGAAAAGAGAGACTTCGCTTGAAGATGTCATCAGAAGTAAACAAAGGCATAATAGTGCGTCACGTTCAGTCTTTTTAATATCCAAGGAGTCACTGTGAATAGTGTTTCCATATTGTTTAGCTGGCACAAAAACTTCGGACGAGTTATAAAGCGGCATAGTTATCTTCCATGAAGAAAAGTTCGTCTTGGGTGAGACAAACAGAACCGGAGCGAGTTTTTAACTCGCAACGATATCAGGCAAAAAATATGTTGTCGATCGTTTCATCTATTTACATTGTTCGAAGTGCGTGCTGGTGAACGCAACATGCGTGCGAGAAATCTTTAAACTTTTTTAGGTCTCAAAATGCAAAGGATTTTATTCCTTTAAGTTAGAGAAAAATACCATGAGGAAAATCTTAAAACTGAATATTTTTCATCTTGTGGAAAAAATAGTGCGTTTTCTTGTAGACTGTGGACCGCAAATTAGGATTGCACTTTTCACAAACATGCGAATTCTGAAGTTCAGAAGCCAACCGACGATTGCGGTTTTCGCTGCTGTCAATTATCTTAACGGACCTCTTAGGAAACAAAACTTTACTTCACGGGTTCAAAAGGTCATGGTTTGTGATTGGTGGATTTCGATCCGTTTTGTGTGTTTCTCTGTTTCAAGGTTCGTTGCTTGTGATCTTAACTATGATTGACGGCAGCGATAAACACAATTGGGAAGGTGGCTTTTGAACTTAAGAGTTCGCATGTTTCTGAAAAGCGCAGTAAAGTCTCCGTGCAGTCAGTGAAGCCCCTGGATCAGGCGGGATCAATGGGCAGTTAACTGTCTGTTTTAGTATACTTCTGGTTTTCATACAATATAGTATTTCTGTCTCAGTCTGTCGCATTTTATGCTCGTAGAACGACAACAATTTTTGAAATTTCCGGTTACGTCAAATTAGTCACGTTATACTGTCACGCTATATTTTGGGGCACAGAAGGATTGGGGGAGGGGTGCGTGGAAATAATGCAAATTGTTTCCTGCTTAGAATTAATGGCTAACTTGTTTATTTTTATTCATAATGATGGAATTTAAAAGTTATAATACACCCCCCGTTTAAAAATGGTACTCTTTTTTTTGGTTACGAAAGTCTTTCAAAAGGGTACAATGTTCTGAATGAGTTTATGTTTCAGTCTCACACGAGGTTCTGTCGCAAGCAATGGTTGCCGACAAGGTTTTATGGTAGCCTGAGTGTGTATAACCGCCCCCTCCCTTCAGAAAAAATAGCCCCTTTGCAGCCCAGTTAAAAATCGCCTTTCGGCGATTCTTGTTTTTTATATTAAAACGGTTTAACGCGCGGCATTTTGAGTACTCCGGGAAGCGTTGTTCAATGAACGACTGAAAACAATCGGCACAGCGATTAAAATTACAAGAGACAGTACTAACAATCAATAAAAGAAATATAATTCGGTGAAACATATACAGAGACGACAATTTTCATTCAGGAAGACAAGTATTAAAGTGTCTCTAAAAATCCTGAGTCTTCGACCTTAAAGCCGAAGTATATGTTTTAAGCCGGCTTCCCGGTGTTTGCTTTTTTCAAAGACGAACTTAAGGCAAGGAAATCGCTCAAACCTTTCTTTTACAGCCAGAATTATAACTAAATATTCCTTGAAACGTTTTCTTTTTATTTGCGGTGAGAAAATGTCTAAAGGCTTTTTAAAGATCTGTAAGCTTATAACAAACCTGATACTCGGTCAGATCATTGTCTCAAATCTTACAAACGTGCGTAAACAAAATAGCCGCATAAACTACGCTCGACTTCATTAAATAAGGAATAAAAAACAAACATCAAATACAATAATTACTTAGGCTTACCACTCGAGATGCAGCTCCTGAAAGGTGTCAAGTAAGGCCAGTATCGCTTTAGACTTTGCAACCCTCTTACGCATTAAGCAAGGTGAAAGCGAAAACGATGCCATGCGAAATCGGATTTGCGACTTTGACTCAACCAAAAACCCAATAAACAAACTAGCCATGAATAACAGAAGACTCCTGATAGCAGCTGAATTTCATTTTGTACATCCAGTGGGAAAAGAAAGTTAAAAGCATCACAAGTTGACACAAAACTCTGTCAGCTTTAGCTGTCAAAGTAAACAAGATTCAAGATGCTGCATAAATTTCCGGCATGAACTCACCTGTCAAATTTTGACCAATCAGAGCATAAAAATTGGACGTAGAGCGTGACCAACGCGCGACCATGGTGAGCAAAGTCAAAAGCAACTGTCTTCCCTGCCTGTAGCAGCTGGCTGAATTTTCGCATCCGAGGTCAGTTTGAAATCAAAATTTTAATTGTGCGGCACATAAACACAACATATTTCATATGAATTTTAAAAAAAATTAAACTTGAGCCTGCGATCATTTGAAAACCAGTACCTTGCCAGCGGATAACTTCAAAAAATACTTGACCTCGATGGGTCGACACCTGAGCCCGCGATACAGTCAAGTGATACTGGTTAGCGGATACCTTGTTTTGACAGCTGTCAATTGATTACAACATTGTTGTCCAATATCTGTATCAGTTTTCCTGTGCTCCGATCCCAAACTAGCTAGAAATTATGAGACTGAACATTGACCTCCTGACATTGATCGCAATCTACTAAAATCATTAACTGGTCAGCGGACAGCTTCCAAATAAATCACGTCACCTCAATAAGTTGACTCACGAGCCCTCGATACGGTCATGGGATACTAGTCAGTGGCTATCCTGTTTTGACAACTGTCAATTGACCATATTGTGAATGTCCAATGTAAAAGATGTGGACTTGGCAAGACACGCCTGAGACACCCCTCCCTTCCTTTTGATAGTCTCCCCTACCCCACTTGACAATCCGTAGTCGAGTACGTACGTTCTCTCGGTCAATCACGTGACAACCAAACGAAAAGAGGTTGACGATAATCTATGAGTATGGGGCTCTGTCGTAAAGGTCAACAGTGTTTGTTGATGAGCGAGCGATTATTGTACAGTTGCGATGGCTTTTGTGGAGCCAGCGAACAAGAAGCAGGAGCACACGTTACTTGCAGATTAGCCGATGGTTATTTGGAGCGGATTCGTCGATTATTCTCGAATTTATAGCGCTTCGCGTGAAGGCGCATGGAGATGGTCCGTTTGTTTTGTAGCCAGCCTTTAATTCTTCTTTAGTGGATAGTACCTACAATTGCAAAACTCAACAAAATGCCACTTTAACCGGCCAGGAAAGACAAGGATACGTTCAGTTAAAGGTATCTTAGCTTTGTTTTGTTATATTTTGACTTTTGGACTATTTTAGTTCATTAGAGTTTCGACGACTCATCGCATTAACAGTAACAGTTATATTTGCCTCGATGCAAACAAAAACTCATATAGGGCTCCAGGCCGAAAAATGAAAATCTTTTACCTATTGATCCAGTGAGGCGAACTGTTTCAGGGATTTTACAGTTAAAAAATTGAACGATGATATAGCCTCTATGTAGCGGATTACGATACGGCCTGGTAAGTTTATGTTCAGTAAAGGAAAAATGTGTAAGTTTAGCAGCACCTTTATGCAATAGACGATTTAGTCAAGACGCGCGTATTCCCACCTGTTGAATAAATGGTCCCTTTTATAAGATTCGTGCAAAAGTAATTATGATAATTTTCCATAGCTGCTGTTACCTAAGGTATTGGCTTTTAATATCTCCGTACAGTTGAGGTTTACGCTAATTTTGTCACGTCTTTGGTAGAAGCATGATTTAAAAATTCGTTACCACCGATGCTGTGTCCTTTGAATGTCGGTTTATCAATCGCTTCAGTGTAAATGTGGCTTCTGCGTTCTTCTTAAGGCTGAAGCGACTAAGGCAAAGCGGATGTTTTTTTTTTTTGTCAGTCTGTCTGTTAGACCCGACTCGGCCGGAGAATCCTTAGCGCAGCGCTTCTGTCGTGTTAAGTGACACTCTGAAAACTGATTTCTAAGGCCTTCGTTACATTTTTTTCCGGAATTTTTCCATTTCGAAAATTTTAAAACTTCCCGCTGGCACTTCACAAAGATTATCTCCGATACTCCTTTTGTATTATTTACATAGGACGACAAAACTGCTAGTGTAGCTAAATGTCGTGGGTAAAAAAAGTATACAAAAAAAATGATACAGTAAAGTAATTGAAAAAAAAGTAGAAAAAAGATGTAAAATATTTATGAAACAAAAATCTCCGACTCCTTGATTGCCCGACTTTTCACGGCTTCTTCTTCGTCCTCTTCCTGATATTTTCCTAGCCACGTGGGACTTGGGTCCTCTTTCGCTACATCACTGTATAAAAGACATTTTTGCTGATGAAGATTTATCCATGTCTGAGCGATCACTACGAAATAATCGAAAAAGACGTAAAGTATGTCGAAACTTGCAATTTGCAGTATGAGACAGCTCTGACTCGCTGAATGGAAATGCAGCTCTAGGTGCTTCAACCTCCTGCCCAGGGCTGGTTGTAGCTGCTTACTATAATTCAATTCGATCTACGTATGCAATTCCAATGATCAGCGGAGATTTTTTAACACGATAGAATGCAATCACCGTGGGAAAGGGGAGGAGAAGTGAGGAAAGAAAAAGACAATTTTGAGCTATCTCATATTTTTGGATAGAAGTCTTCCTTAAAGACGTTTTAGGTCTCTTAGCTTACGAAGGAACCACCTTCATTCTCAGCCTTTCAAGTTAAGGCTAGACTATATGTAAACTTAATTTATCGCAGTACAGAAATATAATATTCTCGATTCTTTTTTTGTTTTGTTTTGGGTATAAAATCTTTGCTGTGACGATTCTGAATATCATTCCTTAAACTGAAAAGGACGTTTTAGTCACGAATGTTGACATCTTTGAGAAAAAGCAGTTTAGTCTCCAGTTTTTCTTTAGCCTGCTTCAGGTTTACATAGTGTACAGAGTTTCTTTTATTTTTCTCCTGAATGCCTTTTTGGTGTCCGTTTGTGCTAAAGGATTCGCTTATTTGCTTTGCTGACCGCGGGGAACGACCCACGAGCTCTACCCACTACGTACCCACGAGCCACGACATTTCGCTACACTCGTCAAATACGGGGTTATATTGAGAATTGTTGCCTTTTCATCTGAAGGTAAGTTTTTTACATTTTTTCGGATTGTAAGAAATGTTCTCTTTAGACCATGTCATGAATTGTTCCACAAGGTTAGCAGACGGATCAAATTGATTACTACCGTAAAGTTCCCATAGTAGTGACCCCCCGAAAGGAACGTCAAAAGTTAGTGAGTTCTTATAAATCCCGAAAATAGCGAGCCCCCGAAAGTAACGAGACCCCGGCAAAGAGTATCGAGACTAAGTTTTTTTTTAATTACGTTATAAACACAACGAATGCCTTTATCAGTTGTTTTCTATTTGCAATCTATACTCAAATTTTTAATCGACAATACTAAATAAATATCTTCGTGCATTTACAAATTTATCATGATACGGCACTTTAAAACAAGGCAGCAACATGACATGCCTGAAACTATCATTTGTCGTATGAAACTGGACAAATGAAGTCCTTCTCATTTGTTAATCATTGCTCTCATTTTTAACCAGAGTATTGCTGTATTAAGTACTTGTATCTCTGTTACTTATACCATATAACAGAAATTTGTTGAAAAGAGCTAGCGCCAAATTTGTTTTATGGTGTTTGGTCCCCGAAAATAACGACCCCCCCGAGAGTAACGACACCCCGAAAGTAACAAGGGTCGCTACTATGGGAAC
This sequence comes from Porites rus, assembly GCA_964035705.1. NCBI lineage: Eukaryota > Metazoa > Cnidaria > Anthozoa > Scleractinia > Poritidae > Porites > Porites rus. The sequence continues at coordinate 46,952,033 of OZ037992.1, forward strand.
TTTACGGTAACAGGAGACACTATTGTAAAGTCATCAGCATATTTAATTGAGCAGGAACATTGTTATAAGAAATTTCTAGGTCATTCAAAAATATATTAAACAGATAAGGCCCGCTTACGCTTCCTTGGGTGGTTCCCTTGTTAACGACCCTCCAGTTACAGAGTTGATTATTGTAGAAAATTCGCTGTTGCGTAGCAATCAAAAAACTACATTGTATGGTACAAGTTAACGATGTAAGGATTGAGGGGTAGCTGCTTAAGCTTAGCTGAAAACTTGCTATGATTTACGGAATCAAACGCTTTGCTTAAATCCATTGTAAATAAACGAAGTGCCTTACAGTCACTGTTGTCTAGGTGTCTATATACATGGTGTTGAATAGATGATAAGGCGTTTGTGCAGTTACCCTCTTGCCTGTATGCAAATTGGGTGGGGCTAAGGTTCTTTTCTATAACCACTTGAACATGGGTGTGGTACACAACTTTTTCGAATGTTCTTGCGATCACGGACGTGACGTTCATGCTTCTGTACCGGTCAGAATTCTCGTTGGGGATAATGGGGTCGATCTTTGGTAAGGGGTTGATGTTCGCCCTCATCCAAGAGTCCAGCTAGCTGTGAGTTGACAGCGGCAAATTCCAGACTTGAGTTTTAACTGTCGTTAATAGTTCGGCATAATCCTTCCAGACCCAGAAAGGGATGTCATCAGGACCTGTAGCCGTTCGCTTTAATTTAGTTACAGCGTTCAAACTTGCCTTTCGGTTATTTCGAGTACACTCACTTCTAGAGAAATTTGCACAGGTGTCGTTTTCCGAAATAGTCGTTCAAACGTTCAAGCAAACAAACGGTAAGGCTTTGCTAAAAGTATCTTGGAGAAGTCGAAGGAGATGTATGAGCATGTTGGTTTTCTCGTGGAGTGCGTTTCTCAGAATTTACATGGCTGCGACGTTCAGCCTCTTTTTCTTGTTGAATTTATTTTCACTGTTGTCGGCTTTTAAAAGCATAGCTATAACATTGAAACCACTAACCACCTACAATCTTGGACAAAACTGTTGAGAAAATTGTATACTTGGACAGCATTTTTCCAAAAATCGTAGCTGCACCGGTTCTTCCCTCTCCCCCTTCCCCTGAAAGCAATGTTGTTGTGTATTCAAAAGAAAGCTTGATCCCTGGGCGTTTTTGGGAAGCAACATTGAATCGGGGGAAGGGGTTTTCTTCCCGCAAAGGCGTCGTTTTGGAAATAGTTTTGTTGCGTAGGAAAGTGGACATGATGGGGACACCTTTCTCAAGTAGTTTTGTCCGGGATTGTAGCTAGGCAAAAATATTAAGGTGCTCTAATCTATCAAAATCCATCGTCACTGGGTTAAGCAAAACGTCCCTAGCTTCCGGGGTATGACTAAAACACCGCATTTTCTTAACTATAAAAACATAAAATACAAGTACACTGCATGCCTTTATGCAATATTATCATTACCGTTTTATTTATATTCTATGATATTATTATAGCTTTTTTTTACGAAATAATTAAAACTTGTTGTTTCTTCTTTTTGGAAAAAAGTAGCCGGCTTCTCCGAGCAAAGTAATTGACACGTTTCGGCAGTCGTCAGTGCTTTTTGAAACCCCTGCATGTAATCATAGCAACGACCGATATCTTACATTTAACCCAATAAACGTAATGTGTCATAGATGTATCTTATCCTCGCCAAATTTGAGCTTCATATTGGTAACGAAAACCCCAATGAATGGTAACAACTCACAACCAACCAAACTGAGTTCAGCGTCGTTACGTTTGCGTTTCTCGTTGACACGAAAAGTCAAGGAATCGCCAGCACACGAGATGGTTCTCGGCACGCAAGCTTTATATACCATGACCTTGGTGTGTTCGGTCAGTTTGTTGCTCTCTTTGAATGACTAAACACCGTGGTTGCTACTTTTTCTATTCTCTTGTTTAACTCAATATCGCGGAGTCAGAGACTTTCTCTTCAAGTAGAGCAAATGGATGTAGAATCATGAACAACTTCAATCTACTGGTCAAATATTTTGATGCTAGGTGGACTGGTGACATCTTGTCCAGTTACTTGTGTTTTCTTCAGGTTGATAGTAAGTCTGAAATACTTGCAGGGAGAGCTAAAGCGATTCATGTGTTGTTGCACTTTATCCGCAGAGTGTGTGGTTGCTGCTGCATGATCGGCGCAAAGGAAATTGCGTAAGCGCTTCTCACGAATCTTGGTCTTGGCTTTCCATCTGGTAAGGCTGAAGAATTTACCACAAGATCTCGTTCGGAGGTACATTCCTTCAGTTGAAGGTTCAGAGGCGTGTTTCAGCAGAATGACGAAGACGATTCCAAATAAGGTGGGAACCATATTAAAGGTATCAGAGGTTGATCATTATGAAAAGATTTGATGATACCGAGGATTTTCGCTGGGCAGTCAAATTTCGGGAGGATCTTGAAGAGCCCAACTCTGCTTACTAGATCAAAATCCTTAGTGAGGTCAATGAATGAGATGTACAGTGGGTGTCTCTGTTTCCCACATTTTTCATGTAATTGTCTGGTGGGGAATATCAAATCAATAGTTTAGCGTCTGTCCTGGAAACCACAGTGTGACTCTGGATAAACTCCCTCTGCAAGCGCTTGGCGACGCTTTAGGACAAGCAAACAAACAGTTTTTCAGCGACGGTAAGGAGTGTGATGCCTTGGTAGTTGAAGCAGTCTCTCCAGTCCCTATGTTTGCGCTCTCATGTCTTATGGTACCTCAACCTCTTGCCAGCGCAGGCAGGATTTCGTAGAGCTTGGTGAAGGCATCGTCTTTGCTGCATGCACTTCAGGATTTCAGATGGAAAACCGTCCTGACAGGGCTCTTTTCCAGAGGAAGGCGAACCCAAGGCCTCTTTCACCTCCCCTTCTGTAGGTTCAATACCCAGCTCCTCCAGAACAAGTAAGCACTTTATGACGTTCATCAGGGCTTCTTCAGGCACCAAATTCTCTCTGGAATACAGCTCAAAATAATAGTCTGCAAAGCGCTCCTTCTGTTCTGCTCCTTCCTGGATAATTATCTCGCCTGTAGCAGATTTGAAGGGGGCTGTTTCCTTCTGAGAAGGACCAAGTGCCTGGTTGATTCCTTCTACATAGCCGTAATTGGTATTACCTGTTCAACAGCCAGTATTCATTTGCACAACGTTTGGTGCAGACTGTAGAGCCTCTAGGTTTTGTTCACTTGCGCAGGCCTATTATGCACCCAACGAAGTAAGCTGTGCTGTTCCCGCCCCAGATTTCCTGTCTTTTTTCCTACGAGGTTGCTTCGGGCAGGTTTTCTCTGGCCATATATTTGGTTGGTATAAAGAAAAATTTCAGACTTTTTATCCCCGCTCGTGTAACTTAAGTCCTTGCTTTAACAAAACTTGGTTTATGAAGCTTTATGCAAAAGTTCCAGCTATGAGTCAGTACTGTGGTGTTACTATTATAAAATAAACCTGTGGTATTACTACGCGCTGCCTGTACAGCCTCTAGGTTTCGTTCACTTGTGCAGGCCTTTTATGCAGCCAACGAAGTAAGTTGTGTCTTGCCCGCCCCAAATTTCTTGTCTTTTCCCCTACGAGTTTGTTTGGGACAGGTTTTTTCTGGCCACCCCGGTAGGCTTACATGTAGCTTTAGTTTACTGCATTTGCTGTAAGCTGTTTTCACTTTTTGGCTATGATTAAAGTGGGTCATGACGTTCTACACAGGCCATTTCAAATATTCTTCATCATTTGTTGATTTTTGGCCTATTTTCTTTCATAACTTTCTATTAACGAGTGTAGTAAGTACAGAAGGTACGAAACACAGCCCAAGGCATGATCTCACTTGGCTGCGAAAACAAAATTTCGACGGCTGTTGTTAATAGCCGTTCTTAACGGCCACCATGTCGGATAAAATTAAAGGTTGCTAGGAAAGTTTCTTCATTGTTGCCAAAAGATGTAAAATTAAAAGACTTCCCTAACACTCTATTTTAACCTGACATTTTCAAACCTACCTTGGCATGTTTTTCCATCGCCTGTATAGCCTGCCCTGCAGGTACAGATATACGATCCACGAGTATTGGAGCAGTTGGCATTGCTGTCACATACAGGAGAAGACGCATTGCATTCGTCAACATCTGAAAAAGAACACATATCACTAAACTGCAATATGGGAAGACCAAAGGGTGTTTTAACAGGACCATTGGTGAAATTTCTATTTGGTTGGTATAAAGAAAACGTCCCTAACCCTCTATGTTAACCTGACATTTTCAAACCTACCTTGGCATGTTTTTCCATCGCCTGTATATCCTGCCCTGCAGGTACAGAAATACGATCCACGAGTATTGGAGCAGTTGGCATTGCTGTCACATACAGGAGAAGAAGCACTGCATTCGTCAACATCTGAAAAAGAAACATATCACTAAACTGCAATATGGGAAGACCAAAGGGTGTTTTAACAGGACCAATGGTGAAATTTTTATTTGGTTGGTATAAAGAAAAACTTCCCTAACCCTCTGTGTTAACCTGACATTTTCAAACCTACCTTGGCATGATTTTCCATCGCCCGTGTATCCTGACTTGCAGGTACAGATATACGATCCACGAGTATTGGAGCAGTTGGCATTGCTGTCACATACAGGAGAAGAAGCACTGCATTCGTCAACATCTGAAAAAGGAACACATATCCCTAAACTGCAATATGGGGAGAACAAAGGGTGTTTTAACAGGACCATTGGTGAGATTTTTATTTGGTTGGTAAAACCTTGCTTTAACGAAATTTTATGAGGCTCTATACAAATGTTCCAGCAATAAGTCAGCAATATTGATCTGTGGTGTTATCTTAGATAGGATACAGTTCTGCATGTGCCCAAAATGGGAGAAGTAACCTCAAAGCTGTGATAGTGACTTTTCGTTAGCCTGAGACCCGAGTCTCCACAGTGGGGGAAAAGGCGAAATAAAAAATTAATAATAATGATGATAATGATAATAATGATGATGATGATGATGATGATGATGATGATGATGATGATGATGATGATGATGATAATAATAATAATGGAACCAACCGTGGCATGGCAGCCGACTGCAACTGCTTTCTCAAACGCCTAGCCGCTTGGATTAGAACATTGCTTTCTTTTGAGGTTTTAAGGTCGGTACACACATGCGTAAGAAGTTTTAGGAGACACTTCCACAAAATTCCACAAGGGGATTTCATTAAATGATGACTGCTGCTTAAACGCTACCCAAGCGTGCGTGATAATGGCGTGAGCTCGGTAATTTACTGTTTAGTTGAAATGAACCGTTTTTTCACTGAATTTTTTTTCCAATATATATATTTTTAATGGAATGAATTTCGAAATTAAGTGTCTTTTTTTAATCGAAAGGAATTGTAAATAGTGCTTTGACTGAATAGTTTTTTTAAGTGAAATTAATTGTAAATAGGATTTTATAGTTATCTTTGTTATCAATAAAAGAATTTGAGCTAATTTGAATAAATGTTTTTTAATCGAAATCAACAGGAGCTTATGAAATGAAATGACTTGTAAATAGTACTTTGACTGAATATATATATTTTTTCATCTTCAGCGAATTAAATTAATTGTAAATAGGTTTTAATAGTTAGTTTTGCTATCAATAAAAGGTTATTATTTTTATAATAATAATAATAATTACAAACTAAGACTATTAAGTCAAGGTGTTTTCGACTCAGCTTTACATAATTAGCATTTTTTTCATAATAATAATAATAATGAGAATAATAATAAAATCGGGTGCGAAGGGAGACGAGCCTGGTCCAGGCTAACTTTTTGTCAGTCGAAGACCTGACCTACCGTTGGTCTCCATGTTGCAATAAGCCAGAACGGATGTACCAGATTTTACTGAGGAAAACCAGTATTTCCCGCTGACTGCGTGCCCTTCACTCCTCTTTATTTCCTCACAAGACTCTGCTGGTAGTTCTTGAATAGAGCCGAGTGGAACTGAAAGGTCAGAAGCAGTTCCTTATTATATCAGTTTACTTTTACCCTTGCATAGGTTATACTTTATGCTCCCTCACTAGGCTCACCTCGTTTTAAATCACGTCGATAGTAAGATCTGTCTGGGTTTGGAATGAAGTCCTCAGGCCTGGCTTCCTTTGTCCTGTTGTTAAACTCGCACGTGAGAAGAGAGATAACCCAGTTAAAACTTTGGCATCGATTGTCTTCGCGACACTTGAATACGCACGTAAATGGAAGTTCAGCGAGGAGAGTGTCGTACACGTGTCCCCGTAACATCCAGCCCACGATGGAGCTCTCGGATCTTCCACCTGCAGGACATTTCTGAGTTACTGCGCTGTAAATCAGAAGAACCAGAACGGAGGTACGGAAAACTATTCTTAGAGTCATGGCTGAAAAAAATATATACATATAAATTGTTTTTCTAAAGAACTCTTTTTTAAAGACGAATTATGTTCTTTTTTACAATATAGGAACATCCAGGGAAGTTGGATCTGTCCGCGACTAATTTTCCTTGTCATTTATTCTCTCTAAAAGCATAAATACATGAGGGCAAAAATTTACATAAGTGCTCAGGAATAAAACTATTTAAATTACATGAATTAAATATGCTAGTAAAATATTTTGTACAATAGGGACAGATTTTTGAAAGCTTCGGCGACACAACTTCGTCTTTAGTGCCTGCCTCGGGGATGAAAGAAAAGAAATGTTAAGCGATCATTTTCTCAGAATGAATAGGAAGTTCTCTCGTGTCCATTCCTCAAGCCCATCTCTCATTGATATTAATTTGGAAAAAAGGATAGCACAAAATAAAACCACTAGCTGAGCTGGAGTGAATTTAGTTACCCTGTGAAATAGTCAAGTAACAATTATCAGCTCAAAGGGGCCGACTTTTTCTCAAGCTCATTCAGTCTACTTTCCAAGACCTTCTTGTTACAAACAAACACCTGAAACAGCAGGCATGTATCTTCGCCTATTAGAGTGTTGAAGCGGGTAAATTTTCCTGGAGACGAATTTTTCAAAATTCATGTAGAGAAGGTAAAAATTCATCAATTGTTTACGTTCTTTAGTACACGTCGCATTAGGAAATTTCATTCCTTGACGTGCAGTGACTATACGGAAATGTTCAAAAAAACGTTTTGCACGTTCAGCGCCGTTGTTGAAAAATTCTCATCTTCATGGCTGTTTCCTTCCTATTATGGACTATTAATAAAACTTAAGCGAGGACGTTATCGTTCAACAAACAACACCTAATTGGAATAAAATACAATAAAACTCAATCTTAACAAATTTTAAATAGACGGCTCAAAAGGGAAGTGAAAACTCGACTGAACTCCTCTTACCAGTTTTTAGAGTTTAGTTTTACCGGTTTCTACTAATAGTCTCGAGTAAATTAGTTTTTCGAGTTTTCCTGCGACAGCTTGCAGAGTGATGTGTTGTCAGTATCTTTCGATGTCCTTGTCTAGCCAACAGTCTCTGTCAGCAAATTTAGCTTCTGTTAATTTAATAGTGTCCCGATTTAAATTTTAGACGCCCGGCAGTGACGCACATCAAATTTTAATTGAAAATATCAAATGGCAAGGAACCCACGGTCGTCTAATGGAAGCTAGAATGTAAATTAATTTAACGCCTACGACCAGTAAATGGAAGCTAGGTAGTTTGACTAACATTTACATGCATGATACTTAATATATTGTGTTATCTTTTTATAGGGCTCGTCCACAAGTATCCGCATTTATTTGAAGAAAGGCTCTTCTTTTGGTTGCAAACAAGTTGCCCCTCTTGTTTGAATCGTTGCCCCCGTCGAAACATATCCCATTTTCAAGTTTGAAATGAAACATATGTTGTCATATGTTCTCCCACTCCTTTCTGAAAAAAAAAAATGTTTGCTGGGGAAGATATCTCGCTAAGCACTTAAACGTATCGCCCAAACTTAGACCTGACTGTTGAACTACTCTACTCGACTGATAAAGTCAAGTAACAAGAAAAACAAACTTCTTGAAAGAAAAAAAAAATTAACTTCAGATATGTTATAAATCTTTAAAAAAAGCCAAAACAGTTCAATGGCATTCTTTCTCCTGTACGAGATCAGATCCTGTTATTCCGTGATCTTCAAAAATGTCCGTTTTCAGCCGTCCGCTCATAAGTACGCGAAAGCGGTGTTTTCAAAATTTTGATCGCCGGGTTACGTGTTGAAGGAAGCCCAAATCCGGCAAAAACAAACAAACAAACACTCGGTCCGTTAGAAAAAATAGCTAAGGATACGTACACTTGTGAACAAGAACTTACTCAAATAAACGCAAGTGAAAAAGAAAACAAATATACAGGCTCCAAGGAAAAATACTCCCCTTAAGAAACATTGAAACTAATTAATTATTTAATGTGGAAGATATGACTAGTTATTTATAGAAGAAGACAATGTTAGGAACTCAGAGTACAGACGATATAGATTCTCCTGCGTTAACTTAACCCCAGTAAGCAGTTATTGCACCATTAGAAAATAACCCGTACACCTCGACTCTTTTAAAGGAACAGTCGTACAACATACCTTATTAAATAAAGTTTCCTTTGGCAATTGTGCATTGGGCATTTGTGCATAAGAAACTCACTGCAATGATATGCTTGAGTGATCACCAAACAATAACTTCGTAGTGCGCAATTCCCAATGCCTAAAGTAACCTTATTGATTCAGTTAATCAGCGTTATACTTCTCGCATGGATGCCGTTGAAGTGTTTGACAAGTACCTGTTCGCGGCATCGCACGAATTTCAAGATTGAAAGGATCGTCATGGAAAATTTTTTTCGCGAGTAATAGAGTCAAGACTATGTGCAGGTTCCACTCGGTGCACCGTTGCCGAAAATCATATCGGATAAGGCTTCTGTTCACACTTGGGCTCGATTTCTTTAACGAAGAAACTTTGTTTGACAGGCTACAGACGCGTTAGAACCGTACTGCCCCGTGTTCTAACCTTTTCTAGATATGATGCTGACGCCAACCGCTTATTTAGACAACTTAATTGGAAAGACTTGAGCACTCAGTTTCAAATACATAACGCCCTGATGGTTTACTAGTCTTTAAATGATCTTGTTTCAGAATAATTATCCTCTAAATTTGTTAAACGATATGAAACGCGCTACTCCTTAAGAGACTCTGTTAACAAACTAATTGTCTCGTTCCCGCGAACTAACTTCGTGAAGAACACCTTCAGTTATAGCGGAGCAGTTCCCTGGAACAACCAGCCCTGTGATATGGGAGCGGCTAAATCTTTAAGTCAATTTAAATTATTGGCTCATCTGAATTTCTGATTTTTTAAGTACTTTGTACACGGATTTCATGAAAAACAAATCTTAGTTAGGTTAGTTGTAGATAGTTTTGCATATTGTTTATGGTAGTTAGGTTTATTTATTATTTTTTTTATACTCCTGATGAATTTTATCGTGTTTAGATAAAGAATTATTCTATTGGTTCTATTCTATTCTAACGGAGCGAAGCTGCGCCGTGCCGAACTCTGAAGTGGAGAGTCACTCATCGGATAAGTGTTCATACTGATATGATACGGGTACAACGCAGTGAGCTTTTGGAAAAGCACAAAAAGCTATCCAGTGTGAGATAGCCTTAAACAACTCAAGAGACCTGTATGGTCTGTTGTAAAACTTCAGCTTTTTTTTTTTCTTATGAAAAGAGCATCGTCTGAATATTGAGAACTCAATGACTAAGAAGTATTCACAAAGATCTATACAAATATATCAGTTAGGAACATAATTAATTCAATGAGAAAGCCGCTAGACAAATCTCAGATTGCAACATGACAGGTTAAGGAACAAAAAGATCTCTCACCACTTTGCTGTAGCGGTGTATTCCTTATGATCAACGTTTACGTTTTCGCAATTCTCCCCAAAATGTAGATATCAGTAGCAACAGCGTTACTAGACGCGGTATTTCGAGTCTTATAACGGACTTCTTCTCAATAACAGTATTGCGGTGGTGACAATTTGATAAGTAGCTGATACGTTGTAGTGGCCATTAATTATATATCAGTCTGTGAGTATCAAGCTCAAATAGCAAAGCAAATCGATAATTAGAAATAGCTTTTATCGACTTAGCCAATAAAAGTATTGGCCACCAGTTCGCTTCCATTCCAACCTACGCAGCTGACTTATGTTTACAAGTACTGTATTTATTCGATAAAGCGCCTGGGCGTTTAATAAGTTTTTAGAATTTGATAGTGGGCGCTTCTTCGAGGCTGGGGGCTATCTATTTTCAACAAGTAATATGCTTATTTTCGCAAAAAATAAATTGTGAAGATGTATAAATCAATTTTTGTGGGCGCTTATTCGATGAGAGTGCTCAGTTATTATAGGGGCTGAGCGGATAATCCAAAAAAAAAAGTAATCCAGAATAATGGGCTCTTGGCTCCTGCAAGGTTATTCCCTTTGTTTAGATGCGTGAAAGATCGTGCTGACGATGGAAGCGAAAATTTCCTAACGGCTCTTTGATTTGAATTATACTGTGTGGCACCAAATCTTCGCGGTGTTTAGAGGCCACCCTCTATTAAGCCACCAGTTTTCAAAATCTCAAAATAATTGTAAAAGAGAACGGTAATTTTAACCTTTGGCCACCACGAGTGCCGATAAGTCGATAATCGATGACACTATAAAATAACTATCTATAAAATTGATTGATACATTGAAAATCGATTAAAACCGATAAAGGAAAAAAATGTGACCAATCGACAATTATCGATATATTTACAGATTTTTATCGGACTTATAGATTTTATCGGCGCTAAAATTTCGATTTCTTTCAGCAGCTTTAAGCTGTCAACATTGACAATAAGACAGCTTGACGTTTATGAAGCATTAATAAAGTGATAAGGTAGGCGGCGAAGGGCCGGCACGCAATGACATCCATGACGTTAAAAACAACAAATAAGAACGTTTAATCATACACGAGGCGTCCCTGAATGACTCACAAGTATCGTACAAAATAGCCATCACATGTATCCACTAGAATTGCGGGAAAGAAATCGATTAAGGCAAGAAAACCCTTAACAAAACAGGTATGAAAACACTTGAGAAACTTGAGGTCATTTCACAGTGGCCTCGTGTACGACAATGGCGAGGCCCCCGTGCGCATGCTTCTAATAAACAAAGGGGAAACCCGTTGGTGAGAATACCAGCAGTTACATGGCTCGCCAAAATGTAAGCCTCGCTTTACATAAAAAAAAACAACTGTAACTAACACGATAACATTCATAAACTTATTTTCTAGAAACGCCGTTCATAAAAGTTCAGTCTCCTCGTTGGAAAATCTCTTCAGTTTTCGAAAGAAAGCAATACCCTACTACCCTAGTAGCGCCTAGAAGTAGTAGTCGTACTAGCAATAGTAGTAGTACTATACTACATGTACTGCATGTACTACTACTACTACTACTACTACTACTACTACTACTACTACTACTACTACTACTACTACTACTACTACTACTACTACTACTACTACTATAGTCGTAGTAGTTATTTGTAGCAATAGTAGTAGTAGTAGTAGTAGTAGTAGTAGTAGTAGTAGTAGTAGTAGTAGTAGTAGTAGTAGTAGTAGTAGTAGTAGTAGTAGTAGTAGCAGTAGTAGTAGCAGTAGTGGTAGTAGTAGTGGTAGTAGTAGTGGTAGTAGTAGTGGTAGTAGTAGTAGTGGCAGTAGTAGTGGTAGTAGTAGTGGTAGTAGTAGTGGTAGTAGTAGTAGTGGTAGTAGTAGTAGTGGTAGTAGTGGTAGTGGTAGTAGTGGTAGTGGTAGTAGTGGTAGTGGTAGTAGTGGTAGTAGTAGTAGTGGTAGTGGTAGTAGTGGTAGCAGTGGTAGTGGTAGTAGTGGTAGTAGTGGTAGTAGTGGTAGTAGTGGTAGTAGTGGTAGTAGTGGTAGTAGTGGTAGTAGTGGTAGTAGTGGTAGTAGTGGTAGTAGTAGTGGTAGTGGTAGTGGTAGTGGTAGTGGTAGTGGTAGTGGTAGTGGTTGATTTGGAAAGGAAATAAATTAGGGTAAGAAAGGTATACTGACTGTATACATAAACCATATTATAGTCCGCTGATGGGCTCAGAGGTACCTTGTTGTGGTGGTGGAAGTGGCGTATCTGGTGTCTGTCTACTAATTATTCACTTCGATATTTTAAGTTTTAACAACACCTAAACGCATTATTTTCTAATTTTCCAAAATTTTAAACATTCCCTCGCCTAATTTTTATACATTAAAGACATTTTTTCTAATAAATTAAATCTTGACTGAACAGTACTTTTAACAAGAAAGTACTTTTAACCAGAAATGAATGCCCCCTTAATATCTTACGAACGTTTTTGTTGTTAGTTTTATCCTCCAAAAAGCGTAAAAACTTTTGCAGTTACAAATGATTCATATTAAAAGCTGATAGGGGCCTCTGGAAGCTAGTGGTTTAGGTTCCGTGAAGCTTGCGTTTTTTCAATGTTGCTTTGGGATTGGTCACGCGAACACAGGTGAAAAATAGCCTGCGATGTTCTCCGTTGTATGCCTCATATAGGCAAGATAATAACTAATAACTGGGTTACAAGTGTTATCAACGATTATTCGTAATTAAATGAAGGATTATCCGTGAGCAGGATGGGCTTCTGCCTTGAGCAAATAATGTTGACTTGAACAAAGCGAAAGGTCAATATTAAAAAGGAGAAATATAATAAAATAAATGAGGCTTTTCTTAAAGTTGCAGCAGGAAAAGAAAATTTTAAGCTTTCTACACACTTTAATTTTTCTGCGTTTTCTTTGGCTCATTATTCGGTTTCTTTTTTCTTTCTTGCTTAGAGTGTGTGAGCCTTCCCAATTAATCTCTGAGGTACCTGCGACAAAACCTAACCAAAAAACGGCATATAATACCACCAGGAGCTTCTAATAGACAAATTAACAACCACGACGGCGACAACGTGAAGTGAATTTGCGTCGTTTTTCTAGCTAGTTAAAATGCAGACAATAACAAAACAAAACAAAAACCACATCCAAAATGGGAAAGTGGGAAAGAAAGCGAAAAATTTGTCGTCGTTTGTTGACGTCATTTACGGACCGTAGTGTTAGTATCTCGAAAAGGATTACAAATGTTATAAAAAATGTGATGCATTAGCGGAGAGTTGCAAATGTCCGATCCTGGTCTATACAGGCGTTGGTGACCGCTTTAATTTGGAGAAATTAGCATAACGTCAAAACAGTGAATGTTGTAGCGCGGATTTTTGACCGGTTCGTAGGATAGGTTTGTCTTGAAATTTCAAGGTGTTGCAGTGAATCAATCTTAATGAAAGTTTTAGACATTATTATATACATTATGATCATGAAGATTATGCGAAGAGATTTTTAAAAAAAATTCGTTCGAGTCGTTTCAGAGTTACCCAAAAGAGCGCTAAAAGTCCAATTTTGAATGAAGTTGCACTTAGACAGGTGGTGAGAAAACGGGTTAGTTTTTAAGATCGCAAGAACGAAAATACGCCTAAATTTCGTAGCATCGAAATATGAGATAATTTGAAGAATAATTTGGGTCATTTATAACGTTTTCATTAAATCAGCTGATCAAATAACCTATCACGGCTATTGAAAATTTAAGGTTTGAAATATATTTTCGTTTTAGTCGAATTCAAACATACAGAAATTTTAACTTCTACGGTGGTCATTTGCTAAACACCAAACTTTAAGTTCTTAGTGTTGGATTTTCAGTAGCTGGTCTAGATCACGCGAAATTAAGCGTTTATCAATTTCAAAGTGTTTTGTTTATTGTTGTCATAGTAATATCGATTTTACTAGAACCTACATTTTGACCAATTTCAATCTATAGTCAATCATTGGTGAAAATTTTATAGCGATCAGATAAGGATAAAATCACTACTAAAGCGATTGAGAAAACTCGGGATGGCCTCTGAAAAACTATATCGAAACTTAAGCTAATGTTTTTTCGCTTATACAAGGTGTAATAATTATCTTGGTTGGCGAAAGCAAAAAAAATAAAAAGAAACCTTGGCAAGAACAGTCAAAAAGTAAAAATTACACTCACATAAGAGTTCTGTTTCCATGCACTTTTCTGAGACTA
>OZ037992.1:46971100-47108600 GCA_964035705.1 Porites rus
TATCAATCTTGACAATATTTCCAGCTCGCGTTCCTGGTCACCTGAAAAGTGACGTTTAGTGCACAATCGGAGCAGGTCAGCACAAACGTTCCGTTCTTTTAATCAACTTATTAGTAATCATTTGAAATATTTTATACTCGATGATATTCAAACAACCAATTTCTTACCGTCTCGTCCGTTATTACATCATTCTGTCCAGATCGCTATCACCGAAAAGGCGTCATCAAGATAAGTCTGCGAGCAGTCTCATTTTTCTTTTGGAGACGGTAGAATTCGAGCACGCGCGATGGGCGAGCGGCGAATCAGCGAGAAATGGCATTTCCAAGACTCCAAATTGAAAAATTTTCTAGGGGAGCATGCCCCCAAACCCCCCTAGGCCAGGCCGCTTCCGGCGCTACAACTTTTCTTCCCCGCGTGCGTACACCCTCAAAATCTCACGCTACGTCCACCCTGAACAGTTCCTGTAAAACGGTTAAAACATTGTCGTGACAGTTATGTTTCCAGTCCCAGACTACATTCCTGTGGTATGTCACACGGCCTTCACATCGGCTCTCACCAATTGTTAGGGAATGGTTGACAGAGGCTCAAGACAGGGGTCAAGATGGGCTCAAGATGAAACTAAAATAAAAGCCTGTCCCCTAATAATTAAGATATTGGATTTTAGTGGTCTATTACCAATGCTGCGTTCTGATTGGTTGACTTACTATTAGGCTATATGTCAGTAGCCCACCAGTAGCGAAAAGCGCCGGCTTTGAAAACCAAAACAGTGGCGGCTGAATCGCGTTCAAGTGCTAGGTAAAGTTGTTTTGTCTCGATATTTTTGACCAACTAGTAAGATTTTACTAAAACAATTATCCCTATCGCCCATATGGCCTCCGAGTCAATAACCCATTCGGGCTCGAGGAATAATTGTTAACTATTACTTTAGTTATAGATGCAATTGTCTAAAAAGTTGCAATATAAGAATCTTGCATTGTAATGTTCGACAATGTTTGGACAATTTGGCAATTAATTAATGTCTCAGCGTCAAGTTTGCAATGAAACCTGGACCTGCCAATAGACAGGTCCTAAAATCGGACCAAGTGAGTAGCCTGGTAGGTGGTGCAGTATAGCAGGTCCCATGCAAGGAAGCAGCCTATCTTGCCCGACTTGTGAACGAAATCGATTATGTGCGATTACGATTATGAAAAGTGTTCGTTTCAGCTATAGTTTGTTTGATAGTTATTATTTTTTGGTGCTTAAGGCTAGTAAGCCGCTGTTGTTTGGTCCCTCACGTCCTAGTAATTGCAAAGGCGGTCTATTGGTCGAAAAGGATAACATTATTTTGACCACATTTATAGAAAAAATAGAATGGTGCTTGCTAAAGATAAGGTTTAGTGTATACTGAAATGTAAACTTTTGATAACCAATGTATAGAATTGCATTGTAGAAAATTTCGGAAAGGAAAATTGATACAAAAACTAAAGAATGAATAATGAATATCACGAAAAAAATTGAAATGAATAATGAATAATTTGGAGAAAAAAGCAAAGAATAATGAATAATCGTGATCCCATTATTCAGCTTCCACCCCCGATGAAAAATGGTCGATACTTTAATTTCCGGGATATTTGTGACCGGAATTTACGGGATACGGGATATTTGGTCAAAAAATTACAGGGATACGGGATATTAAGACCCCCCGTTATGGGGCCTCTTTTTTCAAAATTATATATCGACAATTTAAATAAGCAGATGAATTAAGTATTAGTCATGAGATTCGATGTCAGGTTTGCAAATAATAGGACCTCGAGTTACCAAACACTTTTTTGAATTACAGTAGAATGTTATTTCTCTTCTGAAAAGACTGTCGATTGCAAATTACATTTTCTTTCTTGTATTGATATATTTAATGCAGTTAGGATTTCTGAAAATATTTGCTGAAGCATACGGATAGCATCACGATCTAAATCGTGAACTTTTACAAGACGTTTCTCTTTAATGATAATTAAGTTTCTTTAACTGTTGCTAAAAACTATGCACTTCAAACTTTCGTTTGGTTATCGTTACTTGTGTAACTCTTTTCAATCTTTCTAGATTCCGCATAAAAATGTTGCTTGGGTTTCATAGTCTTTAAATTTTTTAGCATGCGTAATTGACTCTTAACCCACACAGAAGCCTTTTGTTATAATTATTGGAAACAGCTTTCTTGAATCATCTGTTTTGTTAGAGACCTAACTTGCTTCAGGGCAAAACGTAGTGTTTAACTAAACCACAACTGTTCCTGAAAGTCGTAAAATTCGTTTTTATTCTTTTCATGTGCCACTTTTTTTTACCATCTAAGTATGAAAATGCCGTTAAAAAATAGTGTTCAGTTAAGGTAGCAGCGAGGCAAATCGTGCTCTTATTTCGTCCCGATGCCAAATGGGAATAAAGTTAAAAGGTCTGATTAATGCTGTTTGACGCCGTAACAGGTACATGTGTGGTTACTTTATTTTCAAGACGCTTAGTCTGAGCTCTTGCACTACCTAGTATGACTCAATCAATGGTACAAGGAGGTGCGAAGAGAATAAGTAGGAAAAAAACGAGATTCATTTTATAAATGATATCTATTCGTAGTTTTCACAATGCGTCAGTCACCAACACTCAACAGCAAAGAATTATCAATTATCCTAAGATTTTGCTTTAATTAAGTGTCAAAGCAGCTAAAAATTTATGTTTTTACAAGGTTTTACTCCGAAAGGGTTCTTTGTTTTGTGATAGAGTACGCTTGAATTTCTAACCTTTTGTATGACACGGCATTTACGTGGCAGCCGAGAGAGTTGCCACGTAGACTTAGTTCGGGGGATGTGGCTAGGCATTCGTAGCATAACATACTACTAACAGTGCTCGTATACTTCTAAAATTACGCCAGTTTTTGTAAATTACGCTCATTTAGCAAAAATACATGCAGAAATTACGCCTGTACTTTTTACTTTATATTTGGTAAAAACTCCTCCATTACTGTGCAATTAACACGTAAAAGGCAAACAAATTTTCCCTATCCATAGACTAGAAACTTTGCTAGCTCATAATTCATCATAAATTACCTGGCCAACAATGTCTTGCAAAGTATTTGCGGTGAACGACAGCTTGGATAACCGAGATGCCCATGCGTTTAGTCCTGTGGAACGAATTCTGTGACACTTCCTGTGGGACGCAGGTCCAATGAATGTTACAATAAGGGGACAAAAAGTAATAATCTTGTCACTTAAATTTGCCTATGACTTTGATCTCGAGCCAAAAAATTGGCTGCATGATCAATAAATGAAAATTTCGTGCTGTAAAACTAGCTAAAAGGGCAAATTATGCTAGCATTGCTTTTTCAGAAAATAGGTACTAGTTGAAAATTACAGTCGTAATAATATACACGAAAAAATTGCTCAATTCTGATCGGCTGAGAAAGGAGTGCAGCTCCTCTGTAACACGAGTGCAAAATGTGTAACACGAGTGCAAATTACAAATGCTTTCTGATTGGCTGAAAACACAAAAGAAACCAACAAGAACCAATCAGATAAGAGCTGTTTTAACAACACAGATTCAAGAAAATGGCCATGGTTTTCAGCAGACGACGACGGGATTTAATTTTGTAAGCAAAACAACAATAGAAAAGTTAAAAAAATATATTCCAAAAAAACCCGAACACGGTAAAAAGTACGTCTTTCTCGCTAAATGTATTGAAAATGCGTTGCTAAAAGAAAAATACTGTCCACAAAATCGAGGAAAATGAGCCAGAGAAACTAAAAAACGAGGTACTCATAACAGACTACGCTAAAGTAAAAAAAAGAAAGAACAAAAACGGTTGCAACCACACGCAAACCATGACAGCTACACTCTTCAGGCATTTAAATGAACAAGGATTATTCAATGATAACAACAGGGATTTCAAGTCATGTACGTTATTTGTTGCTCTCTTTGAGTCTTTTGTGGAGCGAAGACCTCTATTAAAACATCCATGTGATGGTCTGTTTTTTTTCTACCTCAGTAGCAAACGAAACCGAAAATTTAAACTTCTGGTCCAAACTAAACCAATGGGCGAAAATACCACAACTCACATAATGAAAAGTATCCGTAGCTGGTACTAGCCTTAAAGAAAATGACAAAAAAGTTTACGAATCATTGTGCAAGAAAAACAACAGTCAGCTGAAGAAAGCAAAGATTGTAAGTTCAGAACATATCGTCAGTGTCACAGGCCACCGAGGTATAAATTTCCTTAAAGACTACGATAAAGCCGACGAAGAAGAGCTACGATGAATCTTGCAGTAGCCCAAATAAAATAATGAAAACTCCAGCGCTGAGAAAAAGCAAATATTATATTAATACTGACAGCTTCCGACATCACAACAACTGTGGCTCCACTCACCCATCGATGGTAGCGTCGAAAGAAAACAAATTGCCTCCTTCATTTTCGGGTTTTAAATCTCAAAAATTTGTCCACGAATCCAGCTATGATGGGGTCTCAGGAACAGACAATGATAAACAGTCGTTAAAAATCCTTATGCTCATGAAGTCGAGCACAGTTTATGGGGCAGGTTTATGGACGTTTGTAAGATTTGAGTCAATGATCTGACCAACTGCCAGTTTTGATATAAGCTTACAGAACTTTAAAAGGCCTTCAGATATATTTTCTCACCGCAAATAGAGAGAAAACGTTCTGAAGAGTATTAAGTTATAAATTTTTCTGTAGAAAGAAACCTTTGAGCGATTTTCTTGCTTCGAGGAGTTCATCTTTGAAAAAAGCAAATACCGGGAGGCCGGCTTAAAGTGAAACATAATTAACTTAAGCTTAAAGACTCAAGATTTTTAGAGACACTTTAATACGTGTCTTCGTGAATGAAAATTTTTGTCTCTGTAAAAGTTTCACCGAATTATATTTCCTTTATTGATTGTTAGTAGTCTCTCTTGCAATTTTAATCGCTTGTACGTGCCGTTTGTTTTCATCGTTCATAAACATCGCTTGCAAGAGTACTCAAAAATGTCGCGCGTATCAAACGCTTTATAAGATTTCACACCGTTATAACTGAAACTATTAAATAACAAAAAATAATAATAATAAATTCGCTATTATGTTGAAGCGTAACTCTATTAAAGTTCATTCAAACACTCGATCACACTGACAGCTCGCATTAGAAATGAGAACCGGCTGGCCGTATGCGTGATTTTGGAATTTGAACGGTTTCGCTAAAAGCCCACGATTGATCGTCCTGAATATTAACTAAGTGCAATTTATCTTGAAAAATTTCGAAATGCCGCATTCTGTCCGAAGGCTGTATGATAAATAGTACTGTTTCACCTCAGATGTGATGTATAAAGAGTATAAAAGGTTGTGGTTTACACACCCCAGATTTGTTGGCAAGAATTTGTAAAGTAAACCTATCGAACGCTAAAAAATTCGGCCTGATTTGTTTTCCAAGAATTTGTTTTCGAGGCCGAATCTACTATGATCAAGAGCCATTATGGCTCTTGAATGGAATCGAAGATGTTTGCTTTTTTTTTGGTGTACATATAAGGCTATCAACTCGATGTAAGAAATAACTTGGTAATGGGTTCATGATAACCGTCACGAATATAGAGACATTAAGTGACCACTAAGCCCACTATGAG
This sequence comes from Porites rus, assembly GCA_964035705.1. Taxonomy (NCBI): domain Eukaryota; kingdom Metazoa; phylum Cnidaria; class Anthozoa; order Scleractinia; family Poritidae; genus Porites; species Porites rus. The sequence goes on from OZ037992.1 coordinate 46,976,723, forward strand.
AATGTTGATGTCATTGCTGTAGTTACTGTAGTTGGTGTAGTTAGTGTAGTTGGTGTAGTAGTTGTAGTTAATGTGGTTAGTGTAGTTGGTGTAGTAGCTGTCGTTGGTGTAGTTGGTGTAGTAGCTGTAGTTGGTGTAGTTGCTGTAGTTGGAGTAGTTGCTGTAGTTGATGTAGTTACTGTAGTTCCTGTAGTTGGTGTAGTAGCTGTAGTTGGTGTAGTAGCTGTAGTTAGTGTAGTTGGTGTAGTTGGTGTAGTAGCTGTAGTAGGTGTAGTTAGTGTAGTTGGTGTAGTTGGTGTAGTTGGTGTAGTTAATGTAGTTGGTGTAGTTGCTGTAGTTGAAGTAGTTACTGTAGTTCCTGTAGTTGGTGTAGTAGCTGTAGTTGGTGTAGTAGCTGCAGTTGGTGTAGATAGTGTAGTTGGTGTAGTTGGTGTAGTAGCTGTAGTAGGTGTAGTTGGTGTAGTAGCTGTAGTTGGTGTAGTAGCTGTAGTTGCTGTAGTTGGTGTAGTAGCTATAGTTGGTGTAGTAGCTGTAGTTGGTGCAGTTAGTGTAGTTGGTGTAGTAACTGTAGTTGGTGTAGTTGGTGTAGTTGGTGTAGTTGCTGTAGTTGGTGTAGTAGCTGTAGTTGGTGTAGTTAGTGTAGTTGCTGTAGTTGCTGTAGTTAATGTAGTTGGTGTAGTTCCTGTAGTTGCTGTAGTTGCTGTAGCTGGTGTAGTAGCTGTAGTTGCTGTAGTTGCTGTAGTTGCTGTAGTTGCTGTAGCTGGAGTAGTAGCTGCAGTTGGTGTAGTTGCTGTAGTTAGTGTAGTTGCTGTAGTTAGTGTACTTGGTGTAGTTAGTGTAGTAGCTCTAGTTGGTGTAGAAGTTGTAGTTGGTGTAGTTGGTGTAGTTGGTGCAGTTGCTGTAGTTGCTGTAGTTGGTGTAGTAGCTGTAGTAGGTGTAGTTAGTGTAGTTGGTGTAGTTGCAGTAGTTGCTGTAGTTGGTGTAATAGCTGTAGATGGTGTAGTTAGTGTAGTTGATGTAGTTAATGTAGTTAGTGTAGTTGGCGTAGTTACTGTAGTTGCTGTAGTTGCTGTAGCTGGTGTAGTAGCTGTAGTTGGTGTAGTTAGTGTAGTTGCTGTAGTTAGTGTAGTTGCTGTAGTTGGTGTAGTTGCTGTAGTTAGTGTAGTTGCTGTAGTTAGTGTAGTTGGTGTAGTTAGTGTAGTAGCTGTAGTTGGTATAGAAGCTGTAGTTGGTGTAGTAGCTGTAGTTAGTGTAGTTGCTGTAGTTAGTGTAGTTGCTGTAGTTAGTGTAGTTGGTGTAGTTAGTGTAGTAGCTGTAGTTGCTGTAGTTGGTGTAGTTGGTGTAGTAGCTGTAGTTGGTGTAGTTAGTGTAGTTAGTGTACTTGCTGTAGTTAGTGTAGTTGGTGTAGTTAGTGTAGTAGCTGTAGTTGGTGTAGATGCTGTAGTTGGTGTAGTTGGTGTAGTTGGTGTAGTTAGTGTAGTTGCTGTAGTTAATGTAGTTAGTGTAGTTGGTGTAGTTACTGCAGTTGGTGAAGTTGCTGTAGCTGGTGTAGTAGCTGTAGCTGGTGCAGTAGCTGTAGTTGGTGTAGTTAGTGTAGTTGGCGTAGTAGCTGAAGTTGCTGTAGTTGCTGTAGCTGGTGTAGTAGCTGTAGTTGGTTTAGTTGCTGTAGTTAGTGTAGTTGCTGTAGTCGGTGTAGTTGGTGTAGTTAGTGTAGTAGCTGTAGTTGGTGTAGTAGCTGTAGTTGGAGTAGTTACTGTAGCTGGTGTAGTGGCTGTAGTTGGTGTAGTTAGTGTAGTTAGTGTAGTTAGTGTAGTTAACGTAGTTGGTGTAGTTGCTGTAGTTAGTGTAGTTGTAACACAAAACTACACCAAACTACACCACCTTCATCAAACTAAACCAACTACACAAGACTACACCAAGTACACAAAACTACACCAAAGTACACATACTACACCAAACTACACCAAACTACATCAACTACAGAAAACTACACGAACTACAAAAAACTACACCAAAGTACACCAAAGTACACCAACCTACACCAACTACAGTAAACTACACCCACTACACAAAACTACACTAACTACACCAACTACACCAACTACACTAACTACACCAACTACAGCAACTACACCAACTACACCAACTACAGCTTCTACACTAACTACACCAACTACAATAACTACACCAACTACACCAACTACACCAACTACACCAACTAGAGCTACTACACCAACTACACCAACTACACTAACTACAGCAACTACACTAACTACAGCAACAACACTAACTACAGCTACAAGACCAACTACAGCTACTACATCAACTATAGCAACTACACTATCTGCAGCAACTACACTAACTACACCAACTACAGCAACTACACTCACTACACCAACTACAGCATCTACACCAACTACAGGTACTACACCAACTACAGCAACTACAGCATCTACACTAACTACACTAACTACAGCAACTACAGCAACTACAGCAACTACAGCAACTACATCAACTACACCAACTACACTAACTACACCAACTACAGCACTACACCAACTACAGCAACTACAGCAACTACACCAACTACAGCTACCACACTAACTATACCAACTACACTAACTACATTACCTACACCAACTACACCAACTACAGTAACTACAGCTACTACACCCTACTACAGCAACTACACTAACTACAACTACACTAACTCGGCAACTACACTAACTACAGCTACTACACCAACTACAGCTACTACACCAACTACTGCAACTACAGTAACTACATCAACTACATTAACTACACCAACTGCACCAACTACACCAACTACACCAACTACCGCAACTACAGCTACTACACCAACTACAGCAACCACAGTAACTACAGCAACTACATTAACTACACCGACTACAGCAACTGCAGGTACTAGATCAACTACACTAACTACAGCTACTACAGGTACTACACCAACTACCGGAACTACAATAACTACACCAACTACAGCTACTATACCATGGAGGTACAGCTACTACACCAACTACAGCAACTACAGTAACTACATCAACTACACCAACTGCATTAACTACTGCAACTACACCAACTACACCAACTAAACCTACTACAGCAGCTACACTAACTACACCAACTACAGCTACTACACTAACTACACCAACTACAGCTACTACACTAACTACACCAACTACACTAACTACACCAACTACAACTACTACACCAGCTACAGCAACTACACTAACTACAGCTATTAAACCAACTACAGCAACTACAGCTACTACACCAACTACAGCTACTACGCTAACTACACCAACTACAGCTACTACACCAACTACACCAACTACACTAACTACACCAACTACAGCTACTACACTAACAACGGTAACTACGCTAACTACACTTACTACAGCAACTACAGCAACTACACCAACCACACCAACTACACTAACTACACCAACTACAGGTACTACACTAACTACAGCTACTACACCAACTACAGCAACTACACTAACTACACCTACTACAGCAACTACACCAACTGCACCAACTACAGCAACTACACTAACTAGAGCTACTACAGCAACTACATCAACTACATCAACTTGAGCAACTACACCAACTACAGCTACTACACCAACTACACCTACTACAGCTGCTACACCAGCTACACTAACTACACCAACTACAGCTACTACAATAACTTCACCAACCACACTAACTACAGCTACTACACCAACTACAGCTACTACAGCAACTACAGCAACTACAGGAACTACATCAACTACAGCAACTACACCAACTACAGCAACTACACCAACTACAGCAACTACAGGAACTACATCAACAACAGCAACTACACCAACTACAGCAACTACAGCAACTACTGCGACTACACTAACTACACCTTCTACAGCTACTACACCAACTTCACCAACTGCACTAACTACAGCTACTACACCATCTACAGCTAATACACCAACTACGGCAACTACAGGAACTACAGGAACTACATCAACTACAGCAACTACAGCAACTACAGCAACTACTGCAACTACACTAACTACACCTACTACAGCTACTACACCAACTACACCAACTGCACTAATACACCAACTACAGCTACTACACCAACTACAGCAACTACAGTAACTACATCAACTACAGCAACTGCACCAACTACATTAACTACACCAACTACAGCAACTACAGCAACTACTGCAACTACAGCAGCTACAGCAACTACACCAATTACACTAACTACACCTACTACAGCTACTACACCAACTTTACCAACTACACTAACTACAGCTACTACACCATCTACAGCTACTACACCAACTACAGCAACTACAGGAACTACATCAACTACAGCAACTACAGCAACTACAGCAACTACAGCAACTACTGCAACTACGCTAACTACACCTACTACAGCCACTACACCAACTACACCAACTACACTAACTACACCAACTACAGCTACTACACCAACTACAGCAACTACAATAACTACATCAACTACATCAACTACACCAACTACATTAACTACACCAACAACAGCAACTACAGCAACTACACCAATTACACTAACTACACCAACTACAGCTACTGCACTAACTACAGCAACTACAGGAACTACATTAACTACAGCAACTACTCCAACTACAGCAACTACAGCAACTACTGCAACTACAGCAACTACAGCAACTACACTAAGTACACCTACTACAGTTACTAGACTAACTACGCCAACTACACTAACTACAGCTACTACACCAACTACAGCATCTACAGTAACTACATCAACTACAGCAACTACAGCAACTACAGCTACTACACCAACTACAGCAACTACAGCTACTACACCAACTACACTAACCACACCAACTACAGCTACTTCACCAACTTCAGTAACTACAGCAATTACATTAACATTCTCATAGTGGGCTTAGTTTTCACTTAATGTCTCTATATTCGTGACGGTTATCATGAACCCAATACCAATAACTTAGCCTATCCCTTACATGAATGTGTCCTTAACTTAACTGATTTGTGGATCACAAGTTTATTGTTTGATTTAAATTATAAATTTATTAATGGGAGCTTTGCTTTTAGCCCTAGACATTTCAATGGTTGAAGTTTCCTGATGAGTGTGGTCATACAATTTTCGGACCATACGAAACAACACTGTCGCAATAAACGATCAGTGATTACTCCTGAAGCCTGAACTCCTGTGATTATTAATAGTCAGTGCTCTTCAATTAATTGAATTGAGCGCTCTACGAAATACGTTCTACCCAGAATACAAGTATTTATATTACATTTCCCGTATTCTGGATTGTATCTATTAACCTGCGTGGCAGGCCTTTGAAAGTAAAGGGAAGGGGATTCCGGGCGAGCGAGAAGGGCGAAAAGCGCGCAAGGGGTGGGGTAGGAAACACTGGCAAGGACGCTAATGTCGTTTTCTTTGTTCACATCTACCAGAGAGATAAAGAAATCCTGATTGATTAGAATTCCAAACAAGTCAATCACAGCCTTAATCATTTCATTTGGTCCGCGTTTATTCGAAATTTTCAGTTTGTTTGTGACGACATCTTTTTGTTGTGGTTGGTTCGTGCGTTTCTCGACCTGCCGCATTACCACCGAGAAGCATTTTGGAATTGTTTGTTCCTCTTAATAGATTTTTATTTTTGTGATCAACCTGAGGTAATTTTTGCTCGTGAAAACAAAATAATAATAATAAAATAAATAAATAAATAAATAAAATAAAATAATTGGTCTTGTGCTGACGGCCGCAGGAAGACTTATTTTGGTCTTGCGTTTGACGATTTGGCCGTGCCGTGGTGCCCATTCTCAGGGGGCTTTTGACAGTGCACGGAGCATGTGAATGCTTTTTGTCGCGTGTTCGGCCTTAGAAAGAGTCTGGTGGTTTGTTCGACCTTGGAAAGTGTTTAATCATATGTCCGACCTTTCAAAGAATTTGGCCGTGTGATTAGATTTAAGTGTTTTACAGCGTGTTCGAGGGTTAACGTTTAAAGGGTTTAGTCGGGTGGTCGTCTTTTAGGACTCGGTAGCGTGTTCTGGTAAACAAATGGTGTCTTTTCCCCCTTCACGCCCCTGCCGTGATCTGAAGGGAAATCTAAACTAATATATATAACTTGTCTCGGGATAGGTTCCTGCTTCTGTCGGGATAGTGGGTGTTACCTATGTTTTTTGTTGTTGTTGTTTTCTTTCTGTAGTTGTTTTGTGTGGGTGTAAAAAATAATTACAACTTCTCGACCCCAAAAACCGGGGTTTTCAACTTAAAATGATATATATTTTATATTATTAAGCAACCTTTGATTAACTTCTGTTCAAGATGGGCAAATAGCTGAAGTCATGGTAGTCGTACAAGTACGCATTGAATGAAACGACAAATTAAAACAAATCAAAACAAAGGAAAAAAGAGCAAAAGACGAAAACATTAAGCCAGGCTTTAGATCAGAAGTAGTCCTCATTTTTCCTAAGGGATAATAGAGCGAAAGAAACGTCAGCGCGCGTAAAAATCACCCCACGCGGGAAAGGCGAGACGCGGTGGGGTGATTTTCACGCCCGCTCGCAGTTTCGCTCGCTCTACTACCCCTGAGAAAAAATTGGGACTACTCGTAGTCTTACCAGGCTTTAATTGAAGGCCGAACTATTTAACAGTACAGATTGAAATGAGAAAGGGAACAGGAAAAGTGACATTGGAAAAAAAAGCCACTCCCCTTTTTGAAAAAACTTTCATTTCCTTTTGGTATCGCATGGTCATAGATGTTCAAGACATCTTTGCGGCAGTTTTTCACAACATTAATGCCTCAGACAGGTGGCGGGGGCGGGGGGGGTGGGGGGGTGGGTGGTTGAATAAATAATAAATATCGGGTACTGAACAATAGTTTTAACGCAAAAAAGACGCAATACTCAGTTGCCTCGAACTACATTTTATTATGTCCCACTGATCATTACAATGTTTAGAAAGCTCATAAATGTTACGCATTGAAGGATGTCAATGACGGTACCAGGGGAAATTTAAGACGTCGACGGTTATTTCTCTCTTATCATTCTTATTTTCATTAACCTTTTGGTAAAGGTATCCTAATGAGTTCACTAGCTCCATTTAAGGGAGTCCGGATTCCGGAATACGGGAAATTTCGAAATGCAGAATCAAGAATCCACTGCGTGTAACCCAAAATCTAAGACTGTCTTACATATCTTTACATTGGGGCACATTGGGGCAAGTTCAACCTTCTTGCTGTGTTGGGTGTCCCGTTCTAGTTCTTGAACTCAAATCATGCATGCTATGTCCAAGTTGCGATAGAATTCCCCCCGGTCCCCCAAGATTATCATTGCTTTCAATGCTGGGATTACACTATTTTCAATAATTTGCAGAGTAATAATAAAAGGTTTCTTAGTACATGAACAAGTAAAAACTATCACGGATAAAATCAAACTACATGCACACATCGTAAATTTAAGCTAAATGAATATAGAGCCAAGGTATGGGTACCTGCACGCGGTCGTCGATTTCGTCGCTTGTTTAAAGATCTTAGATCAAATCGTCATTTTTTCTTGCGAAATCGTCGCATGTCAAGAATTGTTTTGAGCGGCATTAAGCGCTAAGAGCGAGCTCAGCGCAACCACAACGACGACGGAAACGAGAAAATAATAATAAAAAAAGCAACAGGTTAATAAGCACAGCGAAAACACTGAACGTGCAGCACACTATCTTTGCCGTCATTGCATGACTAACGCTGTGTTGTCAAACTTTATTGAGATGGTAATTCGATCGTCTCTTCACCAACTTGAGCGATCGTCGCAATTTCGATGCCCTCGGAAATACCCATACAGAGGCTCAATTTAGTTCCAAATGAATATAATTTTAAACTCTACAGTCATATTACCTGAATGCTAAAATTTCTCATACAACCCTTTATCTGTACTGCTTGGATTTCGAAATCCTCTAATCTTAGGACTTCCCGATATTTGACCACTTTATTTAAACCCTTTATTGCTAACGTTTCGTAAAAGTACAAAACTTGTCAACGTTATTATACATGCACCTATAGTCTTGAGCAGCGAGAGTAAACTCAGTTTGAAAAACTTGAACACGGTCTCAGTCTGTTCCTGGAAAACTTTGTGGTTATCAAGCTAATTGTACAGTACGAGTAAAACAGGTACAAAACCACGATTTATTGCTGCACATTTTGAAACTGGTCATTAACAAAAGTATAACAAGTTGTCTTTAACCATTAGTAAGGGAGCATGTACATGTTCAATGAAGCCTTAGCTCTTTAAGCTCTGAGCGTTATAATACAGTAGGAAATAACGGATCTGCTCCTCTGAAAACAAACTTCTTCTGACCAGGTGTTAAATACTTGTACATCTAAATATAAAATAATCAACGAGTCAAGCGGCATGGACAATAAGCAAACTAATTAAGAAACCAGATCAAAACAGCTGAAACTATGTTTCGCCCATGGAAGGTAATCCGGTTTCCAGAATCCGGGAAATGTTTGCTTGTGGAATCCGGAGAGGGGTCTCAGGAAGTCCCGTTCTTATGCTACTTTTTAAGCCCAATTACCAGCCGTTATATGAGCCCATTGGTGAGTTTCCTGCAATTGGAAGTTTCGGGTAAACTTTGGACTCGAAATGTTCCCCCAAAGGGGTCACGAAAATGCTTTGAGTCCGAAAAATTTCCTGGTCTTTCGACTGAACTCTGAAACGAACACCAGGACGAAAACTGGACTACCTTAAAAGGCTGGAAAACGAGCATAACCGTTAAAAGATGTTTTCCAATTTTTCTTCTCTTTTTTAGAATCCCACCTCACTCGGAGATTTTAAATTTGTAAATTGTTCGGCTCAAACGGCCAGTTCCCACAAATACGAAGCACTCCTGGTATAAGTTTTAACCTTTCCTACCTTTCTCTTTTCAGAACATCCTGGAATTCCTTTGGACCATTCCTCTTTCTTTTCACAAAAGCTGGTATGCAGAGCGCAGCGATTTTTAAGTGACGAAGCCTGCCCATAAACAACGGTGTTGATGGTGTGTTTCTCTTAATTTAACAGGCATTTTGTAATTTCCTAATTTGGCTGAATTTCGTGACAAAGCTCCTTTAAACACGAAACAGCTTAAAATAAACTACTGGCCAAAAAAGATCCACTAGTAAGTAAATAGTGTGCTCTTTGTACCAGTATACATCTGTAAAGAATATGTAATACATATACATTAGCATGGAAATGGGGCATATACCATCATGTCCCATCATAATTGCAGCCTTAGTAGAGGAAACTGGTTATGAAAGCCGGCAAACTTAAAAGATCAAATCAGCGGTGCCGCAGTTTATCTTGATTAAGTTGGAAGCTTAACAAATTGATAAGAAATTGATTGAATAAATTAATGCAACGTTGTGAAACAACAACAACAACAGCAACAAACAAACAAAAAAAGCAAAATGATAGGAATGTCATTGAACGCTGTGCACCGTCGAACAAACAAACGTATAACAAAGAGATCTGACAGGCTTCATAACCATTTCTCATTTCATACCTGCTGCGTTTATTTTGCGGTTGCAGAACGGGAACGTCTGAGAAATTCGATTATTCTATAATCTCGTTTCCAGCGTTCTATCTTGCCTCGAGAAAGAACTTTGGTTGCAGCTGGTCGTGTGACTTTCTGTGATAATGGACTCCTCATCAGGGTAGGGTTTTTAAAAACACCCGAACTCTGAAGTTCAAAAGTTAACTGATGTTTTCGTTTTTCGCTGCCGTCAGTCATCTCGGCGGACCTGTTAGGAAACAAGGTATACGCACTACCCCACTCTTGAGGTCCTTGAGGCAAAACCACCGTGGGAGGCACGTGACTAGCCGCAACCAGAGTTCTTTCTCAAGGTAAGAGAGAGAACACTGGAAACGAGGTTGCTTGTTTTAACAATTTATGTTGGGTATACAGCTATAAGCAAGAGCTTTATAAAATTCAAAACCTCACCAATTAAAAAAATCGTTTGTTATACTGAGGACTTCGTTATATAGAGGTTCGTTATGTCGAGGTTCCTCTGTATATACATTCCAAATTAATAGCTGCCTTTATTGGATTTACTAATTAAAGCTTGATTAATCGCCAAAAATGCACGGTTCTCTAGTTTCAATAGCCCTCAGGGGCGGATCTAGGGGGAGGATGCAGGGGGTGCGCACCCCCCCCCCCCCCCGAGATGACCTGCGGTTTTCTAATACAACAGGTATTCTGCAAAAAAAAAAAAAAAAAACTATTTGGTTTATTGGTGTTGAAGTAGAGCAAGAGACGAGTGCACCCCCTCCTAAAAAAAATCCTGGATCCGCCGCTGGCCCTTGCTGTGAGCTTATATCCATGAACAGACTACACTTTTGAAACAGGGCTTACTGAACATCAAAGTCAGCCATAATTTAATCTATTAGATTGAAATGCATTTGCATTTTAAAGGTTTCCCTGGTGCATATTGTACCACGCATAAACATCAGCACATGTTTGACCTCTGTTATCGCTTTCGTAACAGTTCTTTAAGTCTTGTCCGTACCAAATTTGAAACTCATCTCCAACAGACACAGATATTGGAGAGGGAAGATTATTAAATCGAAGTTCGGTCTCATTAACACCTACACCTTCGATTCTATATGGATAGCCACAAGTTTCGTTCTTGTAAACTGCCAAGAAAAGAGCGGATCTGTTCTTGAACGTTAAGACAGTAAGGAGTCTCGTGTCTCCATAATAGGGATTGACACATCCCCAATAAGAAGGTGGGTATTTGGCGTTACATCTAATTGACCCATTAAGATGAACGAGTTTAAAGGTATAAATGACCCCACTCTCTGTGATGTTGAAAGCCCCATGTAGGTCATTTCGAGCTCCAAAGCAGACTGGGCCAGTATTGATCTTCTTCCACTTTTCTGAAAAACATTTGGACGCAAAATTTAAAACTAACTTAATACTTTAAGTCGAGCACGTGTTATTCTGCTTCCGATGAGTGTCAGTAAGTTGAAGTACACCTTTTGCTGTTCATTACAAGAAAATACGCAATCATTTGCGTGAAACGGCGACCAATAGTGCAAAGATACATTCATTAGCGCGAACATTCAACTATTTGCGCATAAATCAGATTCAATTGCGATTTTTGCATTTTAATCAACATTCAATAACACTTTTTGGCATTCATATGCGTCATTGGGAAAACAGAAGAAAAAAATATAGTTTATTGACACCAACATCAAAGTCATTAACCCCATCTTGAAAGTCAATAGGGACAACTGACATACATTAAAGTGCAAGGAGTATACTAATTCATTACATTTTTATGACACTGTTTGCAATTCAATAGCATTCCTGGACAACCTGAGGATGGATGAGACAAACATCAATGCGCCTGACCAATCAATTGAGTGTTCTTTACATTTAATATACAAAAATCGATTTTCAATTAAACAAGAGAAATTCAAACAAATTTGGCCTGAATTTCAGTCCGTTAAATGTATATCCCTCAAAAACCTCCTCATTTAAACATTTTGAGAGGTAGGTGTGCATGAAATGGTACCCCTTAGCCAGGGGGGTGGGGGAGGTGTCTCCAAGGAAATCTGTGGTACAGTCCCCCTGCCAGTATGACGTCACGTCTTGTGTCAGTAACTTTCAAAATGGCGAGCAAAGTGTTCATCGAATGAAACGGATCGAAATTTTATCACGGAAATACTGTTCCGATTTCTTGGATTTGAAGATTTTAAGGTTTCCATTGTCACAGAAAACAAGACTTAAGTACTTTTTTGGAATGAAATGTCCACTGGTGTAATGAATTTGAAAGATTCCATTCTATCTTCGAGCAAATTTTACGTGCAATCATACCGACCGGTCACACTTTTGAGGGCCAGTGCACAGCAAGATTGAGAAGTTTAGAGACAGAAATAGGAGGTTTCTCAAAGGATGTGTTATAATTCACAATGTGCGTATTTTCAGCTCTTCAGAGCTAGTGGAAGCCCATATCATTCCGCTCAAAGTTTGCTTGGCTGTAACGTTGCATGAGGAAGCTAAATGACAGGTATTTGTGAGAGACTGTGAGCATTGAATCTTGAGCATTGAATCTTGTTGCTTGAATCTTGTTGTTGAGATTGCTAGGGCTTTGCCCTTATTCCTGTTATACATCTTTGAATTTCCGGAATCGAGATGTCGGCCTCAGGTGTCGCTTTCAGACAACTTGAATACTTTTTCAACGATGTCGAGGGGGGAAGCATAGCTGTGTACGAATGGGGCGGGAATACCAGGCCAAATCTAGGTAGGCTGGCACCCCATCATACGGAAATACCACCGACTTATCGGGATCCATTTTTTCCTCGCCCGTGCCAGAAAGTCACCGAAAAACAGACACAATATTCATTACTCCAGCAGCTGCCGAGAAAAACATTTGATAGGTGATATTACTACGGTCATAGTCAAGGTTTGTCCTCGTTGGCCGCACACTTGGCGGTATTCCCTGTCGTGCCCCACCATGACTTCTGGCCTTCCAGGGTAAATATATAGCCGCAGCCGTCGATGAACACACAGTGGCGAAGTACGGCATGATTCTTTAAGCAAATTCAGGCCAATTTGAAGGGGGGGGGGGGGGGATTGGTATCGTTTAAGTAAAAATAGATTTTTGTATATTAAATGTAAAGAACGCTCAATTGATTTTACAAGTCTACAAGCGCATTAATGTATTTCTTATCCATTCTAAAGCTGTCAAGAAAAATTGTCCAGGAATGCTACTAAATTGCAAACAGGCTCGTACAAATGTTCATGAATAGCGTTTGCACTTATGTTTGTCTATTGTCCATAATGATTTTCAAGATGATGTTAATGACCGGAATGTTGGTGTTAATGAAAGTATATTTTTCTCTTTTGTATGTCGAATGACGCAAATGAATGCCCAAAAATGTTATCGAACTTTGATTAAAATGCAAAAATCGTTATTGAATCTGGTTTATGCGCAAATATTCGCTTTTTCACGCTAATACATGTATCTTTGCGCTGTTGGTTGCTGTTTCATGCAAATGAATGCGTATTTTCTCGTAAAAAACAGCAAAAGGTGTAATTAAGAGGACAAGGCTCAGGGAAAAGAAATGAAGGTGGTTATAGAATCTGGGGTTTTTCATGATAGGGATCGAGTTTAGAATGTATTACGAACTCGGGTATAGGGGATATTGCATGTTAGTAAAATCCAACTAGTGGTCTATTATCAATGCTGCGTTCGGATTGGTTGAACTACTACTAGACTATATGTTATAGCCCCCTAGTAGCGAAAGGTGCGGGCTTTTTGGCGGCAAAAAAAGGATTAAAGTCTAGCTTTTACTAGCTAATTTTTTTTTTATTCTCGATTTTTTGACCAACTAGTTGGAGTTTACTACTGTGACAATTATTCCTCTCGCCCTCATGGCCTCTGAGCAAGAGAGGATAAAGGGGACAGAGAAGGCATCCCTCATACACACCTTATTCCGCAGGTAATTAGTCTCGAGTTATTTTTAACACCACAAATCTCAAGGGGGATTAGACAACAGCCAATCACATGGTGCGAATGTGTTGCGCGTGGAAGACCCACGCTCAGAGCCACGCGCCCTTTACGAATTGACGCAGAACAAAATGGCGGAAGACGCGGAGAGCGATATTGCTATTCGTCTTGTCGACGAAAACGACTACAGAGAGATTTCTTCTAAAGCTGTGTTAGCGAAACGGAAATTAAAAAAAGAATCGCCCTTTCTCTCTAGTATAGAGCTAACAGTACAGCAGGGAAATCCTTAACACACTGAATATTCTCTCAGGATCATTTATAATTTACAGTTTGAAGAGAGTAATTTCTGGTTTGATATTTATTCTTTTATTAGTCTTTTATTATTCAACAAAAATAACACTTGGCGTCCTACTTGCTTTATTGTACAAACGACCGGTTTCAATAGACCGGCGAAAATTTATCATTTTATTAAAGCACGGAGGTTACGACAACTTCGAGTTAAACTGATTTCATGGGTTGTCAAAGAGTCCAGCGCTTCCCTTTTTTCCAGATGAGCGCCGACTCATTTCGCTTCAAGATTCAGGAATGCTCTCGATCTCTTTACGCTTTCATTGCCTTTCGCCCAACATGTTTTGCACGGCGTTTAGTCATGCGAAACCTCCACGAAACATCCAGGCAGCGCCTGAGGTAACTTTATCCCGATTCTAAAAACAACTCGACACGAATTACCTATGGAATAGGGTGTGTATGGGGGATGCCTTCTCTGTCCCCTTTATCCTCCCTTGCATTATATCAGCAACTGGTGTGCTGCAACTCATTTTGACTCTGAAGATGACTACCGCACAGGTTGTCGAAACGTCCATGTCAACAACAACAGTGCTATTCAGGACTTCGTTCACCCTGACGATCAAACTCAACCTAGTTATGAAATGACTCCTGGGTTTAAACCTTTCACAGAAGAACTTTACGTTTCAAAAACGGTCAAAGAAAATGCTCTTGCATCAGAGGCAAATCATGCTGACCAGAAACAATAAGCGCAAAAAATCATTATGTGTGTCACGACCTCTTAGCCTGAAAAAAGCGGTGGAACAAGCAGTATTTGGTACGAGGTAATAGTGGTGTGTTGCCTACCGTCCCCCTTTTTACACTCTGAAGCAATAAGCCCTGCGCGAAATACTCGCGCGAGAAATTTGAGAAAGATCCCCACTCATATACATTTCACCAGTTTGACAGCCGAAATCTAATTATCTCAAATGTGCCAAAAGTGAGCGGAAGAGGGTCGTAAAAGAAATGATTAAAGGCTCTCTCTCCTCCCCCTTTTTCGTTTTTTTCCGCCCAGTTCCCCTTTTCGCGTCCTCCCCACTATCTTAGATCCTGGAACAGCTACATGGTAAATGGCCCTTTTACCTCGGGAAATTGGCGAGTGTCGTGTGACCGGACTTTCCTGAGATAAACTTGCCGCATCTGTGGTTAAGTCAAAAAAAGAAAGAAACCGCCCACGACATTTAACGTGGTGAGTAGCTAGGATTTTTCGATACCCAAGACAAGAGAGCCAATCAGGTTTCTACATTTAACATCAACATGAAACCGCAACAAATTGCATTTTTTAAACGGGTTTCTTTAGCGCTGTCGAGAGAAAAATCGATGTTGACATAACATATTTTACTTTCAGATGGCAGTAACAGGGGCATTTTAAGGCAAACATTTGAACTGGTTTTTGGTCCAGATTTAGGAAGGATATTTCGCGAAAATATATTCTATTCCTGGCATATAATGCTGGCTCCCAGTCAAGGAACAGCTATAGCTTCGACTTGCTGTTTTAGTATTTAAGTGCATGACTTGATGTGCTTCAGCGTCCTTAACATCGAAGTTCGTTAAAATATCGGCCGTTTCCACAAGGACAACCAGGAACTCAGAACTGTTGATAATACTACTCCTCCACACTGCTAGTGGCCAAAGGTCCGTCAAATAAAAGCGACGTCCCTTTGGAATAAGTTGCAACCAGAGCTCAAGCTAAGAGAATCCGTTAAGGTGGCTCCGTAATTAATACAAGAGCATTTTGCTGTGACAAATTTTCCGTCATAACATTTTGGTTTTTAACGCGATGGCTGCGAAACTTTGCAAAGAACAACAGATATCATTCGGCAATAATACGAAATATTCCGATCTCACTGATGGTAAATATTTCTTGAGAAATTAGCGCTTAAAAGGACCCTACTGTGAAAGAAAATCGCGTCTAGTAAAAATATTGGCTGATATTTTTTACTGAAATTTCTGGTATCGGCTTTAATTGATATAATAAATATGCCAGAGGAATTTCAGAAAAATCGTTGTAGCAGAAGTCCGTAACTAAAAGTCGCTCAAAATTCAGCTGTGAAATTGTTTTAGAATTTCAAAAATAAATTACTATCAGGTAGAAGGAGCCACCAGTTTGAATTTTCGGAACAAGTAAATTCAACGTTTGCTAATTCTTAAAACAAAAGCCGATTACATATCGTGCTATTCCTTAAAAGTTTTTTTTTTTTTTAGTTTTAGAAGCACTATAAATTGCTCCAAACCATGCTCTGACGTCGAATGACTTGTTCTTTGACATTTTAAAACTATATCCCTTGGCAGTTTTGGCTCAAACTCCTGCTGCATACATTTTGATGTATCGCAATGCATTTTTAACGACTTTTACTGCTGTTCATTGCTTCCAACTCAGGAAAAAAGTATTGAGATTGGACGCTACCTCGTATCAGAGCTCAAACAGAACTGTCCAGCACCTTTGTTTATGACTACAAAATGAGCATGAGCGGCAGTTCTGCGAGGAATTCGCATATCACCGAGGGAGGAAGAACGACAATGATGACCAGATCCACTGTTAGCGATTTTACAAAATTTGCGAAAACTGCGACAAATATCGCAATTCTGTCGATTTTTCGCGCTACTTGCGATTTTTCGCAGTTCTTTGTCTTGTTAATGCTCACATTTCTCATGTTTCATGGTTACCCCTGCGAATATAGTTTTGTATCGGTTGATTTTCCCCTGTCCATCCCTGCTGAGGGGATTTTCAACGTGCAGTGTGACGTAACCAATCGGTAGTTCACCACGAAAAGGAGCCGTTCCACGGGTCAGAAGCGCTAAGTTCGAATCTTTTACCTAGTACGTACATTTCTCGTCCTCTAGAGGCCATGGCCATGGCTCGATGTTTGGAACTAAATTGACGTTTTCAATTAAGGAAGAGAAATCTTCGGTCTATACTCAAGCAAAGATTTGGAGTGATTGCAGTAGAAGAAAGGCAAGTAAGGCAAGTTTTGTAGGTTTTTCTTTTTTTTTTTTTTCGGGTAACTTAGGACAGCCGAGTTTTCTCTTGTCTTCTTTTTAGTAGTTAAGAAACCAAACCATTTACTTGGGAAACTTGCGAATACGGCGTTTATAGGCCTGGAAACGGTAAGAAACAATGCAGACACAACTCTTTATAAGATATGTATACTTAAGTAGCTGTTTATGAGCATTAATTCTAACCGGTTTTATCGATCTGACGATAAGTTACCTTACAAATCCTTATAATTTGGCTTTCAGTAGGCTTTTGTGAGCATAGGGGGCTCATACAATGTGTGTAACCGATTCTTATTTTATAGTTAATGCACTGGAATTACCGCAGTTTGCTTCACCTTTGGCGATATATGGCTAAGTATAAGTATATAAAGCCCCATTTACACAGCCGAAAATTTTTGGCACGGCTCGGATGAAAAAAGTACGCGTACCAAAAAAATTGGTTCGGCACGGATAGATTTAGTCGTGTAAACCACTTTGGCCCATCCGTGCCGGACCAAAATTTCACCCGTGCTCGGACCATGTCGAGAGGTAGTCCGAGCACGGATAAAACTGATACGCGATCCTGAAAATCTAGCCCAGCTCGGATAAAGTATGCAGTGTAAACGATTAGCCGTGCCGAGCTAACTTTTCTCTGATGAGCCTTCGTGCCTTTGGTCAGCACCAATGTGGGAGAGTATGTACAGATGAGCTTTTTCTTTAGTTCAATAGAAACCAAAAGTTCAATAAACACGACAGTAGTTCATTGACCACACGTTAGTTCATTGTTGAGCGTGGACAACATGCAGCTGCGGGGGAAATAGCCACAAATACGTTAGAATTTTTTGATATAAATTTGTAGCATTAACTAAGTGGTAAATACTTTTTCGTTAGTTCAGTGTGTTCAATAACCACACAATAATTCAATAACCGCACCAGTATTCAATGACCACCCATTTGTTCCTTGTGCGTAGACTACATGCGGCTGTGGGAATTCTAATGAACTTTTCGTCCGCCATGTTTTTACAGAGAAAGCAGCATGCGCACTAGGCAAGAATCGAGTACGCTGGCCGAGATGTTGAGCCTCTTTCCCGTACCAAATCATAATTTCACATCGTTTAGCACGGTAGAAAAAAGAACGTGTAAATGAGTAATCAGTACTATTTTTTTGGTACGCGTACCACTTTCATCCAAGCCGTGCCAATGGGGCCATTTTCTGCCGTGTAAATGGGGCTTAAACCAATGTTAAATAAGTGTTGAATTACGTTACTTGTGGTATATCGTCGTCCTTTTTCCTCACAAATGTCCAGTTTTTTTTTGAGCGATTTTGAAGGATTTTGAGTTCGCCGTTTACTGTTCCTTCAAAATCCTTCAAAATCGCTCAAAAAAACTGCTTTTTGAGGCAAAAGGACGACTATACCACAGGTAAGGTAATTCAACACTTATTTAACATTGATTTATATACATACTTAGCGATATATCGTTATAGGTGAAGCAAACGCGGTAAATCCAGTACATTTACTATAAAATAACAATCGGATACACACACACATTGTGTGGGCCCCTTGTGTTGTGAACAACATGAAGTACAATATCTTAGTACGTACCCAGATCACATTTCTCCCCTCTCCATTGTCTAGTGCATGAGCAGGCAAAGGTTTCTTTTTCTTCATCGAAAACACAAGAACCCCCATTACGGCATCCTGTCATTAGACAGCCCTGAAGAAAATACATACATTTACACTTTACCGCGATATGCTAAAACCTGTGCCCACTAACACCTGCTGCCTTTCGTCCTTTTTTTCCCAGCTTCCTTCTACGCCCGCCTCTGCTATAGCAAAAGAAAATGCTTTAACTGCAATAAAAAATTTCGATAAAATTTTGTTTAAAAACATTTTTAAGAAATATTAAAAAAACATTTAAAAAAAGACGACTTTATAATGACGTCCGGGTCCGAGAAAGTCGAAACGTCGTCATCTTTTTTTAACGTTTTTTTTTTAGTAGTTCTTGAATGTTTTTAAGCAAAATTTTAGCGAAATCTTTCATTGCCAAATATTTTACACAGGACTGATGATATATTAAATATTAGAATCAGCTAAATTAAACTGGGCTCTTTCATGTTACTTAAAAGCAGATAGTAAACTGTTGTCCTACCTTAAGAAACATTGAAAAAGTGGAGCCAGGTTGATCAGTAAGACTGGTGTCATCGTGAATCGTTAAAAACACATACTTATGCAGTTCACAATAGCCAGTACCCAATCGCTTCCCAAAGGACTCTCTGAAGTTAGTAGACGTACACCAGGAATGTCTTAAACATGCCTGACTGCATGACAACAGACTGGGTGAATCGATTTTCTTGACTGCTTGTCTTGCTAAGCGCCTATTTTCCTTATTCACCATGTACGCATATCTAAAGTTTTCCGCGGTTGTGAAAGCTGCAGTGACGATCAAACAAAACATGAGAGAAAAATTCATGTTCTCTGAGCACTTCTGTCAGCCAGTGTTTCTTCTCTTCTATCTTCTATGGTGCTTACACCTGTTGGGAAGGTTATAGTATAGAACTTGCCGACTTTCAGATATAAATTAGCATTAAATGGTTTGAATGGCAATTTGTCACATAACAAGGTATCAACTTATTTCTAATTTGGCGAATAAACACGCGAAACGGTACCTCTTAAATTTTCAGCCGTCCACACTTAACTAAGCGTTTTCAAAATTTTGATCGCTGGGTTACGGGTTGCAGGAAGCTCAACCCGCGTAAATAAAACAAACAAATAAATACTCGATCCGTTCACAAGTAAATAAGGATATACTTATACGTGTAGAGAAGAACTTGGTCACATATATGTGAAAAAGAAAAGTAATACAGACTCCAAGGAAAAATGTTCCTCTTAAGAAACATTCAAAGTAATTAATTATTTAATGCGGACGATATGACTAATTATTTAAAGAAGAAGACAATGTTAGGAGCCCAGAGTACAAACGATATAGATTACTCCTGGGTTAACCTCAGAAGGCAATTATTGCATCATTAGAAAATAGCCTATAGCTATAGAACGGTCGTGTAATATATACCTTAGTTATTAATTAAATAAAAGTTGCTTTGGCAGTTGGTCATTGGCAATAGCCCACATTCGATATATTAAAATTCTAACATGACTTCGACGCTTCAGAAATAAAATTGCAATTTTTTCACGACTTCATTGTCTCGCAATCCCCAGAAGAGACTTTAGCACAAAGTAAACCAAACCAAATATAGAATCATTGTAAAGGTGCCTCTGGCTAACTCGTGGATTAAATTATTTGAAAAATGAAAGCTGATAATGAACCTGCTATTAGTCTACCGATATTGTTTAAGTCTGTCAAAAAATGAAAATGTGTTTAAAACAACAAACGAAAGTAAGAAAACAAACGAAAACGGAAAAAGAAAAGAAAAAAAAAAAAAGAAAAGTTTCCTTTGTTGGGAATCGAGCCGCAGACCATAAATGTATAGGATCATCGCTGTATCTATTACGCCACACCATGAAGGGTGAAAAACCCATGCCAAAATTAACTATTTAACTATTCTGCCGGTAAACGTTGTTTGATGCTGGTAGAGCTTCATTTATGAATAATTCAAAGCTATATTCGAGGTTCTGACGGTGAAAGTTGTATTTTAACTCATTTCGTTGCATTTGAAATGGTCGACAAAGCAAAACTATCTCGAAGTCTCTTGTAGACGCCGTTGTACTACATTTACATGAGAAGAATTACAATTCAGTGACAATAAATATTTCTGTTTTTATTCAACAAAGAGACAGGCACATTTCATTTCAGAATGATATTTTCCAAAAAAAAAAAAAAAACTGTGAGATTCGGTGAGTCTTGTAGTGGGGCCGTAAGAAAAGTTAAAATATCGTTTGACTCACAGCAGAATTGTGCTGCCTGGACCCGCTTAGGAAGCCGAAGAGCAATTTCTGATATCTTCATCTTGTTTATTGCCTGGACGAGTCTAAAAGCTTCAAAAGTTCATAAACTTCTGTCTCAAAGTTGGCCATAGTACTAGTTTGTAACATTCAAAGTCCACATGAAGACAATTTCTAGTCCTATGGAAGCTACAAAATCAGAACATCAAAAGCTCTGGGCACAATGCACGCTCAGCACTTCGTTTGGGAACGATCGATCCACGTCAATTGTCGTTTTAATATCGGGCACTTTGGTGCGAGCCGAATAATTACGAAGTGCATTCTACATTTGGGTGACACTTTTGCATAAGGCAGTGCCCACAATAACTCGGCGTTCCTTACGCTACGAGTAATCCACGAGTTAAAAATGACCAGAATCATGTTAGAATTTAAATATATCGAACGTGGCCGTTGGGCAATTGTGCTTGGGGAACTCACCGTAATGATAATTATGCTTTAGTGACCAAGAAACAATAGCTTCGCAGCCCTTCGCATTGGGCAATTCCCAATCCCCAAGGCAACTGTTAGTGAATCAGCAGTATACGTTTCGCACCGATGCCTTTAATGTTTTTGAAAAGTACCTGTTGGCGGCATCGCACAAATTTAAAGGGAGTAAATTTGAAAGGTTTCGTCATTGTCTAGACAATGTGCAGGTGCGACTCGTTGCATCTTTCCAATCGTTGCCATGGCAATTTAGGCTCTGTTCACACTTATCGCAGATAGCTCTTGCGCCGGCGCGAGAACCATACCAGTAGTTATGCTTCAGAAATTTACGCCGTTTTGGTGTATTCCCTTTGGATTCCCCCCGCAGAAAGTGGATTCCCTTCATTACATATGCAGGATTCCCTCGCAAAAAAGTTGATTCTCCTCATATATGCTGGATTCCCTCCCAAAAAACTGTGTTCCTTCATACTAATAAATGGGTTCCTCCATATCTAATGAGCGCCTCTCTTATTAAATAGGCACAATAGGCTTGCCTACGCTTGCCTGCTAAGTAACTTTAGCCCAGTTTTCGGTCCGTCTATTAAAAAAAAAGTAGAAATACGAGAAGTGATCACATAGCAACGCGAGAAACGGCTTAGCGCTAAAAATAGTATATGTATATAAATAAATAAAACACACACACAAAGTGGAGCTGAAAACTCTCTATTTCAATTTTGACTTAGTATTACAAAACCGTTATTCTCCGTTCTACCTCAAGGAAACGACTAACTATTGAAGTCTCAGCGTTTTAGGCGCCGTTAGTCAGTTAATTATGCGAGTTAACAAGCCCACACATTTGCATACAAATTAGCTCTGCAGTAAAAACTCCAAGGGAGAACCTTCACGTATTATTATAAAAACAATTAATAACTTAACAAGGATCAATTAAAACACGCGACTAACAAATTAATCTCCCTTGGGGTTTTTACTGCAGAACTGAACTAATTGGAAGAGGACTCAGCGCACCTCCGAGTATACGTAGTGTCAAGGCTGCGTATTACGAGATTCTTAGCAGAATTAATCCGTCTAACGCGTGTGAACCATACCCAATTGGCTAGTGCGGGAGTACTACGAACTTCTCGCTTACCCTGTATGTAGTATAGTTAATGCATCCCTAAAAGAACAGTGTCTTCTATCATCTGGAAGTACCCGGATATATCCCCACTACCCAAGAAAAAGAAGGTTGAGGATCTGAAAAAAGATCTGAGACAGATCTCTCTTACCGCCTGTTTATAGAAGGTCGCTAAGGATTGTGTCGTGCCAATTACTTAAGGCCTGTTGTTGTCAAGGTGCTGGACCCAAATCAGCATGGCGCGGTACCTAATTCGTCCACCACACAGGCCCTCGTTTACATGGTCCACAGCTGGGCTCAAGCGAGAGACGGCCATAGCGCTGCGATCAGGGCTATGCTATTGCTGGTTTCCACATGACGTCACTAAAATTCAGCTACAAAACTGTCGATCCTACCGAGATTTTACTTTCACGATGTATTAGAGCGGCTGAAAACTAATTTTCATACAAATTGTCGCTTAGGGTTTCTTTCTTGGTTTTGTGATAGAGTACGCTTGAATTTCTAAGCTTTTGCTTGACGTGGCATTTATATGACGGCCAATAGAGCTGTCATGTAGGTTTAAAAAATGACTGAAGGGAATTTTCCTACCTAAACAGTTCATGTATTACTTTAATGTTTATGAGTTCTTCGAAGAATAAATTCACGTTTTTGTAGCAAAACTCGGTAACAGATGTTTCTGTTGGTTTCCGTCCGCCATGTTGGTGCTCATCCGGATGGGCACCACCATGGCGTCATTACAAAGTGCGATGGATATTTTACAAATTGCGACAGGTATTACAACGTGCGATGATTATTACAAATTGCGACAGTACAGCGTCTCCATACAAATCTCTATAAATTTAGGTAAAACGTTTCTTCGATTATCTCGTATACGAAATAATTACCTCTGACCTGAATCTTGGGGAGGGTCTTTGCATATTTACCTCCTTTCATTTCCCAGATTCTGGATTTTATCTATTGAAAGTTTTTTTTATTTTGATTTTGATCTCTTTTAAATGGAGTGACACTGATAATCAGCAATTCCATTTTCAAAAAGTATTCGATCTAATTGACCACAGGATACTTGTTGATAATTTATGTAGATTAGTTCTACTGGATAATTGATGTTCTATCCCGGCGTTCTCAGGGGATCAAGCTAGCTAAGGGGGATTACTCCAAGTGGGGCTCTCTCACCTCTTTGCCCCCCCCCCCCCCCCCCCCAGAGAACAAAGCTAGGGCCTTGATTGGTTGTTCCTTATTTTGATCAAAAATCTAAGTCTTCGTGGAAATTTCAACACCCGGCTCTGGAAGTACGTCGATGACACGACAACGTCAGAAGTAGTCGCTAAGGGTGGTGCGATTAATACACAACATATAGCAGACTGTGTAGCTCAGTGGTTCTTAGATAGAGAGCTTAAAGGGACACAGTCATCAATGGGACCGAATCAGAAACATCTATAATCAGAAAAACCGAACATACTTTCAAATAAAATTCGTTAAATTAGTTGCGTATTGAAAAGTGCCAAAAAACTGAACCTAAAAGTAAAAATCCTATAAAATTCTCCGACATTTGCAGAAGTGATGCACGTAATGTGAGAAGCTAAAAATTTTATTTGGATGTTGTAGTCTCAGGATCGTGTTTTGAGCTAACGGAGAAATTATTTCTTGAAAAACTTTATTTAAAACTCATAAATTAACCCTTGAAAGCAGTTCGCGTAAGACAAACTTGGCTTGCGGATCCGTTCACGCAAGTAAAATCGGCTGAGCTCATGGCAAAAATTATTCAACTCAAATATCAAATCAGGGCGCTCAAGCCGATCTCAAAATGTACAAAACTTCTAAGATCAAATATTTACTAATACATAATTCTCTTTTTAAAAACGTTATTAATTGTTCTTGACTAAAGAGTACAAAATGTACCTGCAATTTCTTCAAAAACTTCGCTGCTTGATTGCGTTTCAAAACAGGCCAAGCGCTCCGACGAAGGAAATGTTCTGAATTTCGAATTTTTCGCAGGACAATTTTGTAAAAAAAAAAGAGCCTCCCTTTGTCCAATAGAAGAAAGCTAAGCATTCTTTTGAACTTTCCCTTTCCATCTGTGTCTTTTAGCGGCGTATTTTTAACCTGGAAATGCAAATATCGTCTTGTAAACCAATGCTTTGAGCAGTCTCATTTTTGTCTTACTGTTGAAGATTTTTCTCCATACCTCTAAATTTCGCTTGGATCACGTGACCCGAAACGCTTTGGCCGCGCGGAATAAAGAGGCCTAGGAACTAGGCAAGTTGTCGTCGTCATCATCATCATCATCTTCCGCGTCGTAATAACCTTCGTCATCATCACTTTCACAATTATTCTCCTTTTTCGTTACTTAATTGAAGTTAGCGGATATGTTAGGGGAGTTTGACGTCCAAATGATGAAACGCGTTCCGATGAAACTGCAGATATCCAAAACCTCATGTTAAAGTAAGCTTTTCTTTTTCTTTTCAGGAAAATAGTGATGTAAGACAACCATTTTTTTTTCTTAAGGTTCTCTCTCGGAGATATCTCAAAACAAACATAAATAGATAACGTTTTTATGGCGGCAATATACTTGTTGTTCTCAGTTCCGTCTTTTTCGTTAAGCCCTGGATTGATTACTACTGAAATACACAAACGTGGAGGCATGAACGAGGAAGAATATCAAAAGGTGTGTTGACCTCTCTTGAAAGCCTCATTGAACGAGGAAATGCGAGAGCTAAAACATCAACTTAAGCGTTACCAAAGGGAAGTCTGTTTAAAGCCGTTTTCAATTTTGCGTGCCCTGACATCTAAACTTTGTCTACTGTTAAACGTATAGTTTACTGCCAAGACTCGCTAGGAAAGCAATTTCGTTGACCACTGATTTTCTTAAAGTGCGCTCCATGATCTTTGTAATACAGTCAAATCTCCATAATACGGATGCCTTTATATAACAGACATGAGTTTTCTTAGTCCTACCGATGGAATACATCTTCTGTTTTTATGATAGAGCGATTTTCCCATGACCTTGAAAAATGGTCTCGGTAAGTGTTATTTGTTTTATCAGCCAATGGTTGAAAAGATCAAAACATGGACTCTTCGTTTTCCCGCAAAGAAAACCCTAATATGGCCAGTCGTGTTGTAGTGTGACATCAAAGCGAAGTATCGACTGATTTCTAGAATGTTCTCGGGCATGAAGTTTTTTCACCGAACGTTCGCTTAATCAATCAAAAGCCACGCGCGTTTGAATCCGTTCGATAAACCAATCAAATCGCTGTATTTCCGTTCGTTTGTTGTTTCTGTTTTGTTCGCGCGTTTTCATTTCAAGGTCATATGAAAATCGCTCTATGGATGTCTCTGCAACGCAAACACTAACCCCTGTACCTGGTGTGTCCGTACTAAGAGGGTGTGACTGTATTGTAATATTTTCTAGTGGTAAAATCTTTCAAATCTAATTTCTATTTTTGGCCAAAAGTACAATTCGAGTTAAATATATGCAATTGTTTCAAGTGTTTGGGATCTCTTTTAACCCTGTTCCTTTTTTCCTTTATTTCCCGGGTTTATCAGGGGAGAGGCGGGGACTTGGAAGACTTTTATATTCTCGTCGTTATATTATTTTGTGTTTCGTTTCATTTGTTGAAAAATGACATTGTTATTGAACCGTTTATTTATGCATTGAACTGATAATTATTCTGATGTCATTGTGTATTATCCGAGACACGTCATAGCCTCGATTGCATGTTAGGCTCGCCCCTTTTTCGCCATGTGATTACTGTGAACGTTGTGACTCGTCCTGTTTAAGTTTTTTTGTTGTTCAGACGACTGTAAATCTGGAAATCTAGACTAGACCTAGACCTAAACCTAGACCATTAAACAGGCAAAAATTCAACACCATTTAATAAATTGTAAACGTATGAGGAGCAAATTTTGCAGTTGCAGTTTATGAATTTATAACAAGTAGCACTGTAACGCTCTTTTCTGTAAGAATTTCTAGACGCGTTTTTAAGGTCCTGAAGACCGTTTTGTAGGCTCTCTTTAGTGGCTCTTATAAACATAGAAGCGTTTTTGAAATAAACCAGGCCGAATGTCATAACACCTTTGAGTTATCCACGAATAATTTCCAATTATCTAGGATTTCGCTAAGAGTTAGCATTTTTGCTTTAGTTTCTAGAGCGATGTAAAGAAACTCACGCCTTGGGCCGGCCGGGAAATGTGGAGGAAGTTGCAAGCGTGATCGCTTTTCTGGCGTCAAGTGATGCGTCATACATGACGGGTGCCTCGCTGCCTGTAGACGGGGGAAGACACGCTATGTGCCCGAGATAACCGCATTGCTACTCATATCCAGTAGCACCCAGCAAGAATAACAAGCTTAGAATTACTGATCATATTATTGAGTACCCTAGCACCCTGTTATTTAGTGAATTCCTTCACTAAACTCATTTTACTCTTTGCTTAAGTTGTGTATGTGATGATAAACGGAATACATCAGACGTGCAGAAATTACAATTACGGGTATGAATGAGGCAAAGCACTTTAGTGAAGGAATATTTTTGTGGCTGGCTAGCAGGTTCTTCGATAAAAGGATGAGGTTTCTTTGTTCTTTAACTGCTTTTATTCGTTACGAACTTCACTACATGCCAGCTTACAACCCTCTCTCTTAATCTCTTTATGGCACCTTCTTTTTGTAGTGACCAGAAAATCCGGCTTCTTGGAGCAAAATAACGCTTGTCATTGGACCTTCCGAGGTGTTTATTGTCGCGAAATTATTTTTTTTTCTACAATTTCGCCTTAAAGCTTAATTGGTCTGTGAATTGCATTAATTTAACACGAGGAGAGCAATTAACAGCAATTTCAAAGTATTCGCCTGCATATAAAATTTTTACAATATCAACGGCCAGGTTACAATAAGAAAATCATGAAAAGTCGTCGACCAACAGAGTGTGGCAAGTGTCGAATTCCTGATCGACGGTCACTGACTTAACGTTTTCATCAGTTTTTATATATGTAGTTAAAACTACATATATGATAGGCAAATTCTGGGAATAAATTTGAAATGTACATT
Organism: Porites rus; assembly: GCA_964035705.1. Lineage (NCBI taxonomy): Eukaryota > Metazoa > Cnidaria > Anthozoa > Scleractinia > Poritidae > Porites > Porites rus. The sequence goes on from OZ037992.1 coordinate 47,004,086, forward strand.
AGTTGAAAAGTCGCCTGAGAATTATAAGATTTCAAGGTCAGCTTACGTTGAGGTTAAAAATATCAAACTATGCAATATTCTTATTGGGGTAGGGTTGCCACGGAAACATTAAATCACTTTCACACCGATTTCAAGAGAAGGTTGTCGTTTATTTAAAAACGTTCAAGTTGCTGTAAAACTAAACAAAGTAGTACAACGAGATCTTTGAGTTACGCAACCTTTACATCCTGATAAAATATTCGTTTGACCTTCACTAATCTATGATGCAGTAAACACGAAAAAATATCCCTTTAATTTAAAACATTAATCAGATCTAAGTGATTTTAATATTTTGACAATACCTTTTTTGTTCACTCAATAAACATCGATAGTGAAAACTCGTTTCAAAAAATAAACAATAACCAATTCATAATTCATGTTAATAAGGATTATTGAACTGAGTGGAGTGCAATTTGGTCTGAGTAATCACACTTCTGAAAGCTAATTGGATTGTAAGGTTGACCAGTGATTTCAAATACTTTATTGAACTCATGTAACATCTCCATGACACTTTTGAGATTGACTACAGAATCATTGAGATCCATTGTTATTATTCCAGTTGCTCCAAAGTGTTCTCTCTAATTCTGATTTGTGATTTCGCCAAAAGTTTATACGATATATACTTTTTTGGATATTAAATTGTGTTCTCGTTCACTCATCAGTAATGATTGTTGTTCGCTAAAAGTAATTCCAAAGCTTCATCATCATTTTTGTCTTAGTCTGAGTAGATCTTATTTATCGGCACCTGTTAGCTTGGATGTTAAATTGTACTTTTGTTCTCTCATCATTAATGATTGTTGTTGGCTAAAAGTACAGTTATTTTGTAATTCCAAAGCTTCGTCATCATTTTTATCTTGGTCTAAGTGGATCTTATTTATCGGCACCTGTTAGCTTCATCAATGATATCCCTCTGAAGGGTCTCCATTTCTTCCTTCCAGACTACATAAAGATCAAACTCTCTCTTTTCTCCATTCACAAGGTCATAAAGGTTGCTTCTCATCAATCCCTCATGGTAAGCAAGGGTATTTGCCCCATCAACTCGAGCTTGGTGGATTCTTTGCGACCCTTTCTTGACTGTAATCTTCCAGCTGTTTTCCCTTCTTTTTGACGGTCTAAAGATTATACGCACCTCATTTCCATCTCTTGAAAGGTACGCCCAAAGAGTATCACTCACAATCAATGCATTTTCTGAGTAATCGCCTTTTGCTTCTCGGTTTTCTGTTTCTAGTTTTTCTCCAGCGTACGTCTTGGCTTTGCCAAACACTATTTTCCATCTTTTCTGTGTAGCCTTTTTCGCAGGGACTCCAATAACAAGTTGTTTGGGCTGCGGGCTTGCATCAGCGAAGTTCCCCGTAAATGTGTAATCATCAAGTGGTCTTGAAGTGAAACCCAGATATTTACTGCCAAAATTTACTGCTGGCCTATCATCGTGCTTCAGATCTAAAAGAAGTTGATGATTTCCCGTTGTCCCGAATACAATGCGTTTTGCTTCTGGAACGTGAATTTTACTGTGTACGATGCATCTGTTCAATCACCCACACGATGTTCGTACACCAGCTTCTTTTCTGACCTCAGATAGAAGACAAGATATTGTGCCCGCCAGTCTTTAACCCAGTCCATCAATTCATCATCAATGGCGATAAAGGAATTTTTTGGTAGTTGCAGAGAGTTTTCCTTACTTCCACTAGAAGGACGATCCCCACTAAAAGAACCAAACGAGGTAACAAAGTCTCCCCAAAGGCCAGGGATTGGATCAGCTTTTAAAGTGGTATCCAGATGATAATGAAACGGGACGCTTGGCACAGGTCAAACATCAATATACCATTCATGATTTCGACTTTCAATTCCTCTGTTAATCGAGGTATGCCCCAGTGTATAACTCAACGAACAGTCAAGGTTTTCGTCATATAAGCTTTTAATGTTACATTTAACTTGTGGTTGGCCTTCGGGGTCAGCCAGATAAAGCCTCATCTCTTTAACATCGCCTGGTTTAGTTCGTTTGATAATAATCCTCCCAGTGAACGTATGCCTCAGACCATTATTGTCTTCCATGAAGATCACTACGGTTTGCGTTTCCTCATCGTAACCAATATCGTCAGGGGAAATCTTATAATATCCGTTACCATATTTTGTCTTCTTAACGAGGTAAATTTGCCCGAGTGTTTCTGATTCATCAATTATCGTATGAGTAAAGTCGTGCTCAGTGGTCAGATAGATGACATAACTGTTTCTTCCGCCATCGTTTTTCACTACACAATTCTTGTCCTCTCCCATGGCAATTTTGTCATCCATTGGAGACCATGTAAAATGACAAATAAATCAGCATTTACGTGATGAGATCAGTCGATTTTCTGCGCACTGTGAAGTTATCATAAAAAAAAAAGTTGAATTAGAGCAAACTGAACTTTTCATTTCAAGAGATTTGCTTATTGGTATATAGAGTATCAAGTAGTTTTGGTCTTTGCATTAAAATGTGATGGATGATACACGTTTTCCGTCACAAAGTATGTTATTTGATATTAGAATTTTACTTAAGCCCATGGGCCAAGGAAAAGCCGTTTTCGTACGGACAAGTTAATAAAAACCACTTAAAGACATCCTCCCCAGTAGTATCGTAAGCGAGACGAAGAGAGGAGGCCAGGAGAAAGAAGATGTGGAAGATAATTTCGCTCCATCTAAAGGAATCCAAGACTGGATTCTGGATTCCAACCGTTAGTGGGAGTTCGGACTCCTTGAGCTGTATTCCGGATTCCAGAAGGAAAATTTTACTTGATTTCGGATTCCACAGGCATTAATTTCCCGGATTCCGGAATCCGAATTCCCTTACATGGGACGAATGATTACAGGAATTTCATATGGCGCGCGATAATGGCTTTTATCTAGTACTCCGATTTCACAATCTTGCGAGAAGTTGTCAACGACGAGGACGAATTCCTGTCTTTTCCATTCGAATACATTGCAACATGGATGTTAAAAACCTCCATATATTAGTCCTATCACTAAGGCCTGGTTCAGACGCCGTACTTTTCATGTGCCGAACCTGATTGAATAAGTTCGACTTCGGAGCGACACTGGCGCGACATCTGATTCAGACGGCGGACCATGTTTTGCGCCCAAGCTAAGTTTCACTAAAGTTCTACTTAACGCTTTTGCCGCACCAAACTAAGGGTGCGTTCCTTTGGGACGATCCGGATTAGGATCAGTGATCCGAAAACACTCGGATCATGGTAGATCAAATGAACCGATGAATCCACTCTGCACAAGGTATCGTTAGGGAGTTTAAGCAGCGACGTTTTTGAGCGACGCACGTCGACCGAAAGTGGACTTTTTGCACTCTTGAGCCGCGACTTTGAACACATTTTTTGGGCTAACCGTCTCCATAAGATTAAGGTCACTAAGTACTACAGATTTGGTAGCGTCAAGGCATTTAAAAATTTAAAAATGGCGAACTTCTAGTTGACGTGGGTCGCTGCTTAAACTCTCTATTCTCTTTGACCGCTCCCAATCCATACGATAGCCGTCTGCAGATGGAATGGTTTGCTTTTTATAGCAGTAATGAGCGAGAACTGGCGCATGTGTCATTTTTTCTTCAAGCGACCGAGGGACTCTTTTTCAACTTGGCCCCAATCTTTTCCTTCTTGCCTGATAGAAGATCCCGAAGGGAAGAAGTACAGTCTTTTTAGACAGGTTTTAGATAACCTTCTGTTGATGATTGGTCACTTACCAAAATGTTCTAGTCTGAGGAGGGGCCCATTGCTTTTTGTCGGTTCTTTCCCTGATCAACATTCTTAAAGCAATTTCCAGTCATTCACTGTGTTCCTTTTGTGAACCTCGATATAACAAACGTCTCTCTATATAACGAAGTTCTTAAGTATAACGAACGATTTTCTTCGCCCCAGTAATAGTAAAAAATATGGAAGAGAACCTCGATATAAGGGAACCTCGTTACAACTAACAATTTTTGACAGTGACTTGAGGTTGGCCCTACTATCGAGGTTCCACTCTTGCTCATTTACATTCTCTTTTTAAAAACTTTCTGGTGCTGATTTTTAGCCAAAGGGAAGTTGCTGAAAACAATTTCTGCCGAAGAAAAGTAAGAAAAGTAAGAGTGTTGCGAAGTAATAAAAACTAATCAAAAATTTGATCGTACCAACTGAGTTTTTAAGGGAGATTGAGAAGCTGTCCTTTCGAACGCTTGGATCTTGTCGGAGCGAACATTATTAATGATGGAATAGAGAATTAGCTGTTAAGTGCAAAATCAGGTGCTAGAAATAACCATTAAAAGCCCAATGAGCGCAACAACACTAGTAAAGGAATTAGGGGAACCACGAGACAAAGAGAGAAATCTGTTTACCCCTATGGGATGAGATCTACCATTGCTTTACCTACTAAGCTGCGAGGTTTGGCATTATGAAATCGTAGGTAATGATGGTGCATCGTGGCGAAGAGTGGGTTCTGATGGGTTATTTCTAGCTCTTGAATTTTCACTCGAGTTATCTCTCTCTTCCGTCATTTGTTTCACAATGTCAAACATTGATTAAGTTTAATACATACCATGAAATACATTAACACCGGTTACGTAGCCGATTCTGTATTCGTTTAGTTGTGACCTTTCTATTACTGGTGAGTCCTTCAATCTCAAGTAAATTTCGGAGCTTGGTACCATCCCCGTGGATCTCATATCGTACTTAATACCAACGAGAATTTTGGGCGCCCTACCAGTTCGGCCTGTTGGAAACTCAAGTCTCTTTGTGTTCATCCCTTGAAATGATAATGTATTGATTCCTGTACCAAGTGTACCCCAAAAACAGTTCTGGTGATAAGTATAGTAATTGCAAGGTACTCCTGTAACCTGGAGTAAGTCGTCCCCTGCACCCGTATCAACTCTGATTGAATGATCTGAGTACGCAAGGCCTGTCATTTCTCCAATCACAACATTATCAGGGTTTCTCTCTTCTTCATCGTTTGCTACTCGAGTGTCAATATTAACTCCCCTTATCCAAAAGAGCTCGGCGACCATAGCCGTGTTAGCAACGACCGTCATTCCCTTTCCGTTGGGTTTTGTTATGTTCCCATAGAAGTCATATCCAATCGGAACTATACCTTTTGGCCTGAAAATGATATTGCCATATTCTGACTTGTCAAACATTCGGTTCTTTCCCATTGTAAGGTAGCCGTTCTCTTGACCTGGACTGATTGTAGCCTTAAACATGATATTTGGATCATCATCAACGCCGGAAATATGTTGAACTGACTCGGTACGCATCCCTTGTATCAAATTTCCCTGGTTAATTTCGTAAATGGTGTCAAGGCCAGTATTTTGCTTGAATGCGGGAGTGACTTGATGGGTGATGTTTACTTGGTTTTGAAGATACAACAGCGAACCTTCTTTGAGTTTCTGTATTGTTTCAAGATGATCTTTTATTGTGCCGTAAGGATTCACAGAATTAATCAAGTCGACGATGATTGCTGCAAGCGAAAGCAAGCATCCTATAATAGCGCCGACAGGACCTGCCTTAGCAGCCAGTGTGCTTCCAGCCGTTGCCAATGCCCCCACAACGAATGCTGTCACTCCAACTGCTCCGCTGGCCACCCCCAGTGATGCACTTGCAATATTCAAAGACTTCACCTCGGGTGGAGAGTCCTCATCATTGATTGCGTTATGCAATTGCCAGCCACAAAAAGCAACATTAGCGGCATCAAAGAGAGGCCCACTTATCGTGTCGGCCCATTTTAACGCCTTTGCCCACCGTTTTGCATTTTTGAGACTTGTCACGAGATCGTCGTATCCTTGGGTGTTTTTCATAAATGTAGTAACTTCGTTGTCAAAAAACTCTCCTATTTTTCTCTTTAATGCTTTTGCACTATCAATGATATCATCAACATCATCTGCATTACCGCTGACCACTCGTTCCGCCACTACTTTGTTATACTCTTTAAATCCACTGATTGTTTGAGGGAATTTTCCTTTGTGTTTTACTAACTGATCAATCAGTCCAGACGCGATAGAGGATACTGTTGCTTGTGTTGTGTCGAACACGGCTAGCGTTGCGATGGCGATGTTGAGTGTTTCCATTGCTTTTTCTTTCTCTCCTTGCTCCATTTGGGAAATCGAGCCAATTACACCAGATCTCCACCAGATACCAGTACCACCTACATACACTGATGTCAGTGATGAACCTGTACTTAACATTCGAATCGGGTCAGCTAGATTTAGAATGTTATCCTGAATCTTTTTTAAACCACGTGCCCAACTTGCTCCTGCTCTAAGGCTGTCTATTTCTGGTAAGTAGAAGACCGAAAGCACTGAGCACAGAACCAAGATGTGCGGCATTGCTAGATGTCTGCAAATTGATTGAAAATTCATGATGTCACATCGTACTAGTACCACTACTTCGCTATTGTTAAATAATGATAATGATGATGATGATGATAATAATGATTTATCCATGATAACCCTTCATTACAAAGTACTGTTATCAACGGGGTCCTGCCGACTAAGAATTAAAAAACTAATAATATTAAAATAAGAATTACAAAATATATGAAATAAAATGCATATTTTAAAAACCAAACATGCACAAAGAAATTACAAGTAATAATAGTAAAAGGCTTCCCTAAACTTCAAGGTAATGAACAAGAAAATCGAGGCACCAAAAAAATTAAAATCTGGGTTGCGCAAAATCCAGTTTGGCCTTTTGCAGTTTTGTTGTTTTTCCATACTTTCTAGTGTTTAAAGCGTTATGATTAAATTCTTAAAAACAATTTTAAATGGAAAACATGCAGGAGTTTCATTAAGGCAGTCAAATACAAAGCAGAACACTCTCTTTTGTAAAAAGTTGTCAGTTTTTAAAAGTCAAATATCAAAGTTCTGCGGGTGGCTACAATTCGGGGAAATGATTTCGAGGCTTCGCTTCTCGATCAATGGAGCGGATCATGCCTTTGCGGGACTCTGACCGTTTTTAGACTATTATAACCGCAATACGTTAATATTGGCATAATCATCTATTGGTAAGTTCGTTGGGCACTAAAAGTATCAATGCTGGAATGGATGCGCCTTAAGAGCTTTACTCTTCCTGCTGTCGTCTTGTAAATTTTGTGAAAATGCCTTTCACAATTAAGTGTCCAGAAGTACGACGAGGTCTTATAACATGTAGTGGTCTTGATGGGAGAACCGTTGACCGAGAGCTTGACTTGACGGCGATATGAAATAGATTCAACCGTTTACAAGTACAAAACAGCATCACCTCAGATTTCAGATTTTCCCTTCTTCAGATTAAAGATAAATTCATTATCACGAAAGTAGTTATAGAGATTATCCAAGCTCTGAGAAAGGTTATCTCGCATCAATATCGCTTGAGGATGTAAAAATCACTGTTTCATTGGTATAGGTGATAATCTTACAATGACGAAGGGGACTAAGTACATTGGCGAAGATAAGAAAAAGAGGAGGCCCCAGAATACTTCCTTTAGGAACTACAGTGTAAACAGGATTTGGTTCAGAAAGCACACCATTAAATTGTTAATCTGCTTGCGAAGGAATAAATAATCAATACACCATCGCAGCTCCACATTTTATACGCCAAAACTAGACAGTTTTCTAAATATAACGGAATGAATGATGGTATCAAACGCCTTTGATGAGTCAATAAAAACTGTTTCTGTTGCTTTACTTATGAGATAAGTGAAGTAATTAAGTGTAACAGCTAGTTGGACGGACACCAAACTGGCTCTCAAAAAGTAGACTATGTTGCTGTGGATGAGCTATCAGCTGCTTGTAGACTATTTTCTCCAAATTCTTTGACAAAGTGGGGAGAACTGCAATTGGTCTGTAAATTTTCAATCTCAGCCATACAACCAGATTTGTAGAGGTGAATCACCTTGCCACTTTCCAACTGCCAGGCCTAATTCCAGTTTCGAGAAATAAGTTGACGATTAATGTCAAAGGCTTAGTAAAGACAAGAGCAGCGTCTTTAAGCGATCCCGGAGGGATCATCCAAAAGCTTTTTTCTGCTTAAGAGTTTTTAGCTCTTTAAGAATTTCTGTTTCTTTCACAACTTTAAAATTAAAATTACTTTTCGTAACTTAATTCGGATTATTTTCTTTAGACAATGAAAGTTTCATTTAGCTTGAGTTGCTTTTCATGTTCCTAGCAATGGTACTGACATATTCCCAAAAGGTGTTTGCAATGAAGCTTTTGTCAGTTGACTTTAATCCGTTTATTAGACGGACGGAAACTTGGTAGGTTAGAGTTTCTTGATGGCTGCCCAAAATTTATCAGGAGGGTCAGCACAATCTTCACGGAGATCTCAATTATTTCTGCTTTTACATTTTTTAACAAGGCTGGAGAGTCTGTTGTTGCGGTGCCATTTATAGGGAGAACAATAGTTTTTTTTATTAGTCCGGCGATTCATCTCTTTTTTGACATCCAGAGTCAACCGAGGACATAATCGGCCTTTGACCTTCTTTGAATAAGGGGATCATGCTTGTCGATACATCGTTGCAAAAATATCTCGAAAAGTCAGGCTCACGCCTCATTTACCCCGATGAATAAACTTCTACAAAATTCGCAGAACTAAGCTCTTCGCAAAATAGCTTAAGGTCGTAGTTAGCCCGATATTTCGGCAACTAATGATTCGTGGATTGAACATAAATAAACATTATTAAACTCGCGAGCACATCCAATGAGTTCACGATCGTTGAAGCCAGCTGGGATTTCTTTCACCGAATACATCTTATGAGGTTCGTTACTGCAAATAACATCCATTAGGTTCTTGGTCTCGGGTGTAATTCTGGCGGGGCTGGTAATGAGTTGTTTCAGACCAAAGGAGGAGAGAATGGATTTGATTTCTTTGCAATCCCAGGACACCGAATAGTTACAGTTTATGTCAGCTGAGAGGATACATTCTTTGTCTTCAGCTGACACTGTGGAAAGTATTGATTCGTATTTGCAATTGAGATCTACGTAGAGATGTGTAGAAGAACACGGAGGTCCCTAAATGATTGCAACCATGAGAAAACCTTTAGTTTTAGGGAATAATATCGCAATCCAGAAGCATTTAATATCCTCTTTTTTGAGATCCATTCGTCTTTGAAATGGAATAGATGAAGAAATATAAGCACCAACAACTCAACCTTGACGAGAAGCCCTTGGCTTTGCAATAAACGTGTATTCCTTCTATTTGGACCTCGGCTTCGCTGTCAAGGGTTGCGAGGGAAAGATGTGTTTCGCTGACCGAACAAATGTGTTCGTGCCCCCACCTTACAAACGTCTGGAATATTCCACGACTTTGCGGATCTATGTCTTCGCTCTCTTTTGACGTATCATATTTAAACTGGTAGATAAGAGGGAAGCCTTCCCTCAAGTGTCGATGGATATTCGCTTAATGATCTCTATCTAAAGTTAATAAAAAAAAAATCGTGGAAGGTTCTACTGTGCCAGGGTGCTAGAAATGTTATTTATAAGCGACTGGTTTTTAATCAGCCAGACCAGGAGTAGGCAAAAGGAAGGTGAGGTTAAGAGGATTGACAGTTTTGTCGTGAACAGACCCCACTTTCGTTAACTTGCGAATTTAGCGACTTTCGAGATTCTCTCATTAATTTCATCAGTAGGGATCGTGGGAGGAGTTTTTGTCAAACGAATTACGAAGCGAACATCTAAAGACGCCAGAACTGACCTACACACCTAACGAGAATATATTTCGAAACATCGGGTCGTTGGGTGCCCCTGATTTGTGTGAAAAAAACCACAACAGGGGGCTTTTTGTAAACTGAAATATATCATCACTAGTACCCCTGTGTTTGCATGCTTTATAAAAGCAAAGAAACAGTTGAAAGTGTTGATGCCAGCAGCACAGGCCGCCGTGCAGTGATCATGCAGGAGGGCAAACCAGTTGCCTTCAGCTCGAAGACATTTGACTGCCTCTGAGGAGATCTGAGTCAATATTAAAAGAGAGCTACCAGCTATTGTGTTGGGAGAGCAAACGTTTGTTGAGACAACAAATCCCTAGCATGTTCCAGGCCGTCAAATAGCAGGGATGACTCGTTAGTGAAAGACACGCGAAATTATGAGCTCATGATCTGGGAAAATGTGGCGGTGGTGGGATAAAGGAAGCCCTTCCTCTCCCCAGTTTGTTCCCGTTTATTTTTTTCGTGTTGTCGCTCTCTTAATTCCAATTCTCAATTTTGATGACCCAACTATCTCGGAACCAGGGGCAAGCTTACAAATAACTAGAGTCAATCTTTTGGAAACTACTGAATCGGCTCCCTCCAAGACTACAGAAGATGCTGCTGAAACGCACTAAATATGACCTTGAGGTACGTATGTCTAAGAAGATGTAATCGGAGTTTATCGTGTTAAGAAACTTGGGTTCGAAAGCATCACCCTGAGAACTGATGAGACATCAAAGGGGTGTTGGCGTTACATACTTTGAAAGGACGGCCCTTTGAGAAAGAACAAGTTGGAGAACTTGCATGAGATTTTGGAATTTCAGAGAAGAGTTGAGTGTAGAGGATGGCATGTTTAATCAGACAGAATTGTATTCCCAACGTGTTACATAAAATCCATGGAGCACACATGGGAGAGAGAAAAAAGACTTTGCATTATGCTCTAGGATTACCTTGGCAAGTATTGTGACCTGTTCGAATATGGTGGCCAAACGTACCTGTTAGTTACTGCCTTCTATTCTAAGCACTTTGAAAAAGACTTTGCTTTGCCAGAACATCACTAATGTGTCATCAATAACTTGAAGAAAGTATTTGCGAAGTTTGGAATCCCAAAGAAATTTGTCAGCGACAACGGACCTCAGCACACTAGCATCAGACATTTGTTCAGGAATGAGTTCAAGAAATTTGCTGAAGAGAGGAGACTTTACCATGCAACCAGCTCACTAGAATGTCCGCAATCAAATGGAGCAGGGGAAAGAGCTGTGCAGACTACGAAACGCATTCTTAAAAAGGCCGCAGCAGAGAACAAAGGTCCATTTGAGGGACTGATAAAGTATCGCAATACACCATTTGAAGATATTGGTGTGTTTGCTGTGTAGCTGCTGATGAGTCGACACACTCGAACAATGGTACCGACTCATTGACCTTCCTTGTTACCTCAGCCAGTAGATCATAGTCTGCAAGCAAATGCTTCTAGTCAAATTACAACAAGAAGAACAGGAAGAGTGGAGATTTGCCTCCACTTGAAGTTGGAAAATGGAATTGGGCAAAGATCGTACTTACTGGACGTATAATATGGACGTGCTCTCGAGAGGAGTAGAAGACAAATCATATCGGTTCCAAATAATCATCCCATGACCTAAAGAACAGGGTTACTCTCATAAGTGCCCACTATCGTGACTCTCCTGTGAGTCCATTGGCACCTGAATCCGAGAAGCAAGCGGCAAGTCTAGTGAAATTAGCAGAGAGACCGACAGAAATAATGTCACATGCTCCCATTATACAACCACATCTGGGCGCCAAGTTAAAACTCATTGAATCCTGTTAGGGTGAGATGTTGTAACACTGAAACCTGTGAAAACGACCCTTAGGCACAACATGTACGCCCCGAAAACGGGCGAGCGTGTTTGTTGTGTTTTTTGTTTTCGACTTAGGCTTTTATTGACTGATCTAACAACAAATCTGAAATTACAAAGTTATTGTGTCACCTTGTTTAGTTATTAATTGGTCGTTGGAAATGTCATGACCTATAACTGATAAGTAGAATTTTTTTCTCTCTTTTTAAACAGGCTTTAGTGGTAGTAATGAGACGAATAGCTTTAGATGCTAGATGCAAAGATTTGAACTGAGAGAAAAACATTTTCTTCATCGGGTAGTGCCAAAATTAACCGAAAATTACTGTCTTGTTTGCACAAGCTTCTAGAGGTCATTTCTATAAGTAAGATGCCAGTAACCGATCAATCGACAGATTTTAATACTTTTAAAAATACTAGCAAGCTAAATCACTGCACTTGTAGAAAATCGTGATGTATAAAAACGTTGGTAAGAACTGAATCTTATTCTTCATCGTCAATTCAATGGGTCTTGATGAGTTTATTAAACTGGGCCTTTTTTACAGCAAAAGGTTAATGTGTCAGTTTTGGGTAAAACAGATGATTATGGGGACGTAAAATTATTTACGGTACGTATTTGCCCTCCTAAAGACATTCACAACCATTCCTTGCTAAACAACTGAATTTAAGTCTGAATAACCGCCACAACGAAATTTATGGAAGCCCTGAACGGATTTTTCCCCGTATATTAAGATCACCTACGCTTCTAGTACAGTTATTTACAAATGATAAATGTCAACCAACGTATACATTTTTGTCTTTTCTTACCTAGAATGTCGCCCTCTTGTCGCACTTGATAATCTTCAATGTCTGCCAAGTAACAAATTGAAATAACAAAGTCGGTTATTGTTCAACCTTGCTTTCTTAGTTATCGTTTGAAATTTCTCTTTACCTCGTAACATCAACAAGTTTTTCCAAGTGGTTATACCAAAAAACTGTAGCCTGGATTTTAATTAAGGGATGGGAAAAATGAAGTGCCAAAACAGCAAGAATAGAATTTCATTTAAAAAGCATTGGAAAAAAACGTGGGATAGTCTAAATTGAATTCAGAGCGGTGTGACGTACTGAGAGGTGTCAAATTATCCAAGAAGTACTTTGCTTGTTGAAGCTTAACTTGAAGTCACTTCAACGCGAATCAATCTGATGAAGAATAAAAATGTTGTTACGAATTGACCATTTTTCTACATCGTTGATGAGTCTTTTAACTCTGGACATCTTTAACAAAAGAGATCGATATTGGTTTTAGGGACTTGAAATTATTTCAAGAAAGTATTTCCGAACCTTTAGCTTGAAAGACTGCCACAAAATTGGCATGGAAACCTGGAACGGATTTCGCCCCGTATATTAAGATCACCTATGCTTCTAGTAGATAATTTCAGAAATGTTAAATGAAGTACAAACGAAGTATACATTTCTGTCTTTTCTTACCCGGAACGTCGCCCTCTTGTCGCAGTGGTTAATCGTATACGTGTACTACAATGTCTGTTAAGTAACAAGATGAAATAACAAAGTCGGTTATTGTTCCACCTTGCTTTTTCATTGGTCGTTTGAAATTTCATTACTTAATAACGATGAGCATGCGTGGGGTCGGTGTGCGGTGGCACGTTTTGTGAGGAGCGTAGTTTCTGTCCCTCTACGCCAATTTTAGAGAACTTTATACCGCCTGGACATAATAATTCAACGTTTAATCACTTGCTGAAGTATTAAATGCAGAAATTAGGAGGAAAACACAAACGAGGAGCTCGAGGATCAGTGGAAGAAGAAGAACCATCGACACTTAAAAGAGCCAACATGGCGGAATGTCAAGAGGAAGAGGCCGCGGAGTTAGTGGAAGCGACAAATGAAGCAATAAACGCCGAAGGTGAGCCCAGTAATGCAGAACTAAGGGAGATGTTGGTAGACATTCAAATAAATACTGCAACTATCCTACGCGAAAACAAAACAATCAGAAGCGAAATGACCGATCTCAAGCGCACAATTCAACATCAAACAGACGATATAACTGCGTTGAAATCATCTCTAGAACATATAACGAAGCAGTACAACGAGGTAGAACGCGGGCTGGTGGCAGCAAGAAAGAAAATTCAAGAGCAGGAAGAAGAAATTGGTGAATTGTACGATCTTCAAGACAAACTAGAACAATACACGAGGAAAAACTCAATAGAAATACATGGTGTACCAGAAAGCGCCTACACCGAGACGGAAGACGTGGTGTTAAAATTAGCGGAGGCCCTAGATGTATCGGTGGAACCAAAGGATATCGAAATATGTCACAAGCTGAACAGGAAGGGTAACAAACCAATTATTGTAAAATTTATAAGCCACAAGGTCAAAACAAATCTATACAGGGCTAGGGCTAAGCTAAAAAATGTCAGAGTTTCTAACATCTTCCCGCAGTGCTCGTCGTCAACTCTAGTGCAAGCCGACAGAATTTTTTTAAACGAGAATCTTACCTCGTACAGGAAAAAAATAATGAATCGGGCAAACGAGATGCGGAGAAATGATGAATTGTTGAGTGTCTGGTCAATGGATGGATCAATATATGTCAAGACCTCTCCGCAGGGTAAGCCGGTCAGAATTAACGAGCTGGAAGACTTAGATTATCTTTAAATGTCCAATCGTCTGGCCAAGGAAGACAAAAACTGTAACTTACATTTGGGACAGGAACAAAAAACGCAAAGTTCGGAGAAGAAGAAGGGAAACGCTCAAAAACTACTTTAATTTACGTTTTGTATAATTTTAGTTTTGTTTGCTTCTGTATTATTATTATTTTTTTTTTTTTTTTTAAATTTGCATATATATTCTTCTTGTTTTTTTTTTGTTTTTTATTGTAATGCAAGAGAAAGCAAAATACGATATACTTTCTCTAAACGTAAGGGGAATAAGAGATCAAGCCAAACGGAGGAGCATTTTTCTATATCTCAAAGATCATAACTCAAAAATTTATTTCTTGCAAGAAACTTACTCTCAACCAGAAGATGAAATTATTTGGAAAAACGAATGGGGAGGTGAAATATTTTTCTCTCACGGATCCAGGCATAGTAAAGGTGTTTGCATTCTTTTACACCCTACGGTACAAAATAAGATCGATTACTCATTCAGTGACAAGGCTGGAAGAATCGTGCTAATTACTTGTGTTCTGAATTCTCTAAAATTATCACTGGTGAATATTTATGCCCCGAATAGCCAAAGTGAACAATTAGATTTCTTACAAAACTTAAACAATTGCCTTATCGACAAGTCAGAAATTTCCACGCTTATTGTAGGAGGCGACTGGAATTGCACACTATCAAAGATAGATAAAATTGGTGGCACAATTTGGAAACCAACAAATTATCGAAACCTGATTTTGACAACTATGGACGCTTTCGATCTCGTAGATATTCAAAGATTACGTCACCCGAGGCTACGTAAATACTCTTATGAATCAAAAGTGTTAAAACTGAAATCCAGAATAGACTTTTTCCTAGTTGCCAAAAATCTGACACAACATGTGAAGAAAAGCGAAATTTATCCTTCTATAGCACCGGATCACCGAGCAATTTACATTTCTTTGTCTTGGACAACTGAAAAGTCTAGAGGACCCGGACTTTGGAAATTCAACAACACGTTACTGAAAGATGAACATGTGTCCAAAATCCGTGAAACGTACTCCCGCACACGCGCTTTTTACTCCAATTTGGCAGACGCACGCCTTCTTTGGGAAATGTTAAAAATGGAAACCAGAGCGGCAACCATTGCTTATAGTAAAAAGAAAGCTAAAGCGACCACTAATAGCGAATTGGAAATTAGGAGACAGCTCGAAATTCTGGACCGCAATATTTGCGACAACTTTAACTCTCCCAATATCGCGCACATCCTAAATGAATATGAAGATCTCAAAATGGAACTCCAATCTATTTACGAGGAGAAAGGGAGGACAGCTATTTTTAGATCGAAATGTCGCTGGGTCGAAAAGGGCGAACGTCCAACAAAGTACTTTTTCAATCTGGAGAAAAGAAACTACAACAGGAAAACCATCACTGAACTGCGAACAGAAAGTGAAACAGTAACAAACAACGAGTCTCAGATATTAGAAGCTATCGAAAACTATTATAGCGAATTGTACGCATCAGCAAATAATTCACAGGAAAATAATGTTGATGAATTCACCGAACGTTTAAAAATTCCAAAACTATCAGATGCAGACAGAGATAGAATAGAAGGTCCATTATCTTATGAAGAATGCAAAAAAGCTTTAGACACTTTTCAAAACAACAAAGCTCCAGGAGAAGATGGTTTCACGGTTGAATTTTATATGTTTTTTTTCGATCTGCTAGGACACGATCTTGTTGCTAGTTTCAATGCGGCCTATGATGCAAATGAACTCACCATTTCACAACGAAGAGGCGTTATTACTTTAATTCCCAAAGAAGATGGCTCGCTACTAGAACTTTCAAACTGGAGACCGGTAACACTGCTAAATGTTGATTGCAAGATAGCAACTAAGGCAATAGCAAGGAGAATAGAACCATTATTACCAAATCTAGTGCACACTGATCAAACCGGTTTTATCAAAGGAAGATATATCGGGGAAAATATTAGGCTAATAATCGACATAATGGAACATACGAAGTCAGAAAGCATACCTGGCATTCTAGTATCTCTAGATTTTCGGAAAGCTTTTGATTCTCTAGAATGGTCGTTCATGATGAAAGCACTGGATATATTCAATTTCGGAACAAGTATAAAAAGATGGATCAGTACATTCTATACAAAAATTGAGAGCGCGGCGATAAACAATGGTTTCATGACCAACTGGTTTAGACCGTCAAGAGGAGTGCGACAGGGGTGTCCCCTTTCTCCGTACTTATTTGTGCTTTCCACGGAGATATTATCCAGCAAAATCAGACAAGAACCAAGTATAACAGGAATCAAAATATTCGGGCACGAAATCAAATTGAGCCAGTTCGCAGACGACACAAACCTTTTCTGTGCAGATTTGATCTCCGTTGGAAATGCTTTGAAAACGGTGGGAGATTTTGGGAGGCTAGCGGGTCTCAAGTTAAACATAAAGAAATCGAAAGCAATTTGGTTGGGAAAATGGGAAAAAAACAAAAGTTATCCTTTACAACTAAAATGGTTACATAGTCCGGTTCGCCTCTTAGGAATTCATGTCTCTTATGATGAGAAAGGTAACAATGAATTGAACTTTAATCTGAAAATACGAAAACTTCAAACAAAGCTGGATATGTGGAGATCTAGAGACCTCACACTATTTGGGAAGGTACTGATAATTAAGTCCCTAGGATTGTCACAATTAATTTATTCAGCTTCAATTCTTAATGTTCCTGAAGATATCGCAAGCACAGTGAAAACAAAGCTTTTTAGTTTCTTATGGAAAAACAAAAGGGATAAAATCAAACGAACTGGGCTCTATCAGGATCTGGGAAGAGGCGGAATACGTATGGTAGACATCGACATAATGTTTAAAGCTCTAAAACTAGCCTGGATTCCAAGATTACTGACTTCAGGGAACCAGAATTGGAAAACAGTTCCTGATTATTACCTAAGAAAATTTGGAGGTTTGAACTTTTTACTGAGATGTAACTACGATGCGAAATACATAAAATCTATTCCATTGTTTTACCGAAATATTCTAGTATACTTCAGTGAATTAAAAACTCTGTACAGCTTTGATCAAGCTCAAAATATAATTCTATTCAACAACAAAGAAATACTTGTTGACAGTAAAACCTTTTTTATCAGGGAATGGTTTAAAAAAGGTATCCTGTCAATACAAGATCTCTTACACAATACCGGTCAACCAATGACCTACCAGGAATTTACGAATAAGTATTCCTGTAAAACTAACTTCCTTCAATACTATCAAGTTATTAGCGCTATCCCAAAGCACCTATTAGTCAAAGCAAAATCAACGAAGCCAATTAATAAAGAGTTATATTCTGATAATAATCTTAGTCTACAATTAAATGAATCGATAACTCTATATCTGAACAAAATCAAGACTAGCGACTTCTATACGTTATTATGCACAAAAATCCACACAACAGGTCATTCTGGGCCACAGAGATGGAGCAAAGATCTTTCCTTGGATGAAGATAAATGGGAAAAAATATTCACCTCCCTAAAAACCGTCTGTAGAGAGACCAAATTAAAGGAATTTCAATATAAATTAATCCACCGAATTGTAGTCACCAAAAAGGAACTTTACCGCTATGGAATCAAGGAAGATGATGAATGTATATATTAAGGTGAAAAAGACTCTATTAATCATACTTTTAGAGATTGTCATTTTGTCAAGATTTTCATTCAACGGGTTATCAACTGGTTCAATATAGAAAACAAGATCAATTTCAACCCATCTAGCGAAGAAAGACTGTTCGGCGTCCTCTCGGACTTACATGAAAAGGTACTAGTAAGGAAATTCAATTATACCATGTTGTTTATGAGATACTACATCTACGCCAACAAACTACACAACAAACCAATTCTCCTCCAAGACTTCGTTGGTAAAATGATAATTAAATACAGAATTGAAAAGCTATAAAATAGACATGAAAAATAACTCCTCTGACCTACTAACTATTTTTTTTTGTGTGTGTGTTTGTGTGGGTGTGTGTGTGCGTGTGATGTACTAGAATTGTAAGTAGTGTAACCATTGTAATTATTAGTAGTACGAGCATCGTATGGATGGTATTGTCAGTATAGCCAATATTGTAAATAGTGCAAGTATAGTGAATATTGCTAGTAGTATTTAGTTTCAGTAGTGTTTAGTACTGTAAACATTTAATATATGTCTGTAAGGCAAAAAACAAATAAAAAAATAAATAAATAAAAAAAAAAAATTACTTAATAACTCTGTATTCAATAAACAGGTAGATTTTATCGCATCAACAAGTTTTTCCGAGTGGTTATCCAAAAAAGTGATACCTCTGGTTACTAGGGTGATATAATATATTAAAGCAAAAATTTAAATGGACGGAGAAAAAACAGGGAGGGTGAAAGGAGAATGTAAAGGCCATCATCCGTTGTCACGGAAGAAGACTTGGAACAATTCCAGATGGAATAGGAGTTCATTTAAAAAGCTTTGGAATAAAACATAAAGCAATCTAATCTTAATTCACAGCAGGTACTCCATACGCAGAGAAGTGTCAAAACTATCCAAGCTTGCTTTTTGATGCTTAACTTGAAGTCGCTTTCAGCGCAAATCACTCTAATGAAGTATAAATATGTTGGTACGAATTGACTATTTTTCTACATCGTTCATGGATGTTATAAAACGGGACTTTTTTTTTTTTACCAGAAATATCCATATTTTCGTAAGAAAACCAAATTTCTTATTAAGACTTTTTGACGAAAACAGTTGGTTTAACTTCCGGGACTTGAAACTATTCCCAGTAGGTTTATGCCACCCTTAAGACATTCGCAAACTGTAACTGCTAAACACTGATTGAGTTTTCAGCTGGGAAGACTGCTACAAAATTGACATGGAAGCCCGGAACGGATTTCGTCCTGTATATTAAGATCACCGATGCTTCTAGTACATAATTTTACAAATGAAAAATGAACGAACAAAATGAACATTTTTGTCTGTTTTTACCTAGAACGTCGCCCTCTTGTCGCACTTGTTGATCTTATCCGTGTACCTCAATGTCTGTTAAGTAACAAGTTGAAATAAAAAAATTATCGTTTCACCTTGTTTTTTTATTGGTCGTTTGAAATTTCATTACATAATAATTATGTATTCAATAAACAGGTAGATTTTTTCGCACCAACAAGTTTTTACAAGTGGTTATTCAAAAAAACGATACCTCTAGATACTAGAGTGAAAGTTGAATTAAAGCAAAGATTTTAACGGAAGAGAAAAACATGAAGTTCCAAAACAGCAAGAAGTGTCAACTAAGAAAAAAAAAGGAGTGAAATAGGAATGTAATAAAGACATCATCCATTGTCACGGAACAGGACTTGGGGCAGTTCGAATGGAATAGAAGTTCATTTAAAAAGCTTTGGAATAAAACATAAGGCAATCTAAATTGAATTCAGGCCGGTACTTCATACTGAGAAGTGTCAACATTATCCAAGAAGTACTTTGCTATTATATGCACCCTTAACTTGAAGACACTTCAACGCGAATCTGATCCTTGTAAATTAATAAAAATGTTGTTACGATTTGAACATTATTGTACATCGTTCATGGATCTTATAAAACTGGACATCTTTTACAAAGAAGATCCACATTTTCTTAAGAAAACCAATTATTTGACAAGATATTCTGACAAAAACAGTTGGTTTTAGGGATTCTTGAAATTATTTCTAGTCAGTATTTTCCACCTTTTAGTTAAGAAATTCACAAGCTGTAGCTGCTAAAATTGAGTTTTTAGTTTGAAAGACCGCCACAAAATTAGCATGGAAGCCTGGAACGGATTTTTCCCTGTATATTAAGATCACCCATGTTTCTAGTACATAATTTTACAAATGATAAATGTACGAACAAAGTATACATTTTTGTCCTTTCTTACCTAGAACGTCGCCCTCTTGTCGCACTTGTTAAACTTGTGCTTATACCTTGATGTCTGTCAAGTAACACGTTGAAATAACAAAGTTATTGTTCCACCTTGTTTTTTCATTGGTCGTTTGAAATTTCATTACCTAAAAATCATGTATTCAATAAACAGGTAGATTTTTTCGCATCAACAAGTTTTTCCGAGTGGTTATCCAAAAAAGTGATACCTCTGGATACTAGAGTAAAAAAATAAATTGAGGCAAAGATTTTAACGGACAGAGAAAGTGAAGTTTCAAAACATGCAAGCGAGAAGTGTCAACTGAGAAAAAACAGGGAGGGTAAAAGGAGAATGTAAACTAAGGCATCATCCATTGTCACGGAAGAAGACTTGGAACAGTTCCAAATGGAATAGAAGCTCATTTAAAAAGCTTTGGAATGAAACATAAGGCAATCTAAATTGAATTTAGATTGGTCTGCTATATTGAGAAATGTCAGAATTTTCGAAGAAGTACTTTCATTGCTTTTTGATGCTTAACTAAGTCACTTCAACGCGAATCACTCTGATGAAGGATATATATGTTGGTACGAATTGAATATTATTCTACCTCGTTCAGGGGTCTTATGAAAGTGGATTTTTTTTAAAATATCCATATTTTCTTAAAAAAAAACAATATTTTTGACAAGATATTTTGACAAAAACAGTTGGTTTTAGGGGCTTGGAATTATTTCCAGTAAGCTCTTGACACCCATAAGACATTCACAAGTCTATTGTAGGCCCATTGCTAGACAACACAGCACGAAAAGGCATGCAAATTTAAGTTAGCGTAATGGTGGCGTATAGCTAGCGTAAAGCTCTCATTTATGTAATGATACAACACATTTCAGCCACGTAAAGCCGAACTTTACCTTACCTTTACGCATATGCGTTAAGGTATCGTAAAGAGACATTTTAAGCCCTGCGTAAAGTTGGTGTAAATACGCCGTAAAGAAGAGATTTAAGCTAACGTAAAGTTGGTGTAAATACGCTTTAAAGAAAAGATTTAAGCCAACGTAATATAAACGAAGTTGGTGTAAAGGTCTCATTTAAACAACTTTACACTACTTTTACGTGTTAGGCGGACATGTAAAGGAGTATAGCACTTTAAGAGATGTAGGTCTTATTATAAACGCCCAACCAATTTTCCTTGACCAAAACCAATTCTATCTTTCTTTTCACATATCAAATTTGCACGTTTTTAGCTTGAGATACCACCACAAGATTGGCATGGAAGCCCGGAGCGGATTTCGCCCCGTATATATTCTATATTAGATCACCTATTCTTTAAGTACGTCAATCCAAAACCTACAAACTAAGTACACTCGTTTTTTTTTCTTACCTAGACTTTTGCCCTCTTGTCGCGCTCGTTGGTCTTATATGTGTACATGTACCTCAATGTCTGTCAAGTAACAAGTTGAAATAACAAAGTAATTGTTCCATCTTGACTTTTTATTGGTTGTTTGAAATTTCAATTTCAACTTGACTCTCTGGAGTTAAGAATGGTCAGACTAGAATTTTTGCCCCGCCGACTAAAAAGGTCCCGAACGTATGTCGTTTCATTCTGGGCGATACTGTATTCCACAAACAGGTAGATTTTTTCGGATCAGCAGGCTTTACCTAGCGGTATCCGAAAAACCGATATCTGTTGACTCTAGAGAGGAAAAAAAATTAACGCGCAAAATGGAGTCCCTAAACCGTAAGTAGTTTAAACAAAGGGAAAAAAAAGGAGAATGTAAAGGCATTATCCATTGTCACAGGAAAAAAGATTTGGGACAGTTTCAAATGGAATAGAACTTCATTTAAAAAGCTTTGGCATAAAACATAAGAATCAGAGCGCCAGAAGTACTTGCTCGTTGAAGCTTAACTTGCTTAAAGTCACCTCCAAGCCAATCTCTCTGGCTTAAGGCTTAGTTATGTGAAACATCGTTTTGATACTATTTGGTGTTTAACTTTAGTTTTATCAATTCTAAGGCAACAATTGCCCTTGGAAAAATAACTCCTTGGCGTGGCATCGGGTTCAGTCATCCATGCGTGAGTTCAAATTCTCGTGAGTGAATACCTGAGGAACCCGCACCGTGCAGGTTATATTCATACAATATTGTTGGTAACAATTTATTAAGGAAACAACTTATTACCAGCTAGGCGCAAACGCTACTTCTCGAATGACTGATAATGCTTATTTGAATAGCATCTGCACACCGAATTCCCTCTAAGTCGCGATCTCACCACGCTCGATTGCTCTAGCATTACCCAGTTTCGAACCGAGAGGGGCTGGGTGCGAGTCCGTTTGTTTGTTTTTTTTTGTTGTTGTTGTTGTTGTTGTTTTTTAATGGGATTAAACAACACGAGGCCCATATGGTCAGAAAGAGCTAATTGAGGTTAGCAGCATTCTCAAGTTTGGTTTTTATCAGGCCTATATTGAACGAGATACAGCCATTCAAAACCTCCAAAATTTACTAAGAGATATATAGACGGCCTTCAATATTAGCCCGATCGACACAAAACTTGAGAGGAGCCCTGGTCTCGTGCTGTTTATCCCATAATAAACCAACTTGTACCCAGTCCACCTCGGTTTAAAACTAGGCAATGATTTGGTTGCCAAAGTAGTTGAAAATAAGCGGTACCTAGGATATCAAAATTATGTAATTATCTTCAGTCTCTGTTTCTCAATATATAACTTTTTATCATGACATGATTACTTCACCGGGAGAATTACCGATATATTAAAATTCTAACATGAATCCGAGGCTTTCTGGTCATTTTTCTATATTTGGTTTGCTTTTCTTTGAGCTCAAGTCTCTTCTGGGAATTGTCAGACAATTGTCAGACATGTAAAATCTGCAATTTTGACCCTAACGCCTCGGAGTCATGTTAGAATTTTAATATATCGAATGCGGGTTATTAACCTTAATGACAGTTTCTTCTCCGTTATACATTAGCAGTTATGTCTATTTCCATGTGCTTTAACAGAGTTCTTTATTTGTATTATAGTGCTAAGTTAAAGTTTTAGTTTACTGACTTATAAAATAAAATGATAAGCGCCATCACTTTCTTATCAATAAGTACCCCCTTTTTCTAGTGGACGATTTGTAGTAAACGCCTTAGCACTTTTCTAGGAAAAGTGGCAATACAAGTATAAAGTAACGCTAAAATGTCGCTTATATTATCATGCGTGAGCTCATGGATAAAAGAAATTAAAGTTATCCTGTTAAGCCTGTCTCACCGTCGGTACAGGCTACTTATTACAGGTTAAAAGACAGGTGCAACCAAATTAAAAACCTCATCATTTTCACCCAAGTTCAAAAGCATAATACAGAAAACAAACTCTTTCTCAGTTTTTTTCTTTGCGAAGGTAATAACACATTTTGAGACAAATAGATAACGAGTTCAACGTAGTGGTACTTCGTCTATACCATTCCTGGTGGAATAGGAATTTGGAAATGTTAATTAGTTTTTTCGGAGAGGGGAAAACAGGAGAACCCGGAGAAAAACCTCGCGGAGCAAAGGACAAACCATGCAACTACACAAACTCAACTTACATACGGCGTCGACGCCGGGATTTTAACCCCGTGGTGGGAGGCGAGAGCTCTCACTACTGCCTCATCCTTTCACGCAATTCGGAGTTTGTTTAGAAGTAAAGTAATTTCAAGCCAGTGTAATTATTCACAATATATTTTTCTGCTTGAAGAGGGGATCGGGTGCCTAAAGAAGCCGCAAAAGCTGGATCAAAACCGCAGTCCAGGGTCCAGTTGTTCGAACGCCGGTTAGCGCTAACCCGGGGTTAAATTTTTACCCGGGTTTCTTTTTCTTTTCATCAAAAGCACTCTCACGGATGATTTTCTCCATTCTTTTTAGTGTACCCAATCATCAAATTGTAGCCAAAGTGAATTAAACTGAATTTGCTTTTTAAGCTTTCATGTCCGAGATCAAATTTCGCACTAATCCTGTTACCTTAACCCAGCTTCGAACAACCCGGTCCTGGTGTAATAAAAATCCGTAATGTGACATTGAAAACTGCGGATCGAAATCAACAACCAAAAGCGGTCAAGGCACAAATGGCATTTATGTTTTCAAAACAACTTGTAACTTATAACTGGTCCTGGAATTCTGCATTCATACTGTGCGTTCTAAACATTTACAATACCCTCTGGCTCATTAGTCTGTGAGCAGAAGTGTTATGAACAAATTCTATGACATGTAATTATATATATATATATATATATATTTTTATGACCGTAAGTCTAAAGTAACGTGACAACACAGCTAACATATGAAAAAGGATAAATTAAATACGAAAACAGCTTAAACTACTCAGCGGCACCCAACGGCAATTTTCGGAAAATATCTGTTCGGAAGACGATTTGAGATCTAGAATTTTCGGATCATTTGTTGTAAAATTTCTTGCCTGCCTGCCTCTCCTAGAATTTTCGAACATCTACAAAATGGTATAATCACCCATTTTTAACGGATTTTTACCCTAAAAAAGGCCACCTAGAATTTTCGGGAGCCTTTTCCTGGCTGACATTTTTGAAAAGGTAACTTTTGATCCCTATAATTTTCGGATCACTAGACTTTCAGCTAGGAAATCCGAACAGATGAAAAGTTTTTAGGGGATAAAAATGCCTATATCTACCGTTTAATACTAAAATACGTTCAACAATGCTATGTTAAGTAGTTTTGAACTATATCCTCGTTGGGTGCCCCTGACCACTGGACATAAACGATAAAAGATCCACTATTTAAGTAAAAAGTGCTAACACTTTGTAACAGTATACATTCTGGAAAGAATATGTGATACATTTACATTAGGATGCAAATGGGGCATACTGACCATCCATGTCCCATTATATTTACAGCTTTAGTAGAGAAACTGGTCATGAAAGCCGGCAAGAGATCAAATCAACAGTGCCGCAGTTTATCTGCATTAAGCTCCTTGATAGTGCGCAATCCTTTGTTTTCTGTTCAAAAATTGATTGAACAAATTAATGCAACGTTTTTATTTGTGAAAAAAAAACAACAACAACAACAACAAACAACCAAAAGCAAGCAAAATGATAGGAATGTCATTGAACGTTGTGCACCGTCATGTCCGCGAGAAAAGGCTAACAGAAAAATATAACAAAGAAATCTGACAGGCTTCATAACCATTTCTGATTTTATACCTGCTGCGTTTCTTTTGCGAATACTTGTTGCACATAACGAGAAACGTCTGAGAAATTCGATTATTCTACAATCTCGCTCCTAGGGTTCATTCTCTTGCCTCGAGAAAGAACTCTTGTTGCAGCTGGTCATGTGAGTTCCTGTTACAATGGACTTCTCATCAAAAGCCAACTCGGTGGACCTCTCAGAAAACAGAAATTTACTTTAACGGATTCAAAAGGTCATAATTTGGGATCTGTGATTGGTGGATTTCGATCCGTTTTGTGTTTTTTTTTTTGTTTCAAGGTCCGTTCCTTGTGATCGTAATTAATATTGAAGGCAGCGAAAAACACAATTGTGAAGGCGGCTTTTGAACTTTAGAATTCGCGTGTTTGTGAAAGCGCCGTAATGTACTCTTTTTGTTTTGCTCAAACAGAAGCTTGTTCTTGGAGCAAATATGAGCTCATGTTAAACTCCAGGCAGTAAAGTGTATTTAGGAAATTGATATAAGTTTAGGAAATGCACATAAAAGAGCGAGTCCATGATTCAACAACCACCAACATCATTTTCAGGTCGAAAACACCTTTCTTAGTTAAACTGACTCTTGGTTGAGCTGCACACCTTTTCTTTTCTTTTTTCTCTTCTTTAATTTTTTTTTCCTTTAAAAAATGAATCCAAATTTTCATTCAGTACCCTTAACTTGTGTGGTTTATCCTATAGTTCCAGGAAGCCTATAGTTTATAAGCCCCCGGCTTCTATATAGGCTTCCTTGCTTTTACCACATTTAATCTTGTAAATAACTTAGTTGGAATATTGTGTATTATCTTTAATGTATTTCTGTATACTGTTGCTGTATTTCTGATGAATGAATGAATGAATGAATGAATGAATGAATGAATGAATGAATGAATGAATGAATGAATGAATGAATGAATGAATGAATGAATGAATGAATGAATGAATGAAACCTTGGCTATAAACTTGTTCGGATGACTGACATACCTCAAATCAATCCTCACTAGTTTGCACGCTCTCCAGTGTATTTTGTGTCTTTCTCACATCATACACAGTTTTATACCTACTACCCCACCCTTGAGGCAAACCCAGATTTTGGGAGCCACGTGACTAGCCACAACCAGGGTTCTTTCTCTCAAGGTAAGAGAGAGAACACTGGAAACGAGGTTGCTTGTTCTAATAATTTATGTTCGGTATACAGCTATAAGCAAGAGCTTTATGGAATCCAAAACTTCATCAATAAAAAAAAAATCGTTCGTTATACTGAGGACTTCGTGATATAGAGGTTCGTTATGGCGAGGTTCCTCCGTATATAGATTCCAAATTTTTAGTAGCCTGTGAACAGGCTCTCTGTTTGGGGAAATAAATAGCAAGGAAAGTTCCCGCTCGATCAAAGGCCTGTTCACAGGCTAAATTCTTACTGCTGCCTTTATTGGATTTACTTATTAAAGATTTTCTTTCAACTTGATTAATCGCCAAAAATGCACGGTTCTCTAGTTTCAATAGCCCTTGCTGTGAGCTTACATCCATGAACAGAAAACACTTCGTTTTGAAACAGGGCTTACAGAACATCAAAGTCAGCCATAGTTTAATCTATTAGATTGAAATGTATTTTCATTTTAAAAGTTTCCCTGGTGCATATTGTTTATCCTTTAATTCACGCGTACCATCCATAAACATCAGCACACGTCTGACCGCTGTTATTGTTTTCTGTACAGTCCATTAGGTCTTGTCCGTGCCAAACTTGAAACTCTTTTCCAACAGACACAGACATTGGAGAGGGAAGATTGTTAAATCGAAGTTCGGTCTCATTAACACCTACACCTTCGATCTTATATGAATAGCCACAACTTTTTGTGTAATCTGCCAGCAAAAGAGCGGATCTGTTCTTGAAAGTTATGACGGTTAGGAGTCTCTTGTCCCCATACCAGGTAAGATCACATCCCCAATAAGAAGGTGGGTGATCAAAGGTACATCTAACTGACCCACTCAGATGAACGAGTTTAAAGGTATAAATGACCCCACTCTCTCTGATGTTGAAAGCCCCATATGAGTCATTTCGAGTTCCGAAGCAGACTGGGCCAGTATTGATCTTCTTCCACTTCTCTGAAAAACATTTGAACGCAAAATTTAAACTAACTTGATACTTTAAGTCGAGCACGTGTTATTCTGCTTTCGATGAGTGTCAGTAAATTGAAGTAAATAAGAGGACAAGGCTCAAGGAAAAGAGATAAATGTGGTCTTAGAATCTGGGGTTTTTCATGATAGGGATTGAGATTAGATTGTATTACGACCTCGGGTATAGAGGATATTGCATATTAGTAAAATCCAACTAGTGGTCTATTACCAACGCTGCGTTCTGATTGGTTGAGCTACTACTAGGCTATATGTTATAGCCCACTAGTAGCGAAAAGCGCCGGCTTTCTGGCGGCAGAAAACGAGTTAAGTCTAGCTTTAACTAGCTAAAATTTTTCTATTCTCGATATTTTTGACTAATTAGTTGGATTTTACTAAAACAATTATTCCTCGCGCCCTTATGGCCTCTAAGTCAATAGCCCATGCGGCCTTCGGCCTCATGGGCTATTGACTCAGAGCCAATTCGGGCTCGAGGAATAATTGTTAATTATACTATCATGTTATACTATTATTATATTATACTATACTCTGAAATGACAGGCCATTGACATTATATCATCAACTGACGTGATGCAACTCACTTTGACTCTGAAGATGACTACCGCACAGGTTGTCGAAACGTCAGTCACTGTCAACAACAACAGTCCTATTCAGGAACAAGCAGCATTTGGTACGAGGTAAGAGTGGTGTGTTGCCTACCGACCCCCTTTTTACACTCTGAAGCGATAAGCCCCGCGCGAAATACTCGCGCGAGAAATTTGAGACAGATCCCCACTCATGTACATTTCAACAGTTTGACAGCCGAAATCTAATTATCTCAAAAGGGGCGGAATAGATTCGTAAAAGAAATGATTAAAGGCTCTCTCTCCTCTTCCTTTTTCCTTTTCCCGTCCAGACCCCCTTTTCGCGCACCTTTCACTTTCGCGTCCTCCCCACTATCTTAGATCCTGGAACAGGCTACATGGTAAATGACCCTTTTACCGCGGGAAATTGGCGAGGGTCGTGTGACCCGACTTTCCTGAGATAAACTTGCCGCATCTGTGGTTATGTCAAAAAAAGAAGGAAACTGCCCACGACATTTAACGTGGTGAATAGCTAGGGTTTTTCGAAACCCAAGACAAGAGAGCCAATCAGGTTTCTACATTTAACATCAACATGAGACCGCAAAAAATTGCATTTTTTAAACGGGTTTCTTTCTCGCTGTTGAGAGAAAAATAGATGTTGACATGACAGATTTTATTTTCAGATGGCTGTAACAGGGGCATTTTAAGGCAAAAGTTTGAACTGGTTTTTGGGCCAGATGTAGGAACGATATTTCGCGAAAATATATTCTATTCCTGGCATATAATGCTGGCTCCCAGTCAAACAACAGCTATACCTTCGACTTGCTGTTTTAGTATTTAAGAGCGTGTCTCCGTAAAAACCGACCAGTGATTTTGGATCAAAAAATTAATTTCCCTTATATTCTGGGATATTAAAGCCTCCACCTTAGTAGTTGCAAAAATGCATTTCGTTTGACCGAAAGTGATAAATATGTTTTTTTACGAATTTTTGAATTTGCGGGCGGTCAGCGCCGGCGCCATAGCCGTTCAAAATGCAAAAATCGCTAATATTGACCGCGCTCTAGAAAACAAACCCCTGGCTCAAAAAGACTGATTTTCTTCTCCATATACAGATACACCACTGTAGATTTCCTAGCCATATCACAGTTCCGAACAGTTCCGAATTATTTGTTTATTTCAACGGCAATGATTTTTTCCCCAGCACGTGTTTTCGGCTTTCCATCAAAACACGAAAGTAGCTCAACTTTGCGGGAAATTTTAAAAAGTGTGGCACCTGTCTGAACTTCGCTATCTGTATGAATACAATCTAGAAATGATAATAAAACTCAACAAGGAATAACATTTTTGTGCTCTCCACGTTTTCAGAATAGACCGCCGTTTGAATTTCCAGAAATTTCGTAAACCAGATAATTAACGAACACTCGCCTTGTCGATCTGCTTGTCAAAGTCCAACTTCATTTGATGGCTTGATGGGTCTTATCCAAGTTCTTTCACATTTTAAGGTTATTTCTCAATCATCTGAAACTATATTGGCCGTTGATTCCATGTCCTTTGTCCGTTTAAAGAAGTTATCTTGTTTATAAAATGGCAGTATCCGAGAGCGTGACTGGTTCGTGACACCGTCCTGAAAGGTCTTTTGCTAAAATTAGTTGGATGCAATCTTGTTCATTGAGATTACTCTTCAAGACATCGCGGGGAAATTTCTAGAGCAAATAAAACACTTTTCTTTGCAAATAAAACGCGATGAGTCGCTAACAAGGCGATTTAACCCAGTTCAGATTAAAGTTGAAATATGCGTGACCAGGGGGGGCTGGTAGCGAGGTCTGGAACCGAGTTTACATGATCGCCCCAGTTAAGAAATTTGGCCGAGTGAGACTGAGTACCAATTTTCCTTCAAAACAAATATGGCGGAGAATGCGGACATGGAAAGATGATGAGTTTTTGCTCGGTTTTACGTTTTACGGCGTCCAAACATCAAGAAAAGGTTTTCATGAACTTTTTTCATGAAATTTTTGGACATCAGGAGGCGTGATGTATGAACAGTTCATGAGTGACTTCGCTCATCGTGATTCGGCACCTTGGCAAGTTCAGTTATTTATAAGCTTCGTGAATTTTCGAGCGACCAGCCTCAGGGCAACCTGCTCTATCTCTTATATATTTTTTCACCTACGGTGGTATTAAGAACTCTCTGCTTTATCCTAAACATATGCTACGAGCTCATTATAGTATGAATCTTGCAACAGTCATATGGGAATGTTCATTAAACCAATTTTGTACTTCGCTGTTCGTAAGTTTGTTTGTACACCGGGAGCCACAACAAATATTTGTGGGCGTAAATACAGAATACAGGGCTACTTTAGTAAAAGCCAGGTTAAATGTTCCAATCACTTTGCTTCACATACACTTGGTCTGTCAGTATAAGCTATTTTTAATATCAAAAGGCTGCAGGGAAGGGCTTACTGAATCTTCGAAACCTTCGCTGGAATATCGTTTGTGTGATAATCAATAAATAGCTCCAACAGCAATACTGTATTTAGTAGTTTTATATTAGATAGTGACTTCGGTTTTAAGTACTTCCTTGAAATTGTTTGTACAAAAATTACCCCATAGTTTTGAATTATACTTGAATCTGAGTGTGGGGACAAGAGGTTAATCCAGTTGCTAATAAGAGTGAGTACATCAAAGAGGGGTATGCTCAGTATACATTGAGAAAATCCCTCAAAGGACTGAAGTACAAGAAACAGAAAAAAGAAAATTGAATGTTCTGCAAAGTTTATAAAGAGAATCAGAAGGACCTTGAAAAATGTACAACTTCAATTGTTTGTGTAAGTTATGAATCTGATTTACAAGTAAAATAAACAAGGTAAAATTGACTTTTTATCAACCATCAAAAGAAGTTATTGTTCCTTGAGCCCAATCCCCTCAGCAATTCTTTCTACATACTACCCTTGGCTTATTTGGCCTAGATGGGTATGTGCTGCTTAGTTAGGGTGGTGACCATTTCACCCTTTAGAGTTTTGAACAGGGTGTCTGTTTGGGCTGTGAAGGTTGATGAAGAGCAGTCTGTAGTTACATTTTTGGTACCACCAATTTTTTCCCCAAGTTTTTCCATCTTTCTAAGTTTTAAAGCTAACTTAATTCTGTATGCTAACTGAAGTGAATAAGTTTTATAAAATCAGGTCTCTTGGCATAAAAAGGGTGGGGGAAATGAACAATGCGTCCTACTACCCATACTCTCTTTCAGTACAAGCCCAGGGAGATGATCTCACATTTTAATACCCTTTTACCACTTGTTTTAACAGCAAAGTCAGTGAAGGTCTATGGTCTCTGAAAAATGTTTTTGCCTGCCTCAACACAAGTTTCTGACTGTTATTGTTGACTACAAAATTAATAATATTATCTTAATAATCATTTTACATTTTTTTCCAAGACATCCTTTGGTGTTTTGCATATCCACTAGTACAAGGTAATTTTTAAGTTGAGAGGGTTTGATTTCATTAACTACATTTTTATACAGACACAAACTAACCAGGCAGGTTGATGTCCAAAAGTGTAAAAAATTACATGCAACTGTATAGCAAAAACTGATCATTGTGGCCAAAAGAAAGGCAAAAATAGAAATGTCACCATTTTCCTGACTTTATACATTCCCTTGGAAGCATATTAAGCCAGATGTAGTCCTAGTCAAAACATGCCAACTTGAAGATTTATTTTCTGAACTTAGCTAATCTTTTTTAAACCATAATCTTGTTCCAAGGGGTAGTGTAGTTTTTAAAATTTATAATTTTCCCCTTTTTTTGCTACAAAACACACTTGAATTAGGACTCAAACTGAAGGCAGTGTAGTAACTGCTGTCATGAAAAGAGAATTCCACACACATAAGATAATTACCCTTTCATCTGCCTAAGATTCATTTGTTAGAAACTACGGTAAAGTTTAAATTAAATCGCACAAAGAAAAGAACTTAAGCATATCAACATGTGCAAAATCAAGAGAGAATGATCTCTTGGCAAAATTTATTTAGCTTCTAGTACATAAAGAAATACATGAACTACGAGATTTGACCATGCCACTCAATCATCCAACGCAACTCTGCCAGGATAAGTTCACAATCAAGGATGTAGAACTGAGAATCTCAATCATCATTTCTTGTCGTCTTAAAGGTGTAGTGAAGCCGAAAACAACTCTCAGCTGAACTCTGACAACTCTTCTACTCAACCACATGCCAGTCACCGCACTTTTTTTAATACCACGAAGAATTAATTTTGGGCCTTTCGATTGAAAATATAAACTCTTCTACATACGTATTGGAGGGTTGGTCCTTCTTTTACTCTTGCAATTCGTGGGTCGTCTAGACAGAAACAAATCATCAAAAGGTCGGGCATCGAGAAACATGTTCACTGGTCTCGTTCTTACCGTAGTAAACCGGGCCGCATTTAATGACAAACGCAAGACCAGAAGAAAGGAAAACGTAAGCTCCACATTATCGCGGAACAAAACGAAGAAACCAATGACCAACGGGACCAAAAGCAACTTCACTTCACACTGCCGAATCGCTGCGAAGAAGCTGCTAAGACGAACTTGTTTTCCCAACCCGTTCCGCGCATGCTGGCTACAGTTTTCGGATGATTGACAGATTTCTTAACTGGGGCGATCATGGAAAGCCGAAAAGCGGCAAGATCAAAGGCCGTTGCCAGCCCCCCCTGTGCGTGACTTTCAGGTGACTTTGTATTTCATCCCCAGTCCTCCTGTACTAGACACAAAACAAACAAGGGGGAAAAATGGCTACTGATACAGTAAAGTGTTCTTTCTCGGGCTTCGGAAAATCTAGTTGTTGAGGTTTTCGAGGTTCGGATAAAGTATGTAGGTTGCGAGAATGCCAGGAAGATATAACGATCCACTTGAAGACATGCCATCTTTCAAAACTATCTAAAATGATGGAGTACGAACTGATACTAGTCAGGGCGGGGTTATTCGATGTGCCAAAACACCGGCAAGAAGAAATGTTCGTGTGTCCAAAACACAGACATAATTTGGGTCGCAACTGGCGTCCTTTGAGGACATGTCGATATCCTCTTCATTCAGGAGCAAGGAAAAAGCTAAAAAATGATCATGTTATCAACTTGGAGATGTCCAAGAATATTCACGCAATTTTTGGAATCACAATTCCCATTGGGTCAGGTAAGCATTCTACTACACAATATTTTATGTTTTCCCTTTTTTGAGGAGCAACGATTGACAAAGTTGGTTATTACGTAGCCCTTGGAGTCTTCTGTGTGAGAGGTCTTGAGATTGATGTCCATGGCCAGGTGTGAGAAATTCTTTCCGGGTAGCTTCAAGTAGCTTTAAATACCAGTAAAACGGGAGTACTGATGAAGAGGGGGTTTAAAAAGGTTTGTCTTTCAGATAATGATGAAATGATCATTTCGAAGTACTAACGTATGTGAGGCTCCTCTACTTTTTAACTTTCAATAGAATAAAAGAACTCATAAAACCAAGGTAAATGTCCTGGTGAAGTATTCCGAATTGTGTAACAAACTTTAAATCTAATTATAAATAACACAGCATGAAAAGGCAAATTTAAGTTAGCATAATGTGAGCGTAAAGCTGGTGTAAAGTTTGGATTTACACACCTTTACACGACCTTTACATTACGTAAAGTTAAGCTTTACGCTACATTTACACTTTTGCGTAAAGCTGGAGTAAAGAAACACCTGTAAGTGGACTAAAAGCCAGCGTAAAGCTTGAATAAACTTCACATTTACGCCACCTTTACATAGATCTAAATAAAGTGTATAGGCATCTTTAGGCCAGATTTATATGTACTGTGATGTAAAGTTAACATGCTCTTGTCTTGCAGAAAAAGCGCGACAACAGACATAATACGTATAGCTGGTATAAACTCCACATTTACGCCACCTTTACATCTAAATAAAGCGTTTAAATGTATAACTGGTGTAAAGTTGCAACATGCTCATGTATTGGCTGGAAGGCAAAGCTCAACAACAGACATGATTACATTTTCTGCTATTTTCTTCTTTGCATAATTATTTTAAACCCTAGAGGGAAAATAAAATGAGAAAATACAACGTTGGGAAGGAAAGGAGCCAGTTAAATCAATCAATCTGCTGTATTCAATCAAATTCTGTTTTATTTGTTCAAAAATCATTTTCTTATATGTCACCATTTGTACTTAAATCAATTTTCATACTGTAGCGGAAACATTTAAAATCTTGTTCTATCTCTTTAAGTCTAACTGTAACAGACAAATGCAAAATTGAAAACCTTGTTACAATAATAACATCAGTTACCACTTAAAATAAAGTAAAATTGAAAACTTCATTCCTACAGCAGAAGCTTTGAATAAATTGTCTTATAATTTAATTCTTGCTTGAAATATTTAAACATTTTTTCTAGAAATGCACAACTATATGTAAAATTGAAAACTTCATTCTTATCTTAAAGACAAGTTGAACAGAAACATTTAAAATCTTGTTCTATCATCTCTTTAAGTCTAACTGTAACAGACAAATGCAAAATTGAAAACCTTGTTACAAAATAACATCAGTTACCACTAATATTGAAAACTTCATTCCTAAAGCAGAATCTTTGAATACCTTGTCTTATAATTTAATTCTTGCTTGAAATATTGAAGGCTTTTTTCTTGAAATGCACAACTATATGTAAAGTTGAAAACTTCGTTCTTTTTTTAAAAAACAAGTTGAACAGAAACTTTAACACATGTTCTTGTATCAATGTTTGTATCAAATGCCTTGAAACAAGTGTCAAAATAAAAAAAAATGCAATCTCAAGTGTAGTAAAAATAGAAACTGTAAGAAAGACTAAAAGAGAAGGTCGAGGAAATAACCATTCAACGTTGTTGTAAAACCTTGAAAGGGAATCGTTCTATAAGGTGTTTATTTTTCCGGCTATTTATATCATAACCAGTTATATTTTTTGGCAACAGTGCCACGATGTAAGTGTAGAAATCTTGGACTGAGTAAATAACAAGTATGAAATGAACATTCTTGTTTTACATTGTTTGGTCAAGCGCGTTAGTATAATTAGGACAAGTATATTTGTTACAACACAGATGTTCAAAAATACACAAGTATTCCTAGATTTTTGCGAGATGTAAAAGGTGCTTAGAATGTCTTTACAGGACTGTCTATTTTTTACGTTGATTCATAGCGTTCTATTTTTCAAAGTACGAGATAATTTCGGTAAAGTAGCCTACATGCACGTGACCCACGAAATTATGCGAAACACTTGGCAATGTTCCCCTTCTTTAAAAACCCTTTTCTATGACTATCGGGGATTTTGTATTTGAAAAGTTTTTTAACCCTCCTATATGCTATATCCTGAAAACTATTTTTCCGACACCTCAAGACCTAACCGGGAGATTAAAAACTTTTTTGAGTTTATTTTGCCAGTTGTCAATTATCAATCCGATAGATCACAATCAGTGTTGGTTCTAAAAATAAGTTTTACGCTACGAATCGACTTTGACTAAAAGTTAAATTCATCATTGTGATACTTTTTAATGCACAGCAATTTGCACTACTTGTGTCAAGACGCAAAGACAAAAATATGAGGAAAATAAACGTTGGCTGGAGAAAACCACTGAGAGTGAGAAATTAGGAGGACATGAAGAGACAAGGTGTGTTTAAGGTGACTCAACCCAGTTTTTTTGGGGGGTGAGGTACCATCCTACTTTGAAGCTCTCTGGTATCCTACTTTACTTTTATCGTAATTCTAACACATAGAATGGATAACATATAGATCAATCTACAATATAACATAAAATGTTTGGCGATCGGAGTAAATGTCACGTGGTTATAATGCCACGCCCCTTTGAGGTCTGAGTCGGAAATCTGCCGTTGCCGGCATTTTTTCGTGAAAATTTCTCGGCTGCACATAGTGCGCATTAGTGCCTTGCGCTGAACAGAGTTTCACCAAAAACACAAAGACCCAATTCCAGAAATTCAGCGGTTTCCAAATTTAGGTCATAATTTATGCGAAAATGATAAGCAAACCTTACACGATTATATCTAATAAACTATGAGATTCATCCCTTTATTTTGGGCATCGTTATAACAGATGGGTCCTTGCAAGTCAGCAAAAAGCTTTAGGGCCTTGTAAATGTGCGTGATTTCGAGCAAAGCAAACATATAGAAATTATACTTTTCGCTATTTGTTGACGTTTGTCAGCGTTTAAGAGCCTTCTCACGAAAAAATCATTTTCTTAAAAATTCGTATTTTTTTTTTCTTCAAATTTTTTCAGGGCCACACTTGATTAACTAACTACCCGGACTCTGAATTTCATGGTCATTGAAAAACTGTGACATTATCTTATATAAGCCCAAACTTGAGTAAACAAGATCAGAAAGGACTGGGCAACAAAATTTACATCAGTGGATGTGGCTGTGGAAAAATCTACACCATTTATGTCCGAATTATCAACTGACGTAGAAACCAGGTAGAAACCCTGCAGATGGGATGGGCACTAAACAAGGCCCACGCAGGTTCCATCCGGTTTTCTCGTGAGGTTAAAGAATATCTCACAGCCAATTTTGAAACTGGTGAGCGAACTGGCCGCAAGGCGGACCTTGTTCAGGTTGAAAAGGATATGAGAACAGCACGGAATGTGAATGCCAGGGTCCAGTTCAATGAATTTCCGCGCAGCGTGGGGTCCTGGGAAGGACGTGGAAACTGTAGTAGCGTGGCCATGGTTTCTCAATTCTCTTAGCTGAAATGTGTTGAACCATTTTTGTCAGAGTATTTATGTTAAGCTGAAGAAGAACATTTATCGAAGTATGGCGATTCAATGTTAATTACATCGAACTTAACAGCAAATGTTACGAATCAACGGTGTTACGCTCGCAACTGATAACGCTCCTCCCGGGCGCTCTGTATCACTTTTATACAAACTAGATAAAAGATGCCGTTGAAGGACAGGTTTTAAAAAAAAAAATCGATGTTTTTAGAGTTAAAGCGGTTACTTCAGGAGAAAAAATATCCTGTACAAAAACCAAGAGGGACATTACAACCTAAGAAGTTAATAAAGCAAGTGAACGAGCTAGTATTTGTTAATTATTACCGTATCAGGTCATCACCCGATGCAGGAGAACTGGGGATGAAATACAAAGTCACGCATTTTTGAAGTTTGTCAGGAGACTGGGTTAAAACGCTTTGTCAGCGACTCATCGCGTCGTATTTGCAAAGAAACGTGTTTTATTTGCCCTAGAAATTTCACTGCGATGTCTTGAAGAGTATAATCTCAATGAAAAGGGTTGCACCCAACTAATCTTATAGCAAAAGACCTTTCAGGACGGTGTCACGAACCAGTCACGCTCGCGGATGGCTGCCATTTTATAAACCAGATAACTTCTTTAAACGGACAAAGGACATGGAATCAACGGCCAATATAGTTTCAGATGATTGAGAAATAACCTTGAAATGTGAAAGAACTCGGATAAGATCTATCACGCCATCAAATGAAGTTGGACCTTGACAAGCAGATCGACAAGGCGAGTGTTCGGTAATTATCAAGTTTACGAAATTTCTGGAAATTCAAACGGCGGTCTCTTCTGAAAACGTGGAGAGCACAAAAATGTTATTCCTTTTTGTGTTTTACTATCATTCCTAGATTGTAGTCATACAGATAGCGAAGTTCAGACAGGTGCCACACTTTTTAAAATTACCCTCAAAGTTGAGCTACTTTCGTGTTTTGATGGAAAGCCGAAAACACGTGCTGGGGAAAAAATCATTGCCGTTGAAATAAATAAATAATTCGGAACTGTGATAAGGCTAGGAAATCTACAGTGGTGTATCTGTATACAGAAAAGAAAATCAGTCTTTTTGAGCGAGGTGTTCGTTTTCTAGAGCGCGGTCAACATTAGCGATTTTTGCAGTTTGAAAGGCTATGACGCCGGCGCTAATCGTCCGGAAATTCAAAAATTCGTAAAAAAATACATTTATCACTTTCGGTCAAACGAAATGTATTTTTGTAACTACTAAGGTGAAGGCTTTAATATCCCAGAATATAAGGGAAATTAATTTTTTGATCCAAAATCACTGGTCGGTTTTTACGGAGACACGCTCTTAAATCTTTCTGCTTTCGACAGAACCTTTTCAATTGCCATGCAATTTTATAGACTCGCTTTCTTTCGTTTCTAAAAGAAATCGTGAAAGAAAGTCGAAGCCATAATAACAAAAACAAAGCTAAAGAAGTAAGGCACAAAAACAGCCAATAAAAGTCGTAGAAAGTACTTTTTGCGATCGCGGTAAAATTGGCCTGAATTTGCATAACAACATGAAAAGTACAAAGTGGTAATTTGAAACCTTCATGCCAACGCGTGTTGTTTTTTAAATACAAAATGCGGCTGCTTTTTAAAAATATTTCTCTAACTAAAAAAGTAGGATTTACACTTAGTAGTAAAATAATTCAAGCTGCTTGTTTGTTTTTGTTTTCTGGCTCTGTTAGCAAATTAAGCTTTGATCGTAAAATAATCGATGAGACGTGCCATTTATTTTGCTTCAAAACTCATCCGCGTGCAATCAATTTTTTCGTTTTCATTTTATAAGTCATATCTCAAGTAAATTCTTTTTTTGAATGCAAATCTGTCTTCCTGAAAAAAACAAATATTTCGTTCCAACTAAACGCTCCGATAAGAAGGGGAGAAGAAACCTACTTGGAAATTTTTTAACATCGATGAAATTAGCATATCAACAATGTAATTGAGCTGAGCACTTACTTTAAATACGCTAACCTGTTTAAGATTCCACTTTACTGTTTGTCGGGGCTTTCCCTGCTGTCTCTAACCGTATTCTGAGTCATGTTATTTCTTATTAGGGGATAAAAAGGTCGTCAGACCGTGTTTCTAGACTTCGTAAACCTCAAAACTGACATAATTGCCGTGCGCCCTTTTCGTTCGCTGTGGAGCTCGATCACTCGGGCTGGACACGATTTTCCGAGTGACTCAATATTTTGGCACAACTTGCGCACAGATAAGGCACAGTTTGGGCACAACTTAGGCACGGCTTAGGCACGTTTTTCAAAACTAAAATGCTCACTTTATGCACATCTTAGGCACATTTTAGGCACAAAATCGTTTTGCCAAAGCACGCTCTAGAATCCGATTTTCGGTCCAACGCACGGTTTACGAATTTTCACGTTAAAAAAATGCTGTCTAACCTTACATATTTGATCTTAGCGTAAAAATGGGTTTCCCGAAGTCTTAACAGTTAGTCTATAAGGAAGGTTTAACTTATGAGCATTCCAAAAATTATTATTTCTTCTCTTAACAACAACAGAAAGTCAATGAATAGCAATCTTTTAAATTGACGTTCGCGCTGCACAGAGATCGTATGTAGACAGAACATCTTTCTGAAAACGCCCTAAACTTTGTTGTTTTGCCATTATGTTCAGTAATTTTTAATACAGTTAGTACTCATAAGTCACTGACCTCTTCGGAGAAATTTTTCTAAAGTACCATTAACAGAAACAGAGAAATCCCACAATATGCGTGGTTAGACTGTAAATGTTACGCGAGCTGTTAAAAAATGGTCCCGTTTTGAGCCATACGTTTCATATTTTAATTTTATTTTGGTCTTACAGCCAGAAAAAAAATATTAAATGAAAAGCTGTTTATAAACTTTAACTTCTTGCCAAATATCGATGCGATCTGAGTTTTAATAAGTCAGTCATAAGAGCCAAACGATGTGAGATTCTTAGCCGTGTACACCAGTAGCGTGCACCAGGCCTTAAAACTTTTGGTGGAAACGTGCTAGCACCCTGCACAAGGGTGTGGTCGAGAGCTTCAAAGAAGTTTCTAAGGGCGACGATTACCTAGAGTGGTTTTCTGAAGGGAAAACCTCCCTCATTCCAAGAGAAGGCGGGTTCCTGAGTGAAAATCACAGACCTATTCCTTGTCTGAATAACATGTATAAGTGGTTTACATCTTGCCTCCCGGCACCCATGGACCAGCACCTTGAACATTATGGCCTGATGGAAGGCCAGCAAAGAAGAGCGACATCAGAGTGTTTCGGTACGATGGATAACTTGCTAATCGATAGAGCAGTAATGCTGGATTGCCAGAGACGCAAACGGAATTAAAGCATGGCATGGATTGACGTGCGCAAAGCTTACGACTCCGACGACCATGATTGGCTATGCGCAATGACTGACGTACACAGGCTTTCCATCTGGCTGGCTTAGGTCATAAGCAAGTTGTGTGCGAGCTGGAATAATAGAGTAGTAGCTACAACAAGGCAAGGGCGAGAGACTTCCAGAAAAACAAGGTTCATGAAGGGACTACCCCAGGGGGACGCCTTGTGTCCTAGATTGTTTACACTGTGGCTGAACCTAGCAGCGTGGTGCCTGCGGGCAACGGAGGGATACCGGTTATCCAAGCCTATAGGAGTCAAACTCACCGATCTCCTGTATATCGACGACCTGAAGGTTTTTGCTGCCTCCGAGAGCAAGCTGAACCGAAAGCTGAAGGAGACTAGAGGAGAGGTACAGGATATCGGCCTTCACTGGATTCAAAAAAGGTGCTCAGTGGTACACGTGAAGAGGGGAGCCCAAGTGCTAGACGAGTCTGGTATGAGATGGACGAGACAACTACCATTACGGCTCTTGGGGAAGGAAAACACTACAAATTCCTGGGGGTGCTAGAGAACGTTGGACAGGATGAACGGCTGGCCCTTGCGTGTGCGGCTGAAGAGTGTCTACGCAGGATATTTATTATATGGTTCAGCCCCCTATCTGATCCCGTGTACAGGCAACTAATCAGTATGCACTCTCGGCGCTGCGGTACTTATTGTGAACACAGCATTGGCCTCTTTCGGAGTTAAGAGATGTGGATAGAGCAGCTCGAAAATCATAGTTGAGAACGGTGGCAAGCACCCAGCTAGCCTAACTTCTTTGTTATATCTACCGAGGGAGAAAGGAGGTAGAGGCCTGCGATCAGTCGAACACAGTACAAGATCACTAAAATTAAATCGCTACTGAAATTGCATAGGAATTCGGACCAGACTGTGGAAGCAGTTAGAGAATTTGAAGAACACGCCATGGCATCGGGCCACCAGTCGCTTGTAAAGGAAGCAGTTAAGTACGCTGAAGAACTTAACATCACACTTCAGCTTGATACCCTAAATCCCGTGTGTGTTATAACGAAAGGAAAGGTGGTGACTGCAGCAAGAGCTAGGAATCTGTTGAAGAAATCTCTAGAGAAGCAGTTCTTGGAGATCGCTAAAGACAGAAAGTGGCAAGGAAAGTTATTCCGTATCAGATGGGAAGATGAAAGCCTAAGCATAACCAGCTGCTTTGCATGGTTAGAAGGTTGGGCTACAAGCCCTACATATACGTATACCATCGCCGACATG
Organism: Porites rus; assembly: GCA_964035705.1. Taxonomy (NCBI): domain Eukaryota; kingdom Metazoa; phylum Cnidaria; class Anthozoa; order Scleractinia; family Poritidae; genus Porites; species Porites rus. The sequence goes on from OZ037992.1 coordinate 47,045,468, forward strand.
TATGAACTGTACGAGCGGTTGTTACCTACGAAGCTCTACACAAAGGAGAAGACGCAAACCTCCACCGACGGCGAAGTCCTATGCAGGTTATGAAGGAAGGTAACTGAAAGCGTTGTACCAGCTGGATGTTCCTCCCTGGCATAAGCCAAGTACCTACTTATGGCATAATGCTGCTTTGAAGATTCTGTTTTTTTGAGCTCCTGCGAGAGCATGGTTTAATAGAAGAGGTTCCACCATGGTACTCACCGGTGGTGCCAAAACCCGCATACCAGAACACCACGAGTGTGAGGAGTTTTGGGATATTCCCATCTATGCAGAGCACACCGAAGCTAGAGCAAATCGGATCGACGCGCGACTTGTCAGCCACGAGAGGAAATAAGTCTGCACAATTGAAATGAGCTGCCCATGTATTGAGAGTAGAGCCAAGAAAGATGAGGAAAAGACACTCAAGTATGGGCCCATGATGTGGGAGCTGAAGTAGAGATACAATGGTTACAGGGTTAAACAGTACAAGGTAATAATTGACGTACTGGGTGGTTACTCTAAACATCTAGAGAAGTCGGTGAGGAAGCTACTAGGAGCGAGAGCACGTTGCGTACTTGAGCGGATGCAGAAGTCCATCATCTCAAACACTTTGAACATTGCCAGAACATTTAAGATAAATGCTTAGTTAAGGCTCTAAGGACACTAGATTTTAGAGTTTTTTTTTCTCTAGAAATCCAGAAACACAAGTGTTGCATAACCTGTATTTTACTGATGGTTTTTACTTAGATTTTATAGAGTATTAGAGTTTGATATTATTCTAAATAAATAGGCTTTGAGTAGAGATAACCACATAATGATGGCCTCGTTTAGGTTTATAAGAGATAATGAGAGTATAAAAACTGAAGAATTTCTAAATAGGGTTCTAGTAGAGATAATTATATCATCATGTCTTTGCGTAGGTTTTACAGAGTATAAGAATTTAATAATATTCTAAATTGGCCTTTTAAGTAGAGAGATTCATATCATTATGTATATTAGGATTATTGTATTGGGTTTCGTACCGACCTTTTTTTACTTCCAAAGCTTCTCAAGTGGTGTAGGTTACGTTATGCGCCCTATACTACTCATAATGTTAAAAATGTTATATAAAATTGTCGTACGAAGGGACACGAGCCTGGTCCAGGCTAACTTTTTGTCAGTCGAAGACCTAACCTACCGTTGGTCTCCATATTGCAATAAGCCCGAACGGATGTACCAGATTTTATTGTGGAAAACCAGTATTTCCCGCTGACAGCGTGCCCTTCACTCCTCTTTATTTCGTCACAAGACTCAGCTGGTAGTTCTTGAATAGAGCCGAGTGGAACTGAAAGGTCAAAAGCAGTTCTTTATTATATCAGTTTACTTTTACCCTCGCATAGGTTATGCTTTATGCCCACTCACTAAGCTCACCTCGTTCTAAATCACGTCGATAGTAAGATCTGTTTGGGTTTGGAATGAAGTCCTCAGGCCTGGCTTCCTTTGTCCTGTTGTTAAACTCGCATGTGAGAAGAGAGATAACCCAGTTAAAACTTTGGCATCGATTGTCTTCGCGACACTTGAATACGCACGTAAACGGAAGTTCAGCGAGAAGAGTGTCGTACACGTGTCCCCGTAACATCCAGCCCACGATGGAGCTCTCAGATCTTCCACCTGCAGGGCATTTCTGACTTACTGCGCTGTAAATCACGAGAACCAGAACGGAGATACGGAAAACTATTCTTAGAGTCATGGCTGAAAAAAAAAAAAATACATGTAAATTGTTTTTCCAAAGAACTCTTTTTTAAAGACAAGTTATGTTCTTTTTTGCAATATAGGAACATTCAGGGAAGTTGGGTCTGTCCGCGACTAATTTTCCTTGTCATTTATTCTTTCTAAAAGCATAAATACATGAGGGCGAAAATTTGCATAAGTGCTCAGGAAATAAAACTATTTGAATGAAATGAATTAAATATGCTAGTAAGTATTTTGTACAATAGGGACAGGTTTTTGAAAGCTTCGGCGGCACAACTTCGTCTTTAGTGCCTGCCTCGGTGATGAAAGAAAAGAAGTGTTACGCGATCATTTTCCCACCATGAAAAGGAAGTTTTCTCTTGTCCATTCCTCAAGCCCATCTCTCATTGATATAAATTTCGAAAAAAGGATAGCACAAAATAGAAACACTAGCTGAGTTGGAGTGAATTTAGTTAGCCTGTGAAACAGTCAAGTAACAATTATAAGCTCAAAGGAGCCGACTTTTTCTCAAGCTTCTCTGTCTACTTTCCAAACCATATTGTTACAAACAAGCACCTGAAACAGCTGGCATGTATCCTGACCTATTAGAGTGTTGAAGACGGTAAATGTTCCTGGAGACGAATATTTCAAAATTAATTTAGAGAAAGTAAAAGGTCATCAATTGTTTACGTTCTTTAGTACTATTAAGCGTCGCATAAGGAAATTTCATCCCTTGACGTGCAGTGACTGTACGGGAAATGTTTTCAAAAAAAACGTTTTGCACGTTCAGCGTTGTTGTTGAAAAATTCCTATCTTCATGGCTGTTTTAACTTCCGGCCTATTATCGACTATTATTAAAACTTAAGCGAAGACTTTATCGTTCAACAAACAACACCTAATTGGAATAATAATAATGATAATAAAAAACTCAATCTTAAGAAATTTTAAATAGGCGGCTCAAAGGGAAGTAAAAACTCCACTGGACGCCACTTACCAGTTTTAAGAGATTAGTTTTACGAGTTTCCACGAAGTTTACGAGTTTCTACTATTAATCTCGATTAAATTAGTTTTTCGAGTTTCCTGCGACAGTTTGTAGAGTGATGTGTTGTCAGTATCTCGCCTACGCCTACGAGCAATACATGGAAGCTAGGTAGTTTGACTAATATTTACATGCATGATACTTAGTATATTGTGTTATCTATTTATCGGGCTCGTCCACAAGTATCCGCATTTATTTGAATAAAATATATATATTTCGTTTTCAAACAATTTGCCCTTCTTGTTTAAATCGTTGCCCCGTCGAAACATATCCCATTTTCTTTGAAATGAAACATATGTTGATGTTGATATGTCTTTAATAAATCAGTATAAACGTCTCCCTCTCTTCTTTGAAAGAAAATGTTTCCTGGAGAGAGAGTCTCGCTAAGCACTTAAACGTATCGCCCAAACTCAGACCTCTGTTGAACTACTCGACTCTACTGATAAAGTCTAGTCACAACAAAACAAACTTCTTGAAATAAAAAAAAAATAACTTCAGATATCTAACGAATCTGAAAAAAAGCCGAAACAATTCAATGGCATTCTTTCTCCTGTGCAAGATCAGATACTGTTACTCCGTTAATCCTGTTAAGCGCGTTACTCCTCTTAACCGCGGAGTATAGTCAATCGATAAAAATCGGCATCAATAAAAATAGATAGCAACCAAGTGATTTTTATCGATTTATCACAGAAATTGGTGAAAATCGATAAACTAAATTGCTGTGTCAAATCGATAGTATCGATTTTTCATGATTTTAACGATTTATAATGGTAAGTCCCACATTGTTGTTTTTTGGCATAAGTTAAATAGTACAGCTGAGAAAACACATCCACGAGTAACAACTGATCAACAGACATGAAAATAAGAAATGTAGAAACTATTTTAAAACCGTGACCCTTTTGCACATAATAACAAAAACGGTTCGGTTTAATTACATTCGCAGTTCTCGCAGGCAAGAACCACGTGCAATACAACCTTAGATAAAAGATTTCCCAGCCTGAATTTCAGACATGAAATAAATGGACACGAGCCTGCGATCACTTGAAAACCAATCACTGGTCAGCGGATAACCTTAAAAATACGTCTCCTTAATGAGCTGTACACCTAACTCCGCGATACAGTCATGTGACAGATATTTTTTTTTGGCAGTTCTCAACTGACCACAACATGCATGTTCAATATCAAGTTGAACACAGATCGAATACAATGCGTTGGACCTAGCTAGTAAATGTGACAGTTCATATCTCCTAACATGGAGGGGTGGACGTACGGACTGACAATTTTGTTACTACCAAAATTTCTTGGTCGTTCCACTGGGTGCGTTGGCTCGCGCGAGAGCCCTGCCATGAATCAATTTCATAACTACGTTTTGAAGCTTTCCCGCTCCTCATTACTTCGGCGGAGCGCGAAGTAAAGGATTTGCACAGCTCAGGAATTCGAATGTTCCAAAGTTGCACCCGGAGGTCCCGAAGATGCTTCCGAATGTCCAGAGGTTGTTTCGGAATTAGTCCGAGATATCTTCGAGTTCTTTAATTTATTCTCTCAGGGAAAGAAATAGTTATAAGGAAGAAATATTTTTTACTTCTGGAAGAAATAAAGAAGAAATAATTATTATTTCTGGCTTGCCCATGCAGGGTTTGAACCGGCTTACGTGTGATCCGTCAGATCAGATGAGACTCTAGTTTCAGGGATTAGCCGATTGCGCCACTGCTATGCAAGGTAATTTGAGGTATGAAAAGTAAGTTATGCACTAGGTTCGATTCGCACGCAAGTTTGTTACTTTTCAGGTTGTTTTGGGTATTTGAAGTAGTGACACCGGAATGAGTTGGAGCAGAAGAATGGTTCTGGTTGGAGATATCGCGAAATCACTTCTAGTTTTTTTGGCTACAACAAATATTTGAGGCGGAGCACAAAGTAATGTCGTAAACTTGCATTCTGTTTCTGAGGTGAGACCCAAAGTTGTTCGAGATATCTCGATATCTCTATATCAGCTCGAGTTGTTTAGTTTATCTGAGAATGAAAGAAATATTTTTTTTTGGTTCGCCCTTCGGTTTGTAGTTAGTTATCTTTGCCCCGTTAAATCGCGGAGACAAGATTGTAGCAGAAAAGTAAAAGATGGCTGATTTGAAGGTTTACTTTTTTTTTTGAATTTTGGAACTCCGAACAGTCGGCGAGCGCCGATTAGTTATTTTGGGCTTTTAGGAAACTGATTGAAACGTCGTGTCCATTTTATTTATGACAAATTATAATCAAATTGGATTACAGCCACGGGGTCATGCACCTAGCAGACTTCCGGTGAAGAAGTTAACTAGACGTCTGTAACACAATAGGAGGAAAGTAAGGGTATTTGTATGGAAGGGTATTCGGAAAAATATCATTTCTTACTATTCCTCCGCATTCACAATTAATCTACAACCACGTTGAAAAGATATGACAATGGCCTATGTCTCCCACGCAAATCGTCTATAAGTTTTGCCTTAAAAGGTATTTGCAAGATTGCCTCCACCACCTGCTAATTAATAGACAGAGGTATCAGTCGACTTTCTGCAAGTCGGCTTTTACCAAATCGTATATTTTAATTTCCATCCTGATACGACTGGTCTAATATGAAAACTGTCTGACTGTGAAATCCTATACAGCAAACGTACTGTTTTCTAGAAATAGTCGCAATAGAATAGTAAAACTTTCGACTGCGAAAGTGAACTCATTTAAAAACTTTTTTCAGTATAACTTATTTTCAAATGTAAAATGTGGATTAGAAAAATAATGATTTTTACTGGCAGATACATATCACTCGCAACTATATACTAAACGTTTAGTCAAAAACTTATAAAGAGTGTCTTATTTCACTGTGAAAGAAGCAGATATATCTACTACTATGTGTTTTTTGCATGGTAATTTCTCAGCTATTTGGTGAGGCTGTGAAGATATGATCATACAAGGTAAAATGACTAATTAGAAACGTACTGCTACCCTTTTTTAATTTGACAATTCATTGAAGCAAACTTCTTTGAAACTTTCTGTTCTGAATTTAAGGCTGTGAATTGGAAGAAATGATCTTAGAAGGAAAAATGTGGTTTAAGTAACCTGAAACGTACTGCTACAGCTTTTTTAATTTGACAGTTTATTGAAGCAAGCTTGTTTGAAACTTTCAGTTCTGACATTAAGGCTGCGAATTTATGATGACATTTTTCAATCAATTATTAACAAGACAAAAGTTAATTACGAACTGGAATTTTTGTTTGGGGTCTTTTTTTCAAATATGGACTGCGAATATAATCGGCTTTTAACAGAAGAACCTCGATATCTAAAAAGTCTATTAAAAAGTTATTGGTATAACAAACGAGGTTCTTTGACCCAGTAATAGCGATACTAATATGGAAAAGAACCTCCCTCTCAGTCGACAACACGAACATATTCTGTCACTCCGGCTCTGCTCTTCGTTATATCAAATGCAAGCTTAAGGCGGTATTTTCTTTCTTTCCCGCGTCTCGCTGTTTTGCTCTTGTCGTCTCTCGCGGTTTGCGATCGACTGTCTCGTTAAAACCTTTGTCTCGTCCTCCGAGCTCTGCCATATAAGGCATGTTATGCAGGCTGAGTAGTCTTCATAACAGAGGTTTTATGAGCCAAGCTAGGCGAACGCGGCATTTTGCGCGAAGCGCGAGACGAGGGGAGGAGAAAAATATAGTCCTTGTTACCAGTCCGTTGTTCTGGCTCTTGCCACGTTCACAACATGAACGTTGCATTTCAATTGGTTAATTGATGACGCCTTGTTCTGGCATGTTTGTCTGGAACAAAATAACCTTCACGCATTCATGTTCTTTTGACGATGCTGTTCGGAAAGCCTTTTGTTTATTTCCAAATGTTCCAGAAATAAAAGAAAAACAAAAGAAATGTTTAAATATTATATTGCTTAAGAGGAAAGATGTTCTTGGATTGCTTCAACTGGGTTAGGAAAAAGCCTGATTTACTAACTTTTTTAAATAAACTGTTGACAGGCCAAATACGACCCATAAGCTCGTGACCTTGGAAATTTTTCAAAGAACACGTTTTCTCTCTTTTCTTTCTCGCCGCTGTGTTTGGACATAACTAAACTTTGACTGAGCGAATCTTACTTTTGACGCACTGAGTCAGGTGATTTTGCCCGCGCAGTTATTTCCTTTGTTTTATGCAGTTGTTGGTGTTCTGGTAGCAAGAACGGTGACAATCTTTGAGTAATGGATCGTGTTTTGATCGTTCCTTTTGACATCACCGCCTTCAGTCAATATGGGTGAGCGTAGGTGGGCGAAAGAGCCAGAACAATGGACTGGTAACAGGCGCTTTATTTTTCTCCTCCCCTCTCTCGCGCTACGTGCAAAGTGCCGCGCTTGTCTCGCTCGCTTCGCTTGGCTTATGCAGGCTAAATCTCGTTTTTCAAAAAGCAATTGTTTAAGTAAATTATTTCTTTTCCATTTTTTTTATTGTTTTTTAATTTCCTCTATTAAAAAAAAAAGTTTTTCAAAAATTATATTATTTAAAAATTTAGCCCAATCTGAAATTAGATCTTTCGGAACTAAGAGTAGAGGTATTTCAGCTTAATTTGAAATACCTACATGCAAAAATTAGAAACCTTTTGCGAGAAGTAGTATAAACAAATAATAGCATGATTTGTACGTGATGTTTGGCATAAACACCACTCCGAGTGCACACCGAGTGCTTCAATTCAGGATTTGTATAGGTAATAGCATGATTTGAAGTGATATTTGGCATAAATACCACGAGCGATATTTCAAAATTGTCTCAAATTTCACTCGCCTCACGGCTCGTGAAATAACGTATAACAATTTTGAAATATCACTGGTGGTATTTATGCCAAATATCACTTCAAATCATACTATTACCTATACAAATCCTGAATTGAAGCACTCGGCGCAACTCGGCCTCACGCGGTCGATTTACTCGCAGCCTTTGTAAACTTCCTTAGAATTTTGACACCTGAATGGAGTTTCGTGTTACACAGGCACGTTTATTAGATCTTTCAAAACTAACTTTTGAGTGCGGAAACAATACGTCAAAAAAAAAAAATAATAATAATAATAATAAAAATTCTTTTCAACAGCATTGGAGAGAACAAAAAAAGTCAATCCAAATTTTCCATGGCAACTGGAAACTTTTGAGCCGCAAAGTAACCCAGTGACATCCTCCTCATAAGAAGTCTCAAGAGATATAATCCCTTGAAGAAAGAAACTGATCTATCTTAAGAGTACATGTAGAACTGAAAATCAGAAAACACATGACTAAGAGCAATTTTCATGCAATTTTGCATATACCTAGACCTAACACTAGCGTTTGTAAGATGGCGCTGAAAAGACGGGCATTTTCATTTGCATGTGCGAGCGAATTTAACTGCCTAAAACGCGCAAGAGGGCAATGATGGAGCCAGGTGGCAAATGCTTTTCATATAGACAAAGATTACAATGGAAAGGAATTCTAGTTGTTTGTCTATTTCAACGAAACACGGGGCGCTGGGAAATGAAACGTTATGGCGACATTGCGTAAGGAAAAAATCGAATCATCCAACTCTATTTATATTTCTAGGGGGGGAATAAAGCATACAACACCCTCTCCGTCTCCAATACGTTGCTTAAAAGGTTGTTTTTAAATTTGAGCAGATTATCCCATTGCCTCTTAACTGCAGTTATAATGGAAGGTATCAGATAGAAGACACAATCATGTAGCTAAATGTCTAACTGTTAGTCTTACCCATATCTTGAACTTCCCTGGACTGTTGCCGTGAGGATGTTCTATCGATCTCGAAGCATGAAATTATAATCATTAAGGTCCGGTTTAGACGTGGCATTTCAAATGTGCCTAATCTAATGCAAATAAGCCAGAACAATCGATTTTTCTCATTGGCCGTTAATTCGGCACATGTCAGTAAAATGCCGGCGACCACTGAACCGAACCTGGCTCAATTAAATTTGTTTTTAAAACTGCCAATCTATAAATTTGTTTTTGATCAATTATGAATGACTTATAACAATGGCCATTTGTAAATGTCTCAAACAGCCAGGGTTAAACCCGAGCCTTGAACCAGGCGTAACCAATCGATAAATCGATAATCAAGCAATATATCATTAATCTTAGGGAGGAGGAGGAGGAGGGAATGTGGCAACGCAGTAAGAGCGCTAGACTCGCAATACAGAGGCCCCTAGTTCGAGACCCACCTCTTACCCTGCCTCTTACTGCTACTGCAATATTCTCGTCAGTATGTCCTATAATTTAAAAACGTATGGTTCTAGAGTCTTCTCATCCGCAGCCCCTGCTCTGTGGAACGAATTACCTCAGAATATAAGGCGCTGCGGTTGTCTTAATCAGTTTTAACAGCGCTTAGATAAAACTTATCTTTTTAAGAAGTCTTTTAATTTATGATCGTCCTAGGAACATATTTCCTACATTTCCTTTTTATTTGATTTTATTCATATTTTTTATTCATTTTAACAATATTGTGAATTTTTAACGCATAATTAATTTTAAATTTTTTAAACAGTGCATTCTTATTAATTTATTTTACTAATCTATTTTAAAAAAGTAATTGCTGCTGTAAAGCGCCATTCGACAGCAATGGAAATGGCGCTATAAAAGTAAATGTTACTATTATTATTATTTGTTCTCGACAACCTCGTTTCCAGGATTCTCTGCATTAACACTATGTTGTTTGATATTGTCAGACATTTTGAGCAATTTTGAAAACGAGGAAGTCGGAACCGTAACACATTCAGCGTCACTTTTCCGTTCAGTAGTTCAAATAGGGGAGTGCCATCAAATTCCCCGGAAATAAAAGACACAACACAGACACGAATAATCACTTTATATACTTGAGATAAACGGCTTTCACGGAGTCTGGCGTCCTGCATGCAGTTTCTAACAAGAAACGTCTGCTTTCTTCGCATATTAATTTCATTAACCGTCTTATAAAGATCAATTGTGTTGCATCTTACTGCGCCTGCTCGCAGTACTTAACAGACTGGGTCATTCCCAGTCGTCTCACGTGACGTGCAGGGTGGCAGGAGCAAGGGATTATGGGGAGAAGAGAAGAAAGTCAAAGTCTTTATCCCTCGATTTTCTCCTTCGCATCCAAGCTCGCGCTTGGTCTACTACGAAGAGGTGAAAGACGTGAAGGATAAACAGATTGGCTATAAATAAATATAACTGACAAACGTCTTTGTACTTCGGTACTGTGTTATATGATCTTCTTTCTCAGTGCTTTAGTGGCCGTAAGAGAATAGGGTGATTGTTGAAGTTTAAAGGGGAACTCCGGGATAAAAACGAACTTATTTAGAATAGTAGTCCTATATCTAAACTTTCAGTTTTTAATAAACTTTCTTACCTTACATCTACCGCTAAGTAAATCTTTTACTTAAAAGCTGGCCGAAAAGCCGTCCTAGTATTCCGCCATCTTGGGAAGAATACGAGCCGCGTTACAATGGTCAGCAGTGCGCTGTGACGTAAGAACGTCAATGGTTCGCGGTTGGTTGGCGGAGGGTTCGCGGGAGATTCGTATATTAGAACTACGAGGGCAGAACGTCTTTCTATTTCGTCCCTTTGTATTGTGTCCGTGGCTTCCAGTTCAACCTTTTTTGACCGTTTGTATTAAGCAAAGGAGAAAATGGTCAGCTGCGTTGTGCCTGACTGCCACAATTACTCAGAAAAGACGGGAGAAGCCGTGAGTTACCACAAGTTCCCGCAAGACCATAGAACGAAGGCATGGCTCGACCGAGTAAGGCGTGTTGATATGCCACCCCTGGAAAACAGCCATGTTTGCAGCGAACACTTCTTGCCCAGCTGTTTTGAGATCGATTTCCGTGCACAACTAATGGGCGAAAAGGTTCGAAAACATTTAAGGGATGACGCTATACCGTCTCTGTTTAAATATGGTCCGGAACCCAAAAAAGCGCGATTGTCATCTGAAAGTCGCCTTCAGAAACAAAACCATAAACAGGTTAGTACTGTCACTCATGCAAATTTTTATCATCCTGTTTTATTTTGCAAAAATCTTGTCTTGTTCGATTTGCCTGCTTGGCGGACGCTACGAGATTGCAGTCCAGTTCGAATTAGATGACCTCTGAGAGTTCACGCTCCTGTTTTGCCTCTAGCATATCTAGAACTCAGTGAGAAACTGACAAGTTTGGTATAAAACACTATAAGGCAGAATTAATTCAACGGCATTTGCAAGTAAAAAGAGAGTTTGTACACCTAAACCAGAGTGAATAGGTTTAAATTTTTAGGACTCCAATCCTATCAAGCTGCTAAAGCTAAGCTTGTAAAAAAAATTCAAAACTTGTATGACCTTATGGGAAATTGAATGTCACCTCACATCAAAAGAGACTTTTATCCAGTCGACTGTGCCACGTAGCAGATACGTGTACTAAAAATCGCCGCCTGTTACAGATGTTAATAAGAACTGTTTTTTTTCTCTCATTTTTCCTAGTGCTTACCTCAAGTTAGATCCTTCAATTCACCCTTGCCCTCAGTTTTGTATGTCGAGTCTGTAATTTCACCTTCATTATTTCGACATTACGATAAAAACAGACAATTGAACATTCCAAAAATATTTGTAGCAAATACTGTTAAGTATTGAACTTTATCCCATCAGGCTGTGGAAGAACTTTTAGCTGCTGCCTTCCCAGACTGTGACAATGAGTCAAGCTCTTCTTCAGAGGATGTCTTGGAAGACTCTTCAGATCAAGACCAGTTTGAAAATAATGAAGAAACAGGCTCCTCAGAACCAAGAGTGCATGACATTGGCATTCAGTGTTGCTGTCAGCCTGTTACCTTAAGAAGTGTAGCAGTTCAAACTGAGGATTCCAAACAAAAAAAGGGCAAAGCTAATGTTACCCTCACCCCAATACAAAACGAGCCCTACATGTATGTCCCACCATATGTAGATGCTGTACAATGGAAGGTTTTGAAGGATCACACTTATTCTTTGCCAGCATGTCCCAGTTCAGTGTTTCCTACTTATGATGAGAACTTTTTTAGCACCACCCCTTTAGCTCAATTGCACAAAGAAGACCCAAGGCTGGAAAATGATGATGACAACGTTGATGGTCATGTCAGTGACACAGATGATGAAGTTGATGATGAAGACCTAGATCCCCACTGGAAATTTCCCCCTAAAGGAAAACACTATGGCGATGCTGATGAAGATGATGATGATGATGATGAAGAATCAGAAGATGAGTTCCCTGAAAATCCCAGCAATGAAAAAAAATTTGTAGTCTTTAATTCAAATCTAAATAATTTATTTAAAAGATGCCAGGAATGCGGTGATGTTGTCATTGAACAGAAGAGGAAAACTGTTGGAAGCATGTTATCTGTAGAGCTTGTGTGCCAGAGTGGGTGTAAAATGACATGGGAGTCACAACCTGTTGTAAAAAGGAAACCTCTAGAAAATTTATTACTGGCAGCATCCATTCTTTTTACAGGTAATAACTTTGCTGCCATAAGTCGTCTGGCATCATGTTTTAACCTGCAATTTTTCAGCGAAAGTGTCTTTTATGACACCCAGCGTAAATACCTGTTCCCTGTGGTGAATGAGACATGGGAAGCAGAGAGTCAACGGCAGGTAGACAGACTGACTTCCAAGGAAGTTGTAAATCTCGATGGTGATGGCAGGTGTGACAGCCCTGGCCACAGTGCCAAATATGGCACCTACACTTTAATGGATGAGGACTCTGGAGATGTGGTTGCATTCAATGTTGTCCAGGTCTCAGAAGTCAGCTCGTCAAATGCCATGGAGAAAGAGGGCTTTTCTCGCTGCCTTCAAGACTTGGAGGAAAAGGGGATCATGATTAACAGGATTGCTACAGACCGCCATGTTTCCATCAGCAGCAGCATGAAGAAGGACTTCCCACACATCAACCACCAGTATGATGTTTGGCATCTCTCCAAGTGGGTGGTCAAAAAACTTACAAACAAAGCCAAACAAAAGGGTTGTGAGGAACTGGCCCCATGGATACAATCCATTTCCAATCACCTTTGGTGGTGCGCGGCAACCTGCGATGGGAATGTGCAGCTTCTGCGTGAAAAGTGGAAGTCTGTTTTAGATCATGTAGCAAACAAGCACAAGTGGTCAGGCAATACGCTCTTCCATCAGTGTTGCCACCGACGTATCTCTTCCTCTGAAGCTAAGCAAATTTGTTGGCTTAAGCCAGGCTCACAAGCTCACATAGCTTTAGAGGAAGTGGTACTGAATAAAAAGCTTCTTAAAGATCTGGCTAAACTAACCGACTTCTGTCACACTGGTAAAATTGAGGTGTACCATTCAATGATGCTGAAGTATGCCTCCAAACGCGAGCATTATTCTTACCAGGGCATGGTCGCTAGGACCCAGCTAGCCGCTCTAGACAACAATGCTAACACTGGCCGTAGTCAAGCTGTGATAAAGTCAGGTGAACGGGCAGGTGAGGCAAGATACAAGCTTTGCTTCCCAAAAGCAAATAAAAGATGGGTTGTCAAACCAATTAATGAGAAGAAGTCATATCAGTTCTTATCAGACCTACTTTCAGAGGTGCTCAGTCGTGTTGAGCAGGGGAATGCAGCTGCACAGCCACTTCATCCACACCTACCAAGTAACATTGCCTCAGAACCAGCACCTAGTAAATCAGATGCAATACGCCAACATCGTTCAAGATTTAATAGATGACTTAACAATAGTGAGCCTTTGACACATTTCCTGGAGGTTTCCTATTTGTAACAGTCTATCAGAGTAACACTGAAATTTTTTCCAAACTTAACAATAAGAAACTCAAATACCACCATGTCTTTTTATTCCAATTACGTGTAGAAAACTGAAACCCACATGACAAGAACAGTTCACCACTTGTGAGGTTTTCTGACTGCAAATAATGAGGAATAGACCTTTTTAGCTAGCATGTTTTGTTTTCCTTATTCACACCATGTTTTTGATGTTCTCAAGGAGATTTGCATTTTCATAACCTACTTAGACATATGTACATGGATGCATGTGTATAGGACTTTTCAACATATCATAGTGTAAAATGAGAATACAAAACCTAAAGGCTTAAAAATTCAGCTCACAAAATGTAAGCAAATTATTTGTAATATCCTCTTTATAGCTGTATATTATGCATCATAATTGGCTTACAGTTTCTCATTTACACTGGCAGCCTGATGTCAGTTTTAAGTCATGTCACTCGTCTGCATATTTAAAACCTGTAAAGACAAACTCCTCCTCAGGCCCAGGTGGAGGATAGAAGTTCCTAATACACATTACAGCACATGAAGGAAGCACAACCCTAATTTCCTTGCCCAGGATTCCCCAGCACCATCGGGCCAATTGTCTGTATGCTATGTGCCTGTAGAGTTTGTCTTCAGGACCATTAAAAGATTCTTTGTATTGTTGCTTATATTGATACCATGCAGTCTGCAGGACCCATCTATTTATACACACTGGATGGAACCCTGGATGCTGCGTGATGCATGTTGGCTCTTCCTCACATTCACCACTAGTAACTGCTTCATTAAGCTTATTTTTAACCTGCTCTATTTCTTGGCAGCATATGCATGCCTCTGCTCTCCCCATAATCTGGCAATTATCACATGAGCACCTAAATCATAGATGGGAAACAAAAACTGAATTGATCTACATTTAACATGAGGTACAGGTTAAGAAGCTGGATAAACACCAGCAACTGAGAGCTGATTTAAGACAACAATGTAAGGTTTCGTAACATTTAGATGTTACTAACTTTTTTTGTGATATGTAGATAAAATATGTTGAAGCACATTAATTTTGTTTGAGTTGAAGAAAACTGTTTATACAAGCTAGTAAAGAAAGTGAGGACACTGGCAAATTTAGATAGTTAAACATGTAAATAAAATTCTCTCCTGACATAGGTTAGGCGGGACCAACGGCCGCCTGTTGACTTAAAGAACCTATGTGTAGTGAAGATCAACATTTACAAAAATACAATTCTTTTTGTTTGCACCCGTGCTAGTGTTAGCTTATATAAAAGAAAGCGAAGCGCCCAGAAAATTGTTCAAAATCCTTCCCTTCTACTTGAAAACTCCAGCTGCGGGGGGAGGAGGGAATTTATGCTAGGTTTTTAACAGCTTTCACGTTCACAGCACCTAATTCGCAAGACATTGAAAACTAGGAACACTAAGCAATTTGTCGGCCACTCGATAATGAAATGTTCACGTACTCAAGACTCTCAAAACGAAAAAAAACAAACAAAAAAGGAACAAATACGAACACGACATCTGGGCCAAACAACAGTTTATTTCGCACGTCGGTAAAAGAATTACAATGAAGCAAACAGCACAGCACATACCAGGCGGAATTTTCCAGTCTTGGATTCAATTCTTCGCTGCCTTCCATGGACTCGTCGCCTGAAAGACTTTCAGCGTTGATATCCCTCTCATCCGTGTTTACCCGCGGTTCAAACTGATACGGCTGGATAGAAAACGTTTGAGCTCCTTGTTCTTCGTCGGAGAACTCGGATTCTGACCCAGAATTCGACATTATAAGAGTGATAAAGGTAAGAAAAGCTCCCAAAGCAGACGATGCAAAATAAAAATGTTGTACACAACTGGAAGCCGAGTAAATATCGCATTACGCTTGACGTTCTGACGTCATAAATGAAAACGCTGACCCATTTCTGAGCAGGCAAACAATTTTCAAGATGGCGGAATGCTATTTGCATTTTTCAGTCCGCTTTAGCGGGAAATATCTTCGTTCTAGCGAACAATCACTTAACTTAGTAGTCAAAAATTGAAACAGCAAATGTAGGCAAATCATTAAGAAAAAGGTCATTTTTCTCCCGGAGTTCCCCTTTAAAGTGTATATGACAGAGATGTTTTTTTTGCTTGATAGAATATACACAGTGTACTGATAACGACGGCAAAAAGTATTTCGATGGCCATTTTTCGTTCCCATGTATTGAGCTGCAAAAAACGTTAAATTTCACTTCCTGTGGGCTACAAAACCCTACAAGTGAAAACAGGAGACTGGGAATGATTGTGACGTCATTCTGTTTCGTGGCAAGCAGATTATTACGCAAGGAAATGGTACAAAAGTGCATTGTATATGGTTGCAATAACACGAAAGACGCGAAAAAAAAGGAATTTCTATCCATCAGATATCAATTTTTAACGATCTAAGATCAGAAGCATTTACCAGATACCAAAACGCGGTTAACACTATATGAACCTCTGCCGTTCGGTTAGTTTAATTTTCACCTATGGTGCAGCACAGCCCTAAAACGCTACTCGCATGGATTTATGGTTATGCCAGGTGAGCACAACAAATCGCAAGTATCTTGCACGGAACCTTGCAGTTAGAACGTGTGACACGATGGTGTTGCGATCATAATTCGCTGTGCGAACCTGCAAAGGAAACAATTGTTTAAAATTCATCACTTTGAAATGCATTCATTCGATAACAACGTTTACAGAGAAGCATTCTTTCTTAAAGTCAGACTTTGATTCTCAATAGAGACACCTATTAGGAAAGGCTAAAGCAATATTTCAATTCGTGACTTTAGAAACAAGAAGGGAACCGGAGCCGAAATTAAATGTGTGTTTCAGTTTTTACGGGGATCCTTACTGGGAGCTCGCCAGTCAGCTATTGGCTAATCTTTTTCCCTGTCCCTATCTGGTAACGGTCCCAGAAGTCTTTGCAAACGTTAACTCGACTCAGTTTCCTTCTCGTTTCAAAGTGGTGAATGGCAAATAACTGTAGCTAGCTATCTAACTAACTAACTAACTAGTCAACTATTTTAAATAAATAAATAAATATGGCTGGATTTTTGAAAATGTTATTAATAACTTTTTAAAACAAATCCCTTCCGGGGAGTAGAGGTGGAAGAACTTAGGCAAACTCAAAGTGTGGGAATGAGCATTGTGATTGGTTCATTCTTTCGTTTCTGCGTCCAACTCCGACAATCTGATTTTCGCTAGATCGTAAGCGTCGACGGAGTCATATAATATTAAGCAGAGTCGGAAGAAAACGGAAACGTTCAGATTCTTTTGGCTCCGGTTCCGTTGCGTTGATAACTCCGATTACGAGTCGGGTCCGATTTTTTTTTTCCCAGGTTATAAACGATGTTGCGACTCCGCTTACTACTCCGACTCCTACTACACCGCAAGCTCAGTTAAAGCTGGCCTTGAGGAAGAAATCTACCATCACATACTTTCAAAACATCATTTTTCTTGTATTCCTCCCATTAGACACTGTCTGAACTAAACAAACTTTTGTATGACGTTACCCATTGCGGAGGGGACAAGGAAGGCCTTCCCTGCGTGTCGAGTTTTGTCACCAGTCTCCTCCTCAAGGTTAATTTGTAACCACTGGCCAGCTTTATTCAAATCCGCCGACCAGGATCCCATGTGGCCATTTTTAACATTTTTGAGACGAGCTAGCCAAGGTTCGTGTGCCCCACCGTGACAATGCCTTCAAACGCTAGTCAAAATTAAAAAAAAAAGAAGCGCGAAAAATTTAAGTTGAACCGTGTTAGAAAGCGCCAAACATGGTAAAAGGGGGCTAATCAATTAGGTCTTTACCACTATCTTATATCAAATTAAACCTCTAGAGAGGATAGTTATAAGCATCCTCTTATTATCTTAAAGTTGCTATTTCTTCTTTTCCTTAAACTAACTTAAAGGGGACAGTAAGGTCCCGCCTCCCGTAATTTTCATTCAAGGCTAACCTATCCCCCTTTTATGGCTTCTTCCCTTGTATCCTTTTGCGATGGCTTAAGCAACGTTACGTAACCCCCGCCCCTTTCTTCAGCTTCCCGCCCTTGTAGAGCTCTCCTCTTCCACTCTTCCTTTTCCTTCTCTATATTACATGCCCCTCCAGCCCTCTATTATCTCCGGGGCTCCTACCCTACCGTCCTCCCACACAACTCAGCGGGTCTTGATGGGGGAGGGGGGCGGGGTACAAATGTAAGTTTTCAGTTAAATTTTAGGCTTTTTGTCAGTTGTCCGCTAAATGATTATTAATAATTAAATATGGAACTTGTTTGTTTATTTTTAATCCGAAATTTAACTAAAAAGGTATATATAATGTAAATTAAACATTGAATTCGAAAACTGATGCAATAGTACCTTAATTTTTACCAGTTTTTCTTTGAAATATGACACTTAAGTGTCCTGCTGCTAAGATTACCCGTATAAAACGCACATTTGATCACATTGTCTGACGAACAGAGTGGATTAATGTAGTAAAAGACCTTAAAAATGGGTTTTGTTAAAGGACAATCAGGTCCTTTGTCATTTGTCAGTAAAACCCAGGGCAAATGCCAGTTGTCAGTTAAATTTTAGAGGATTTGTCAGTTGTCAGTTAACCCCAGCCAGACCCTTAACTTGGCTTCGACTCGAAGCAGCGACAATGATCTACCGACATTGAAAGTGGCAGGCCAGGGAGAGCAAGGGAGCGAAAACCTGGTCTTCTACTCGTCGCGTGTTCGGGCTACCCCGAATTCTGGTTAGTTAGAGAGAAAGAGAGAAGAAGTTAAATTTCGTGGGATTGCTAAGATCAACTGGTCACCAAACTCGAGCTCACCTTCGCACTTCGAAATTCGAACGAAAGCAAATCAAAGTGCTGCCACAGTCTGAGTCTTTGTTGCAGGTTATAGGTCTGAGAGTGTTCTCCATGTAGTTTCATGGAACTTGTCTCATATCTTCAGGGTGGAAAGCGTGCGTTTTATCATTCAGCTCACACCATCTGCTCTTCCGATAAAAGTTGCTGCTATGGCAACCGTGATGTTCGATCTACGCACCGAGAGATGCAATTTTCAATCATTTCCATCATTGCCCTCCCTCCACCCCCCTTTCCCCCCCCCCCCCCCAAACCCCCGCAATTACGAGCTAGCCGATTTTAATGCAAAATCAACGGCGCATTCATGAAATATTTGTGGTGATTATAATTAAGTAACTTGTCAACTCCTATTGTTTTGGACCAAGGCTCAAGTTTACAGCTAGAAACATGTTCATAGGCCGTCAACACTTGAAATTTTAATTAGTTTCGTTTGTATTTTTATGTGCTTATGAATATTTCTTGGTCGATTCATGTCCCGTTGCGAAACAATATTTTTCACTTGGTCAATTTAACTGATAAAACTTATTTCTTGGTGCTCGTCTTTTTAATACATTCAAATAATTCTATTTAATCGAGGAGTCGTGTTAAAAAAGCTCGCCACATTCAAACATGGTGGGAGACGAGGGAAGGCAAAGAGCTTTGAGTATTCTTTCTTTTAATGATTCCCACTGACTGAGAAAGGAGAAGCGGACAATGTATGCAAAGATGATGGAAATGGGACGAAACTTTTTTGTCGTATCAATCGATCTAACAGTAAAATAGCTTGCTCATAGGCAAGTAAAACAGAAAACCGGGAGAAAAACATCAAAATTAATATTTTTATCATCTCTTGAAGCAGAGTATAACTTGGCGTGAGCTTCCGGTCATAGAGAAGAGAAAATCACTTTGCATTGTTAACTCGCTAAACAGAGGACTACAGCTATTTTCACTGCATTTCCGGACTCTTTCGCCTTTATAAAGCTAACATTTTCTCAGTGAAAACCCCGTCAATAGGTCATATAAAATTTGCTTCGTTTGACTCTTAAGAACTTAGAGAAGCAAAAGTTCCCGCCGTATTGGAAGCACCCAAAACTCGAAAACGAAGCACCCAAATCTCGAAAACGAAGAACGCAAATCTCGAAAACGAAGCACCCTAAACTCGAAAACGAAGCACCCAAATCTCGAAAACGAAGCACCCAAAAACTCGAAAACGAAGACCCCTAGATCGAAAACGAAGCACCCAAAACTCGAAAACAAAGCACTCAAGAACTCAAAACCGGTCTGCCTTTATAAACACGAGACTAATCAGGTGTGAGAAAACCGCAAACACTAACGGAAATTGATTTTCCTTTTGTTGTAGTTGAAATCTTGTATGAATTTTAATGTGTTGCTCACACGTTGTTGTACTTGAAAAATATTATTGTTTGTTATATGCCATTTGATTTTTTTAATGCTTGTTATCTATTTCAACCGGCTGCACCGCCTCAGTGAATAATAAAAAAAACGTAGCATTAACGAGGACAAGTTTTAAGAGTGAGATTTGTTGTTTAACACTTTCACCACTGATCACGTTGCCTTTTTCACACCTCTGCAATTTTTTAAATTATTGCGCAAGTTAGCTCAGTCTCGCTGAGTCTCGTGTCAGGATGCGCTGAGTAGAGCTTTGATTATGGAGTTTAAAATGCCTCTTGTCAAACCAAGAACAACTGTTGATTGCTCTGGACTACCGGTTTACGACTTTTCAAAATTGTTTAACAAAGAGGAGATAGGAAAAGGTGTGTATGGAGCAGTTTTCACAGCTGACTACCCTTTCAATGGTATCGACGACAAGGGCCAAGAGTTTCGAGTTTTGGGTGCTTCGTTTTCGAGATTTAGGGGTCTTCGTTTTCGAGTTTTGGATGCTTCGTTTTCGATTTAGGGTGCTTCGTTTCGAGATTTAGGGTCTTCGTTTTCGAGTTTTGGGTGCTTCGTTTTCGATTTAGGGTGCTTCGTTTTCGAGATTTAGGGTCTTCGTTTTCCAGTTTTGGGTGCTTCGTTTTGGAGATTTGGGTGCTTCGTGCTTCGGTCTTCGTTTTCGAGTGCTTCGCTTTCGAAACTACCCTCAGCTTCCTGGCATATATGGAGTATCAAGAAGCGTGAAGTGTTCGCTTTCTGGCTGTTGGCGTGAGGCTACAGAGTAAACACTTGGCCTGGTTCGGGCAGCCTGTGAGGTCACGCATCGAGGAGAAACTTTCCCTATCACTGTTAGAGGGCGAGAAAAGATATTTGAACCAAGCCCTATTCCCATAAGGCAATAACTCCGAGCCAGAGAACGGTCGATAGAACAGTAAAATATCCAATCTATGATTGATCCAGCCGAGGATCCTCTCTGCCAACGGGCAGGTGGATTGCTCATTATGGAGGCCCCCAGCAATGAACTCATGAGGGAACCTTAACCTTCACACCCAAACAGTGGCAAAACGTCCGGCAACAAAACATGCTTCCAATGCCATTCAACGCTCGTTTCCCTCCGGGTCGGGAGGTCCATCTAGCCAACCCACGAGTGGGATATTTAGGCGCTAATACAGGACTCGCATGACTAACCCAAAACCCACTTCCGTTTCCGTTTTGATTTCCCGCTCCGCTAATTAGCATTCTTATTTCCTTCCTTCCTTTCTTTCTTCCTAAGAGAGAGGAACCGAAATAAAAAGAGATCCCACAACAAGGAAAGAACACGGACGAAAAAAATAAAATATACGGACTTCCAGACCAGGAGGGAGCAACTTCATATGACTGATAAATACCACGGGAGTTACTCACTCTGAATCTAGGAAATAATTATGACAGAAGGACTCTTACCCTCGGGCAAACAGTACTGTACTTAAGGAAACAAATTCAGCCCGTGGACAATAG
Source organism: Porites rus (assembly GCA_964035705.1). Taxonomy (NCBI): domain Eukaryota; kingdom Metazoa; phylum Cnidaria; class Anthozoa; order Scleractinia; family Poritidae; genus Porites; species Porites rus. Next base: position 47,066,719 of record OZ037992.1, read on the forward strand.
CAATGTACCCCGCTCGGACTAGATTACAGCACGTGATCAAAGCATGGTGGAAAGTGGTGTCACAGAAGGCGGAAAAAACACTGCCAGTTTTCTTTTTCGTGAATGAACACAACAACGTGAAAACAAACACGACGCCTCAAGCTAAAAAGCAACGATTTTCAAAGCCATCCCAGAAGAGAAACAGTAGCTAGTGGAGGAAAAGATGCAGAAAATATAACATGTATGAGGAAAGTAAAGAGTACTGAGTCGACTGTTTTGGCTCTATCCGGTTATTCTTTTGAGGCTGTTGAAGTAAAAGTCTAGAGATATAACAAAACACTTAATGTCAGGACCCTCGAGAAACCAGTTAGTTTTGTTTTCCCTCGAGTCTTGATGTTTCCCGACACGAAGTCGAAGAAGACGAAGAAGAGACGAAGAATATTATACACTGAATCTCAGATCCCGCGGGAAACAGTTAGTTTTGTTTTCCCGAGAGTTCTGATGTTTCCCGAGACGAAGTTAATCCACCTTTAGCGGTTTCTTTTGGTGACCTAACATCGAAAAATTACTGACTTTTTCACAATCAAAGGCAGCAAAGTCATAAATGGCACATATGTTTTCAAAACAACTTTGCTGATATTGTTCCTCTTTACGAATGGACCCGACAACACAGCAAAACCGGGAACTGAGAACCAAATGCCAGTAAGAACAAGGGATGAGTTTTCGAGGGTAAAATCACCTGTATATTCAGACGTAGAAAATCTAGGAAATTTAACTGTGAATACAACGGTGTACGTTTTAAACTTTATCCATGCAAAAACGATATCTGGGCCTACAAATAACAAAGCCAGGAAAGAGTTCATAGTAAGACAGTCACAATTTATTACACAAATATAAACGTGCTATCAAAGATTGAGACATTACGGTTTTCAGTTTACCTGAGACACTTTTAACTGGTCCTGGAATTCTGTTTTTTTTTTGTATTACATACTGTGCATTCTAAACATTTACAATACCCTCTGGCTCATTAGTTTGTGAACAAATCTGTTATGGACAAATTCTGTTACATTTAAACATTTTTTGATTACAGTAAGTCTAAAGAAAAGGGACAAAATAGCTAACATACGAAAACAGCTTAAAATAAACTACTGGCGAAAAAAGATCCACTATTTAAGTAAATAGTGTGCTCTTTGTACCAGTATACATCTGTAAAGAATATGCGATACATATACATTAGCATGCAAATGGGGTATACACCATCATGTTCCATCATATTTGCAGCCTTAGTACAGGAAACTGGTTATGAAAGCCGGCAAACTTAAAAGATCAATTCAACGGTGCCGCAGTTTATCTTGATTAAGGTGGAAGCTTAAAAAATTGTTAAGAAATTTATTGAATAAATTAATGCAACGTTGTAAAATAAAACAACAACAACAAACAAACAAACAAAAACAAAAGCAAAATGATAAGAATGTCATTGAATGTTGCACACCGTCATGTCCGAAAAGGCTAAGAAAAACATATAACAAAGAGATCTGACAGGCTTCATAACCATTTCTCATTTCATACCTGCTACGTTTCTTTTGCGGTTGCACAACGGGAACGTCTGAGAAATTTGATTATTCTATAATCTCGTTCCCAGGGTTCTCTCTTGCCTCGAGAAAGAACTCTGGTTGCAGCTGGTCATGTGACTTTCTGTGATAATGGACTCCTCATCGGGGTAGGGTTTTTAAAAACAAGCGAACTCTGAAGTTCAAAAGTTAACTGATGTTTTCGTTTTTCGCTGCCGTCAGTCATCTCGGCGGACCTGTTAGGAAACGGAGTATACGTACTACCCCACCCTTGAGGTCCTTGAGGCAAAACCACCGTGGGAGCCACGTGACTAGCAGCAACTAGGGTTCTTTCTCAAGGTATGAGAGAAAACACTGGAAACGAGGTTGCTTGTTCTAATAATTTATGCCCGGTATACAGCTATAAGCAAGAGCTCTATAAAATTCAAAACTTCATCAATTAAAAAAAAAACAAATCGTTCGTAATACTGAGGACTTCGTTATATCGACGTTCAGGTGTAGCTGCCTTTATTGGATTTACTTATTAAAGATTTTCTTTCTACTTGATTAATCACCAAAAATGTACGGTTCTCTAGTTTCAATAGCCCTTGCTGTGAGCTTACGTCCATGAACAGAGAACACTTTTGAAACAGGGCTTACAGAACATAAAAGTCAGCTATCATTTAATCCATTAGATTGAAATACATTTGCATTTTAAAGGTTTTCCTGGTGCATATTGTTTATTCTTTAATTCACGCGTACCACGCATAAACATCAGCACATGTCTGACCGCTGTTGTTTTCTTCTGAACAGTTATTTAAGTCTTGTCCGTACCAAATTTGAAACTCATCTCCAACAGACACAGATATTGGAGTGGGAAGATTGTTAAATCGAAGTTCCTTGTCATTAACACCTACACCTTCGATCTTATATGAATAGTCACAAATTTTTGTGTAATCTGCCAACAAAAGAGCGGATGTGTTCTTGAACGTTATGACGGTTAGGAGTCTCTTGTCTTTATACCAGGGATTGTCACATCCCCAATAAGAGGGTGGGTGTTTGTGGTTACATCTAATTGACCCTCTCAGATGAACGAGTTTAAAGGTATAAATGACCCCACTCTCTCTGATGTTGAAAGCCCCATATGAGTTATCTCGAGCTCCAAAGCAGACTTGGCCAGTATTAATCTTCTTCCACTTCTCTGAAAAACATTTGGACGCGAAATATTTAAACTTAAAGCTGAACACGTGGAGTAATTAAGAGGACAAGGCTCAGGGGAAAGAGATGAAGGTGGTCATAGAATCTGGGGTTTTTCATGATAGGGATCGAGTTTAGAATGTATTACGACCTCGGATATACAAGATATTGCATGGTTACTTGGAGATAATAAATTTCTCTTCCAGCGTTGAAAAATTCAACTTGGAAGAGAAATTTAGTATCTGCAAGTGCCCATGTGGTATTTATGATATAAACACCAATGAAATACAAAGCCATTCCACTTTAACTTTTTTTCATGCAAAAGGCGCGATTTATTATGCAGCCATAGCAACGGTGATCTTTTCACGTGTGAAGATATCATTTTTTCGTGCGAAGGCTTAACTGATATTTCACTGAAGTTTATATAAGTTGCGGTTATACGGGTTCACATTTACTGTTGTAAATAGCCTGTTCCAGGCTCCGAGTTAATCAGGTCCGCGGAGATTGAGAGAGCGCGAACATGAAAATAAAACGGGAAAAAACTGGGACAGAAAGGGCGGCGGAGCTGGTATACCAGCTCAAGGTATACCCTCTTTTTGGTCAGATTGACACGTTACATCAACAATTCTTAATGCGGGTCGTTTCTATCACTCAGAGAGGTGGCGTGCGGCTTCTACGCGCGTAAAATAAACAAATCCACGATAACCTCTATGTTCAACGAACGTTATTTACGAGATTTCCCTCACATAGGAGTGTTGAGGAAGGAACAGAAGACCTGCCTTGTGAACTTAGCTAGTGGAAAAGGTGCTTTTTGCAATCCTGCCGATCGCGAACAGCTTCGGCAAAAGCTTGATTTTTTTAGCGGTCCATATTTGGAAAGACTCGCATTACATTTAGAAAACAAGCTGGCGTTTAAAAATCATAGCTTAATGAGCAGTCATGACTGAGTCACAACACAATTCTCCATAGTTGATAAAGCCTCAGTTTAAGTTGCAATCCACTCTTAGGAATTTAGATTTGTAAATCACTGTTGGTGAGAATTTTAAAACATCTAACGAGCTGGACTCAGCATGAAAAAACATTGCAAGAAACTATCACATTCACGGACGAAAGAAAATCGCCTTTTAGTTATTCAGATCCAGAAGGCAATATGGAGAAAATTAAACAACCTAAAACCCTCCAGTCTAGCCGCAATAGAACTTTACATAAGTAGGTTGAGTTTGATCGTCCGGGTGAACGGTAGTCCTGAATAGGACTGTTGTTGTTGACAGTGACAGACGATTCGACAACCTGTGCAGTACTCGTCTTCGGAGTCAAAGTGAGCTGTATCACGTCAGTTGATGGTATCATACTTTGAAATGATTACAGGCTCATTTCCTTTTTCCCGCCTAGGTCCCCTTTTCGCTTACCTTTCACTTTTGCGTCCTGACACTATCTTAGAGCCTGGAACAGGCTACGTGGCAAATGACCCTTTTAAATTATGAAAAAGGCTATTTTAAACCCGCACTGGGGAGTCGTGTAGGCCTGTCAACGCCATTTTACAAAAATATGTTCTATTCCTGGTATGTAATCGAAAAGTGCAATGCAGCTGAACAATAAAAGACCCACATTTCAGCCTTGCTCAACGTCGAGATTCCAAGTAGCTCATGATCAATGGTTAGAGCATCCAAATGGATAACGATGGGTTCGACTTCCATCTGGGGCTCGGACTTTTTTCCGAGTTTCCATTTGATGCAAAAAACGTGTCATGTTCCAAGGTCGGGATTGAAAATAATGCTATGTTCCTTCGCTAAATAATAAGGGTTAACATATCAGTTTGAATCTCAGCTAAATTACACATAAAGTTTCAACATAACATGGAACACTGCCATGACTGAAGGCAATTATACATTTACAATTATACAACCAGTTGAGGAGAGGGCCGTAAATACCGCATCTTTCTAATTTATGAAGCAGACGTCTCTGTGCAAGACTGTCAAAACGCTTTGGAGAAAGTCCAAGAGAATTATGTAAGTAAGATTTGTCCTGTAACGAGATTTTGCCCAGTCGTTAAAACACATCCACTCTAATATGAGCCAGCCGGAAAGCGAAACTGTCCAACATGAACTAATTAACAGCAAAAATACATTAACCTCCGGACGTATAAGGGGGGGAGGGGGAGGTGGTGGGGTGGATGCCATCCACCCATAAGGTTTTTCTGAGTTTTTTGCTAGAGGATAAAACAGCAGCACCTGACGTTTTCAGTAGCTGTTCGTTCATACCTCACGAAGATTTTGGGACAAGTTTAGTGTTGGTCAGTTGCTATGGTTACGAGATATGACGTCATAAGTAGCATAACTCTAGCCAATTTTGGGTGAAAATACATGTTTTTTCATTTTCTTTCAAGAATAAAAGTGAATCTTGTGTTTAAAATCACGCAAAGTGGTTATTTATGCGTTATTATTCTTTTCAAGCACAAAAAATTACCATTTCTCGCGGTTTTAACTTGATTTCTAATTCTTGGTAAAATTCAAGATGGCGGCAGAGATGACGACCATTGTTGGTGACGTCACAGGCCTCCAGCAGCGTCACCACCCGTAAAATATACCTCATCTTGCTAAGAAGATCAAGGGCTTTCCACTAAAGGCAAAATCCTTTCAAAATACTTCAACATATCAGAAACTCCGGGAAGGGGTTTCATCTACCCCCCCGCCTTCCTTTTACCACGGTGGGGGTATGAATTTGCGTGTATGTCCAAGGGTTAAAAAAACAATGAAAAACAGCAAAACAACTAATAAATAAAGTGGTAAACAATATTGTTCATATGTGTCTCTGTACCTTTAACATGCCAGAAGAGTTCTAAAGGTAGAGGCTCATAAGTATTTAGCTGTACTCTATTGCGCTTTTAATAATAATAATAATAATAATAATAATAGTAACATGTTTAAACAGGATGACCATTTCAGTTATAAAAACTGCTATCAATATGGGTCCTGCCTTTGCTTAGACCCATCAGCTGTCTTAACATTGTAGGACCACGGCCCACTCGCCTCTTCCTTCACCTGTGGTGGAGTCCATGTCTTGGTTTTTTCGCTGGAACACGACTATTTGTTCGTCTTGATTCAGGTTTCGAAGTTCGCGCTGGTGGAGGCCTGTGACGTCACCAACAATGGTCGCCATCTTACCCGACTTTAAACTGGAACTTTTTCTGGGTTGAACCGTAAAGTTATTGTCCCGTGCTGTGTCAAGGACGTTGAGTATGTGCTGATCATGCTCTTGTTCACTTTTGCCATAAATGAAAGGATCATCTGCAATTCCACTCAGACCATCAAGCTTTCCGAATACAGTATCCGTTCACTCTTTGAACACATCTCCGTTATAGGTAAGTCCAAATGGCAGCCTTCTCCATCTGTACTTTGTCCATGGGGTCCTGAAGGTGCAGAGTTTGTTGCTTTCGTCGTCAAGTTTTACTTGCCAAAACCCGCTCCGGCCGTCAACGATGCTAAAAGTGGGAGGCACCGCTGACTTTTGGTATGACATCATCTATGGCTCTCACATATTTGGGGTTGCGTTGAATTCCTTTGTTCAGGTCACGGGGGTGGACCAGGCAAAGGCGAATTGTGCCATTTAGCTTTCTTGTAACCGCAGTAGAGTAAACCTAACCCATGGTGTGTATTTATTGTGCACTTGTTCAGGGATATCTACTTGCCGAAGTCGTTGGTAGCGAGGCATCTTGCAATTGGACTGGGACTTGCATTGCCCCGGGCGGTGTTGTACTGGAAAACTTTGTTCGGGTTGGTTTGTATGTGGTATAGGTGACTTGGGAAACATCCAACACAGGTAAACACATCTTGATATTCGTTCAGGAGCTATTTTTTCTTCAATTGAAAAGGGTGCGGTTTGTCACGTACATCACACAGTTCCAAGCACTTAGAGGCAGGTTTAGCTTTATTGTGCTCGACCGGATAGTTGGCTTTCTTCACAAGGATTCTCAGTTTTGCGATAAATTCCTTCAGAGAGAGGGTACCTTGTCGAAGGTTGTGAGGCTCCCACACTGCTATTAACTCATTGGAGTGTGGCTTGACAAAATTTTTGAATCTCATCCAGTAATTTGCCAGCTATTTTTGTTCTTCCGCGAACATGTTCCAGCTGTTCAACAGTTCGATTCCGTGTTCTCCCGACCAGCATAATAGATGCTTGCATCTGATTTCTTCTTCAACTAATTCGCTATCGGCCCGTGGGTAAATATGTCGATAACTCCAGCCTATTGAAGGCCCCTTGTCGATGAATGAGGGACTCATTATTTTGTTTGTTGTGTCACTCACGCGTTCCTTCACTGAAGTTGGCAGACTTGCACCAGTCTCCAATTAGATTGTCGTCCATATAAACAGAGAGTTTTCATTTTAATATCTTCTTAGCTTTTTTCTAATCCCGCTTCTGTCACCATGAAAATATACGCATTAGGTCAAAACACTTGTTTTTAATAAGTCTCCGACTCTATTAATACTGGCTCGATCGTAGAGAAACATGTGCCTCAGTGTATGCATTACGCATGCGCAAGGTTGATTATGCATTACCCCACAAAAATCAAAGTTGTGTTAGCAGTGTGTCAGAGAGAATAAGAACTTCTTTAGGAGTTTAACAGCTGTATTCGAGCTTTAACTGATCTGTACCTTCACAGTTGCGTCCATCTCCTCTGTATCCGTCTTTGCAATTGCATGTAAAGTACCCAGCAGTGTTTTTACAGGTGGCTTTCGAGTGACAGTCATGGCTACCATCATTGCACTCATCAACATCTGAAAGAAAAAGAGGTAACATAGACTTTCACCTATGAGCCCAACTTCAATTTCACAGAGACCAAAGAAAGCCGCAAAGAATTTTGACAATTTGTCTTTCGTTATTATTTCCTGCATTCGAGCTTTAACTGATCTGTACCTTCACAGTTGCGTCCATCTCCCCTGTATCCGTCTTTGCAATTGCATGTAAAGTACCCAGCAGTGTTTTTACAGGTAGCTTTCGAGTGACAGTCATGGCCACCATCATTGCACTCATCAACATCTGAAAGAAAACGGTAACATAGACTTTCACCTAAGAGCCCAACTTCGATTTCACGAAGAGACCAAAGAAAGCCGCAAAGAATTTTGACAATTTGCCTTTCGTTATTATTTCCTGCTTCCGGTTAAGGCAACGCATTGTTACGGCCGGGCAAAATTGTCCTTATCAGTGACCAGTTGCTAGAATTTTCTCAATAATTGTTGTTTGTTTGCTTGATAATAATCATTAAATAACATCCGCAGCCTTTAATCTTAGATCGTGTTTTTAATTCTTTAAGGTGACTCCCTTGCCTAACATCGAGCACTCTTTAATTTTGTTGTGTTGGCAATTTCAACAACGGACAAAATGCATTGGGAGCATATAGTTGAGCGCAAAAAAGTGTCTATCCTCATCGATAAAGATCCTTTTCGCCTTGTCTTAAGAATACTTAAGGTATTTAAATTGATTCAAAAGTATGTGGCCAAGCTCGAAAAAATATGTCACGGCTTGCTTAACCTTCGAAATACAAGACGATTGTTTATGTAACCTCAGCATGTTGAACTTCGAAAAGAGAACGGTTTTTTTCTTACCGATGCGTGTTTCTCCTATCTAGTTTTTCCCGGAGCCGATTTATGCCCAATTTAAGGATTTTATCGAGACCTGTTTGCTCCCTGTAAAGGATATACAGACAAAAAAAAAAACACGATTCTAATAAAAGCCATTAAATTGCAACATAAATTTGTCCGGGGACCACAGAAGAAAGAGGAAATTAAGCTTAGAACAGTTTAAGAAACGAAAGCCTTTTCTCATTTATTTACATCGAGCGTGAAACATCGCAAGCTCACCGTTTCAATTGGCGGAAGAAGCGAGCCGCGAGAGAACGCGCGAGCAAGAGTGGAGGAGAAGTGGGCTCTCTCTAAGTCACCAAGCAACGTTCCCATGGCTCTTCGTTGATGAGCCCTGAGCATTTCTGCGTCTGCTTTTGGCGTGCTGCTGGCGCCTAACTTCCCTCCATATCACCCCAGAAAAAGTTTTTTCTGAACTCTTTCGGACTTTACTTTTCCAGACAATGAGAGAAGGGTGTTCACCAAATCCAACCAATCCTCGCCTCTCTAGCATACGGGCCTGAGGGCCCGGTTGCATAAAACGCCCGTAACAACTACGGGTACGCGTACGTGCACTCGTAACTTAAGTCAGTTGTATTATATTACTTAAGTGGTCCACTTAGGGAATTCACTTAAGTGGTTGCACTTACGATTTTTGTAAAAAAAAAAGTGTCATTTTATATGCAACAGAAATTGCGCGTGTGGCATAAAACCTTTTTTACGGGAAAAATAGCACGTAAATTTACGGGACCTATGTAGGTCCCGTATCGTTACTGTTTTTACTAAACTTAACGAGATCTTTTACTGAGAAGTCAAAAAAAAGTATTTTTCTTAACGTTATTCGTTCTAATGCGCTTTGTTAACCTCTGATGTACACTTTAAAGCCGACGTTGTGAAAAAAGAAGAACTACCATTTTCAGTTAATATTGAAGAAAAATAACGTCTGCATGCAAATTTCATTTTTTTGAGAGGCTTATAAAAGTGTTCGAAACGACTTAAGACTTTCTTTACACTCACCGATGGTTAGCTTTAAAAAAAAAAAAGTGTGAGTCATTAAGGAAGTACTATATCAAAGTTACGTGTGCCTTTAAGTGAGCGCGTAAGTTACCACTTAAAACAAAAACTTACGAGAGTGCTAAGTGCGTTCCATGCAACAACCGTAAGTGTACCCATAAGGGATTCGTAGGTTTTATGCAACCGTGCCCTAGTGAAAATATCACGTTAAATATTAGCAATGACAAGGTGCATTCTTACCATAACAACCATACAGCTCTAGTCTTACTGATATGTGGTTGTGCCATTTTGTCGGCTTCAAACGAATGTAACGACTCGTAATAAGCTTGGTCAGGTTATGACGAACAGCAGTGTTACGGTCATTGTTTCCAGCAAATACCTGCAAATAAATAAGATCCATGATATCAGAGAGAGGTTCATTATTCTAGTGGTATATATTATATTTGTGGGAATTCAGCTGAAGGAATCCGGAATCCCGCTAACGATTGGAATTCGGAATCCAAGTTCCGCTAACAAAAAGTCCGCAGTTGAGTACCTGGAATCCGGAATCACCAACTTGGAATCCAGAATCCAAGACTGTCTTAGATTACCTTACAGAAGGTTGAAGTGTTTATATTAATGGCTGCCTTCCTTGAAGTCTCTGAATAAAACCTTTTTTAACGTTTTTCTAGTTTCTGCCTGTATTATAATTAGCTGGTTTTGGAAAACGTTGGCGGTGATTTTTCCATTTTGGAAGTATACTTTGTATTTTCAACCAGCATAGAAAACAGATGACAAGTGCCCCTTATTAATTACTTGTCAACAAATTGCAAAATTAACTAAAACTTTAGAAATAGGTCGTATTGCCCACCAAAATGGTTTAAGGCTATTTGTCAAGGTTAACTTAATGTCCCTTTTTCTTGTATTAAGCTGGTAGCCCAACCCTTAACCACTTGAATTGTATCAGAGGCGTAAAAGCATTGCTGTTGTGTAAACTGTGCTTTGCGTTATAACGTTCGGTACACGGTAAGATTTCTAAGAAGCTCCCACACCTCTTTTAAGCATTGTCTCTAAAATAATTATCTAAAATAAGCCCCTCTCTCATTTGCGTACGGTACGAAGACAGCAAGTACTATTGTTATTTTCGTTAATACTCGTATGAAATGAATTAAATTTATTATGGTTGCCACTTCTGACCAGTTTTTGGTACCCACTCCTACCCCCGTCCCACACCTAACACCAACTAGACTAGACGTTCAGCTTGTTGAATTATTTTTAAAGAGAAATGGTAAAAAATAAACTAGGGTACATTTAAAAGCATCTTCTTATATCTGGATTTTGACAGAGTTAATCCATGACCCTAGTGCTAAGGAAAAATAAAGAAAGGAGTTCTTACCTTCGCCATTGTCTGTCCTCCTTCTTTGTAGTTTTTGAAGTTTGAATTTTGGTAACTACTGTACAGTAGATTGTATTCTATGACCCACCAGTCATAGTCATCTCGTCCTTGGGTAGCTAAACCGGTTACTCTGGTAAAATTACCGACCAGGTCAACCTGGAGCCATGGATTAACGTCATTTTCGGCTGCTGACCAAGCGCCCCCTCTGGCTCCGTCTGCTTTGAACTGCAGTCTGCCCTGGTGGGCATAGTGGGTGGCACCCCACTGATCGGCGTAATAGGTAGTAGCAACCCGGCACTGGTCCGCATGATGACTGGTATTCCACTCAGAAGAGGCACTTATCTGTCCATCAGAAATGTTGCCGCTTTCCATACCCAGAGCGTATTGGCATTCTAAAGTTTTCACAGAAGGGCAAGTTCCATGAATACAATGAAGACTCAGCAAAATATATCCTATGTACATTCAAATGTCAATAGTAGATCTCGATAGCCGAAGAGGAATATTTTTTACTAATAGCAAGAGAAAAAGATGTCCTAACACAAAATCTGTGACATTAGCCTTGTTCTACTGTTAGAGGGTCTGAATTGTGGTCATTCAGACGGTCACAAACTATTTTCTCAGCTCTTTATTGCCTTTAACACGTAAAACAGGGCAATGCGGAATTACTCGCTCTGAACAGCGGTAATTTAGATAACAAAAAAAAATGGGCTTTACTCGCGGAAGTTGTGGAGAATCTCTATGGTCAGTGTCCAAGTGCTGTCTCATTTTGAACATGAAACGTTCGCTGCGCCTTGCAGTATTCATATACCCGAGATTTTGGATTGATGGCAAATTATTTATCTAGGTATTTATTTTTGCTATTTATCCTGGGAGATATTAGCATCTCAGTAGCATCATCGGCTATCTTTCAATTCGAGAATAAATAAAGATTATTGATTGATTTGATCTATATTGTAGTCCTCGAAAAGGGGAGCGGAGCGTTTCACGCACATGAAGTCCTATTATCCTGCTCCACAGACAAGCGGCTTGGATTTGCAAGTTGTAGGTTCATGCGGCGTCTTGCGTTTGCACCAGTCGCCACTATGAAAGAAAGGCCTATGAAAGTTCTCGAAGATAAGTATGAGTAATCGTCATTTTAGGCAAAGGACGTTTCCTATTCATACAGCTGAGGACAGAACAGATCAGAAACTCTATCGCCATCAGTTTCAACCAAACTGTACGAAAGAATCCCTCGCAACTGATCATGGGGGAAATCCAGCAACATACAACCCCAGTGAAGTAGCAGCCTTTCACCGGAGTATGCTCCTCAGCGAAAGAAACTCCAAACCAAAAAAAAAAAAAAAACTGCATCATCAGAAGTGTCGTACCAGAAAGGACCACCGAGGGAATCACTCGCCAAAAAAGAGGGGATCGAAATGCGCTTATCACGGCTAATCAAATTTAAACCAACCAATTATAGCAAGGTATTGTGCTATGCTTTATAAGGTTACGGGTGTATCCAGTGGACCTCATCTCCAAGCATACTAGCAATGCAATATGCACTCAAAACGTTGTGTTCTTATTTTCTTGAACCTTTTAAAGTGAAGATCGCAGGACAATTAATAACTTAGCCTGCAAAAAGTGCCGTTTGTCCTCGCTCATCGCCGCTTGGGATGTTTCGCGAGGTAGAACGTCTGCGACTCAGCGACAGAAATTCTATACTGATGACGTAAAATCTGTCCGGAATTCGGTCAGAAGCGCTGATTGGACGACGGAGTAGTTAAATTGTTTTAACTGTTGTTTACGAATGAAAGACAAAAGATAAGAGGCCACAAGGGTCAAATGTAAACGCGATGAATCTATAACAACACATTCAATGTTTGTGGAATATATTCTTCTCTAAAAGAAGAATTTGAGTTTTTCTGGAGCTCGACCGAAGATGAACACAACGCTTTACCAAAATCGACTAGGAGAAACGAAGAATTGAACAAATTTGCATTTGGAACCCCATGACTACTGGATTTATTATATAAACATTGATTTACGTCATCAGTATGGAATTTCTGTCGCTGAGTCGCAGACGTTCCTCCTGGCCAAACGCCCCCAGCGGCCAGGAGCGAGGAGGAACGGCTGTTTTCGCAGGCTATTAATAATTTCCTTATTACGCATGTTTATTAGCTTGACTGTTTAATGAGAACAAGTTTTTTTGGTATCTTTTTTGTATTGATAACTTAAAAATAGCTTAAAACTGACAGTAGTAACCACTGACAACTGATAATTTGCTTATTTTTTAACTGACAACTGACATTTAGCCCTTCTCCCTCCATCCAGAGTCTCCTAAGTTGATGAAGGTGCATGGAGAACTGGAGCTGTAGTGTCTCAGTAAAACTTGTTGGGACACTTAACTGTCTTCTTGCCCTCCCTATGTTTGTGTGCAAGATTTGATGAGTTAACGACTATTAAACAACATTGGGAGGACGAGGACACGGGCCAGAAGTGAAAAAACAGCGTTGGCTGCATGTGTCCGAACTATTTTTGTCCGAGACTGTAGCTTATAGTCAGGAGACCAATGCCAGTGGATATACCTAAAAAAATTATAGCCACATAACAAGTCTGACACTTTTAATACTTTCCTCTAAGAGGCTCAACAGTAAGCTATAAGCAACAACCAGTTGCAGAAGTACTTGAGACACTGTACTGTATTTTGGCATAAATGGCCTGTCCATGATGTTGTGCTTGTGATCCCCCCTCCACCCCTTATCAAAGTTGCTAGCAATACAAGACCATGCTCAAAACTTGGAGGAACAACTTTGAATGGGAAGGAGGAGGGAGGTCAGTATTATATCTCACAGACCTGTGACCAGCAGCGATTAGAAACAAGAAAGATCGTTTTTTCGTGGGAGTGTCTCAACATTTTTGCAACAGGTTGTAGTTCCATTTTATATGTTTTTGTGTCTTTCATCGGGGTTCCGGGAAAGATGAGGCTTGCCTTGTTATGAAGACATGTAAAATAAAATTCTCCTTTTACTAACCTTTACACTGGCAATCTTTACCATGTCGAGCAAACCCACGAAAGCACTCACAGTGGAATGATCCAGGTGTATTGATGCACTCCATGTTTGATTTATGACTACACTGCTGCGGATCATCGGATTGGCATTCATCAACATCTCGTGAGAAATAAAGGAAACAGTTTTTAAGAACAGTTTCAAAGAATATTAAGCTAAGGTATTGTTTATTGTAAGAAATTACCAACCACTTTGTTTTTAATCTCGATGCTTACCTTTACATGTACCTCCAACTTTTTGAAACCCGGTTTTACAGTCACACCGGAACGAACCACCCTCGTTCTTACATTCTGAGTTTTCGTCTGACAGTGAAGGAAAAAAAAAATAAAGGCTGTAGTGTTGCTAATATGTTATAACGTTTGTTTGCAACTTGGCATGAGCCATGCAAGAAGCACATTACTACCCATTTTTCTAAGCTTTCACCCTCATCTTAGAATTCTTTTCAACCCTTCTTTGGTCATCGAACGCTGCCTTTGTCGACTCCTTGTGATTAGTTGTAAAGCTGCTCCTTTGACGGAAAATTAGCCGACTTTGCTGTAGTTGTCAATGCACCTAACAACAAAGCTTCCTCCACTAGGATTCTAATATGAAAACTGTATACCAGTATTAAGTGCGAGAGAGAATACTGCAACCGTGGCATTTTTTTTTTCTTTTACTGGTTTCAGCCTGAGAACTGAAATAATTCTAGTGATACTTATTTTGATTCAACTATTTTTCATAAATAAATGAGTAAATTCATGCTAATATATAAATAAATAAATAAATAAATAAATAAACAAACAAATGAATGAAATAAAATAAAAAAAAGAGCGGTTTTCCACCTTTAAAAAACTCAAAATTACATTTTCCCTAATTTGAAATTTTGAATCCAATTTAGAAATTACTATAGAGTAATGTTAGGCCAAGATAATTCACACGTTTTTCTCTTGCTCTTAGCTAATACCTTGTTGACAGTTATGGATACCTTCTTTGCATTCATCAATATCTGCAATTATTCAAGAAGATAAAGTTGAACGCTGTTACGGTGAATACCACAAAGGTGCAATAATTCAACAGCTAGGCTGACCGGACGTTTTTTCATGTGTCTATGACAATTATTGTAACTATCGCGTTAGCCATGAAAAAAGCATTCAACCGACAGTTATTAAAGGTTCTTCAATGAAAACAATAATTCTTGTTTTGAAGCGCCCGTCAGCAGTAAAAGATCTGATAGCTTGCAACAGCGATTGAAGTTGCCAGTTTTTAATAAATTAACAATCTTTCTCGGAGCCCCCGGAAAAAATACCTCGATCGAACTAAAAGATCAAAGTTAAGGTGTTTAAAACATGCTGAAAACGTCTACACTGTGAGCCATCTCTGAGAAAACAGCTGATATGTTTAACCGTGCGATTCATTGAATTCTGCTAGTAGAAATGGGATTAAAAACTGAAAAATGGCACAGCGAAATTCGACTGACCACGCCCTTTGCACCAAACCCGACCACCACCCAGGACCCTCAATAACCTCAACGTCGCTCATTTTTGATTCACCGGGTATCCCATGACACTGCTTACTTGACTGACGGCTTTACACAATAACAAACACGCAGTTTTTGCTTGGGGAAACAGATTTCCCAAACAATGAGTTATTTATTGTCACCTTACCTTCACATTGATCAGTGGCACGTCCTGTATGTTTGTATCCATCACGGCAGACACATCTGTAGCGTTTGTCCGTGAATCCCACCTGACACAAATTGTTCTCTCCAGGACAAGGATCTCCGTTCATTTTACAAACATTCTGAACGAAAGCCAATTTTTTTTAATATTATGTTTCGGTGACTTTATTTTTATATTATTATTGTCATTAGCAGTTGCAGTAGCAGTAGCAGTAGCAGTAGCAGTAGCAGTAGCAGTAGCAGTAGCAGTTGCAGTAGCAGTAGCAGTAGCAGCAGTAGTAGTAGTAGTAGTAGTAGTAGTAGTAGTAGTAGTAGTAGTAGTAGTAGTAGTAGTAGTAGTAGTAGTAGTAGTAGTAGTAGTAGTAGTAGTAGTAGTAGTAGTAGTAGTAGTAGTAGTAGTAGTAGTAGTAGTAGTAGTAGTAGTAGTAGTAGTAGTAGTAGTAGTAGTAGTAGTAGTAGTAGTAGTAGTAGTAATCGTCATCATCATCATCAATATCGTTATTATCAGCGTTATCGTTGTCATTATGCACCTATCAATGTGAAGCCAACGAGAACAAGCCAAAGGTGAGTGGATTTTACTGTATTGATCAATTGAACCTTTTAAGATACTGTGGTATCAAAGTAAACGGAAGTAAAGAGAAACCAAGTCGACTTTTGCAAGTACAATTGATCAGTGTATGGCTGACATTCGCTACAATCACCGTATAAAGCTTATAAAACTGACTTTCTTTGTACTAAGAACGATATATTCAAACTTACAAAATGTGGACTTTCTCCTAAAGGTTTCTGTATTCTATGCAGTGTATTAAAACACGGACTGAATGGTTAAAACGTATAATTTCAGTTTTAACAGGAAGATGTGTCTTTGGTGATGCAGTACCGTTTATAAGTAAAAATTGCAAGAAAAAATTGCAATTGCGAGTTTTATTTGGAGATATTTTTACTGTGCCTATCTTGGGTCCAGCCTTTGGATGGACAGCAATGTGCAGGGAGGTGAGGTGTGGGAATTTGGTTGTAATTGACTCGAATGATTTGCCCTTGGCAGGGAAGTTGACGGCAATTTTTTTAAAAAATGTCAAATCCCCACCCCATGCCCTGCTTCCCCCCCCCCCCCCACCCCCACCGGCTTAACATTGATAGGAGCATTAAGCCATTAAGCTAAACTTCCCGCTGATTTTTTTTAAATTTTGTAATGATGATTTTAATTACCATTATCATTGTCATTGTCGTTATCATCATCATTAGATATCATTAGCACCTAAGTAAGAACACATCCAAGAGAAAACTGATCGTGGCAGGATGATTACAAATTAAAGGTCGACCGACGTTTGAATGCGTCCACATGTAAAGAGATGCGAATAAATGCAAGAAAAGAAAAGGAAAAAAATCAGCTGTCTTCAGGATGAACAGGTAGAGAAGGTTAATAATTTGTTCTCGGTGGGTGCAAAGCTTCCTAAAAATTGGCGAAAGAAGACGCCATTTTGAGCTTCCATCTCAAAACCGTGAGTAGCAAAGGATATTCTGAGTTACGAGTGTCAATCAAAACGCGCAAAAACTGCTACCCTCTTATTTATTAGAAACTTGATATGTCAATTATTGCTGGTGATTAACATGTGAGGCTTCTAAGTGGTAAGAAACATATTCATTAATTTTAAGGATTAATATCAGATGTTTAAAAACGGGTAAGCTGTAATTATAGTATGTAAGTATGTGCAATACTGGCCGTACATTAATTTGTTCATACTAATAGACAGATTGAGAGTGCCCTTTAGAATTTCTCAAAATAGAAAACATGCAGCTAGAGCAGTTCAAAACAACTTTTTGGACAAAACTAACATTAAGCTACTAATTTTCATTTTGGGGTAGAGAAAATAAACATTAAAGCGTGAGTTAAGGTGTAACAAAAGTTTCGATATAGTTTTTCAGAGGGCATACCGATATTTTTCAATCGCTTTAAAAGTGATTTTATACTCGTCTGGTCGCCATAAAATTTTCGCCAATGATTGACTATAGATTAAAATTTGTGAAAATGTAGGTTTTAGTGAAATCAACAATAAACAACAACAATAAACAAAAAACTCTGAAATTAATAAAAGGCGAATTTTGTGTGACCTAGACCAGCTACTGAAAATCCAACACCAGGAGCTTAAAGTTTGGTGTTTAGCAAACAATCTCCGCACTTAGAAGTAAAAAATTCTGTATGTTTGAATTCGACTAAAACGAAAATATATCTCAAACCTTAAACTTTCAATAGCCCTGATAGATTATTTAATAAAAAACGTTATAAATGACTCAAATTATTCTTAAGTACCGTCAGAATGCTGCTTAATATCATGTTTCAAAGTTAGGAAATTTTGGTGTGTTTTCTTCTTGCGATCTTAAAAACTTACCCCTTTTCTAATCACCTGTCTAAGTACAACTTGATTCAAAATTTAGATTTTTAGTGCTTTTTGGTATATCTCTTTACATAATCTTCATAACGTATATAATAATGTCTGGAACTTTCATTAAGATTGCTTTAATGCAACACCTTGAAATTTCAAGGCAAACCTGTCCTACGAACCAGTCAAAAATCCGCGCTACCGCATTCACTGTTTTGATGTTATGCTAATTTTTCCAAATTAATGCGGACAATACATATATCCATGACCAGGACATTTCAGTGTGAGTATTGTCAATGTTTTACATTCAAAAGATTCGATAAATTCAAATGGAGGTATGCATAGTGCGCATTATTTTGGAAAAATACTAACGCCAAACTTTAAGTTCCTAGTGTTGGATTTTTATTAGTTGGTCTAGATCGCTCAAAATTCGGCTTTTATCAATTTCAAAGTTTTTTGTTTATTTCGATTTTACTGAAAAACTACATTTTCACAAATTTCAATCTATAGTCAGTCATTGGTGAAAATTGTATAGCGATCAGACAAGGAAAAAAACACTTTTAAGGCGATTGAAAAATATCGGTATGGCCTCTGAAAAACTGTATCGAAACACCTTAAGGGAAAAATTGGCCGCGTGGTAAAAAATTCACGTTTGTCATAAACGAAGTGACTGTAAGTTTCTTTATTATCGTATTACCTCAACAGCATAGTGAATATAATCACTATCTCCCTTCAGAGCAGACTGTTCAGGGCTTTCATCAGTGGCATTGTTGAGTTCGCAAGATCTTTTCCCTCCTACTGCAGTACCCACGTTGATGGACACACAGTTTGGTTCAAGAAAACACTTCACTCTACATCCACCTTCATTGGCTACACTTTCAGCTCTTATCACGTGACCAGAAAGTCGTTTGTTTGCCATTGGTCCTTTAAATATTATGACCCGGTTGTATTCTGTCGTGAGAACTACGAAAACAAAGTGGGAAAGATTTGATAGTAACAAAATTACAGTATTATTATTGTTTCGAGAACTGTTGCTAGTATACGTGTAATTTACTTGACGAATTTGGAAGAGCTCAGAACGAATAATCAGTGCATTTAAATTAAACGTCAAAGGGGTAATGAAGGTCTGCAGGAGACAACGGCTGAAAGCTGAGAGAGGACACTAATTCAACTGTCGAAAATCCCAGGTGGCCGCTAGGTGATGATGTCGCAACCTCCATTTACATTATGCCTAACTAGTCCTTAGAAATCGTTAAGTCATTAGAAGATCATGTTAATCGAGTCCCAAAGAGATCAAATCGAGCGATAGTTCCTCGCTGCTTCAATTTTTCCTCGCGATGCCGAAGTTTATAAATTTGTCGCAAGCGCAGCACGCACTGATTGCGCGTGGATTGTAGCGGCCTGCAAGCCCAGCTGCCCCATATATGTTTCAAAGTATTTGTATATCCTTTGGTGAAACGTGCGTCCACAGTGAGGCCTAACTACAAGCGACAAACATAGTTCAAAGTTCATTCACACCATCTAGTTCATTCTATATTTCATTCCTTTCACTCAACAGATTGGCCTGCTCCTAATGTATGGGTCTTCATACTTCAGTTGGTAGAGCATTGCAGCGCTAACGCAGAGGTCATGACATGAGTTCTAATAATGTGCAATTGCTTAAACTGTAATTATACCACTGCGACGATGATATCTTTGTTTAAATTAGTCCTTTGTTTTGCCTGTTTTTGCGACCGCTTTGGCGACCAAGAAATGCTTCAAGTGATACATTTTGACGGCGACAGTATTTTAAAGGGAACTGAGCAATTTGGACCAGTAGTCTCAAAATAAGTAGAAGTCTCACTGTCGAGTTTGCTTAGGTCGCGGGTTATGCAAGTTTGTCGGAAGGGCGTTTAAACTCGGCTTTTTACCGTCAAAGCCTTAATTCGTCCTGGATACTACCTTTGAGTTCATGTTACTACAAATTAGGCAAAAATACACTTGGCGCTTTCCCCGTCGATGGATCAGAATACAGTTTTCAACAATTATGTATACTAATTGCCGTTGAACCCGAATGCTATTCACTTTTTTCCGTCTGGCGACCGAAATGTTCCTAGATTTAATTTTAAAGCTTTGCCATACCCATATAGGAATCAATTAAGAAAGAAAAAGGTAGAAGTTCTCACGACGAGAGGTTCACATGGTAATGACACGAGTATTTTTAACTTACGGGCTGATCTGACTTACAACATTATTCAGATCATTTCTTTAATAAAACTCGAAAAATTTAGACATTCTCTTATCTTGACAATGGATATTTCATCAGAATGCTGGCCACTGGCGTTGCTATGCATCCCAAGTTAACATGAGGTAAATAATTAGCCTCTTATAGAAACCAACTTATACGATCTTAATGAGCTCTAGTGGCTGACCGAATACTTCTAACAACTAACACGTACCAGCATACACCAGAGCACACAGACCATAAGAAATCCACGCAATAAAAACGAGCAACTTAATGGCATCCATGAAAGCTGTTGCTATAAGACTCCAACTCTTCTTCTGATTCCCTGACGAGAGACTAAAATTCAGTTTACCATAAAATGTTCCTGTTTTCCTAATTAGACGCTGAGATGAATAATTAAAAAGCCGCATTTTTAAATCAGATTAGGAATCAAATTCGTGGGGTGCATCTTAATATCTTATATCAATATCATTATCGTATACTTAACGTTTTTTTAATAACGTTCTTTACACCAATTTCTGTTTTACCATTTCTTTCTGGTATTATTAATTTAGTGATCAGTTCGGTTCGTTTCCAATTTAAGCTCTTAATGCGAAATTTGATCTATCCACTTATTTCCATCCACCCGCATTCATATTGGTTAGCCGTTTGGGTTACAACAGGTTTTCCTATTTTATTGACAGAAGAGTCCTATATCTATTTTGCAGTGTCAGATCCATGGACATTGTTCCTTTTTTATGTTCATCTGTGACAATCAGTTAACATCTACCTGTTTAACATTATCACCCGACTTTTAAAATAACCTTCAAAAATGCAAACGAGGTTACCAGTCAAACTACCATAACAAATCTTCACTAAAAAGTTTTCTCCGGAAAGCTTTTCATTTTAGTTTTACATAAAACCAGGATCTTCTTTTTCCATGGTCACGCTCCTTTGTAGTCCAGGCAAACAAATTCATAACTCCCCGTCCCCACGCTTGGGAACACCGGGGGAACTATACGTGACTAAGAGCCGAGGGCTGTGAAGGAGGTTACCTTTTCCTTAACTGTGCAAACTGCTGCCTATTTGTTCGAGAACAGTGGGAAATCGTTATTGCATATGACGCGCGAGCAGCCACGAGGGCGACGGCAATGGCAGCATGAACGTCAAAAAAGCAATTAGAGTAAATAAGTCTGGCAAAATAGGTGCATGTATTTTTGGGGTACTTATTAGCAATTAAGGCTAAGTAGTTTCTTAAGAGCCAATGTCTGTAATTTTCGAGAATCGGTTGACAGTCGTGAATTTTTGAATTGCTTCATATTTTGCCTAAATAATCTCTATAGTACACTAATTTCAAAAACCACGTTAAAACTTGTAAGAGCTTTTTATTTTTTCAGGAGTCAGGCAAAGTTTGAAAAACTCTAAATCGGCGCTCTTTCGAGTATGAAATTAGCGAAAATTGAGCAATTTCTTCGCGCTCGTACATAAAAACGGAATAATATCTCAAGATGAAATCAAGTCACAAAACAGACACACATTTTTGCTTTATAATTCAGCAGTTAACTTTAAATAAACCGTTTTAATGTGACTGTTCCGGCCGCAAGAAGAAACACGGTTTCAGCACTTTTCAAAAATGGCAAATTTGACCTAACTTCACCATCGTAAAAACCCAGTTGGTACACGGAATTTCAATATGAAACAAGAACTGTATTCAAGCATATCCTTTGCTGTTGTTTGTGTTAAAATATTGCTGGCGGCATTTCAAATGCGCACCGTCGAGAGACCAAAACCTGAAGGGTATTTTGACACCAGGAAAGCGCGTGCAACAAGCAAGTTTCGACGCTTGGGAATATTAATCCTTCTCAAAGATAATTAAGTTACTTCGACATTTAAACCCTAGTCAGAGCAGTAACGGTTTCAGATTATATTTCGGCGTTTCTGTTCGGTTTAACATGATTCCTTTCAACTGATTTTTGCGATAAAGAGACGAATACGCAGTTCAAATAGTTTCAAATCACAGTTAGTGGAGGGGAATATTGTCGAAATACTCGCTTGCTATAGTTCTAATCGTATTGAAACCTTAAAATCAGGGAAAAGTTATTTACTTACCTGAACTTAAATGCTAGACGGGGTCGCAGTACCGCTACCTAAATTCTGCATCACGGCAGAATCGAAGTTAAGTTTGTATATGTTTTCAATCTGTCAACACGAGGGAAGATCACATTCCGGAAGTGCGTGACGCGTAACGCGCCGGAAAAGAAATTCCTGGCATAAGTGTTTTACGGTGCAAGTCTTTGTTGTATGTTCGTATAGCATCTCGCACATATTCAAACTTGGTTTGTGGCGCCTGTGGTCCCAGTAATGCTGAATGTATTGCGATCATAGAAAAGATGTCGTGAGTCACTTGGTATGCTCCTGACTTGTTAGTCACGTGAGTATGTAGGGCAATAACCAAACATCGACCCTACCATGCTAATGATAAAAGTAAGGTTTTCTGCATTTACGTTACGTGATCTTTATTTGATCCACAAAATTGGCACATGAAAATAAGAGTTTTTCCTCACTACCGCTAAATGTTTGGTTCCGGGTGGCGGTGCAACAAATCACGTGGTACCGTTCAAGATCAGCCTACTGGCTGCTCATAGAGGGGTCCATAAAGGCACATTGATTGATGACTCCGTATGGCCTGGAGAAAATGATATACACAGAAGTTTTCTGAGCGACGAAGGTGCAGCTTTTACACTCCTCTTTCATTTCGAAAATAGACGGGCACGCGAGCGAAGCGAGCGCGCGAGAGAGAGCCCTTGCTCTAATGGTCAATAAATCCCCTGCGGTTTTTATTTTCATGCCAGAAATCGATGATCTCGAAAGAGAAAATAGATCGACGATCTCTAAAGAAAAAGTAGAGTGTCTGTGAACAGGTTACGAAGGTGCTTGCTATCATTTTAGTGAACTTTACAAGAGGTCTCAGGTGACTATGCTAACGTCATGAAAAGTCTACTTAGCTTGTTTAAGTTTAGGTAAGGAGGAGGGTTGGCACTGGGTTCTCCATTAGGATCAACCCTACACATACAAGAATTCATGCCTTTATCACTACATTTGGAGCTAGCAGACTTTGTTTGATCCACAAAATTGGCGCATGAAAAAACACGATTTTCCTCACCACCGATAAATGTTTGGCTCCGGGTGGCGGAGCACAAATCACGTTGTACCGTTCCAGAACATCCTACTGGCCATGCTGGCTGCTCATTTAAAAGGGGTCCGTAAAGGCACATTCAATTGATGACTCTGTGAGGCCTGAAGAAAATTATATACGCAGACGTTTTCTGAGCGACGAAGGTGCTGCCTTTACACTTTCTTTTTCTTTTCGAAAATGGCCACGGACTTCTCTCCTCGCTCCTCGCCGCTGGGCGGTCGTTTTTGCCTGAGAGATACCACCACGAAGGAGTTTTAGCACACAAGTCACTGCAGGTGCAGACCTAGGAAAAGGGCATTCTCCATCTGAAATTTTAAATCGAAATGAAAGGCTATTTTCAGCCTTTCATCTCTTTTCCTTGCAACGTATTTGGTTAAAAGATAGTAAGTGAAATGGCTGAGGCATTTTAAAGCATTTTTTCATTTACGCGACGGATTTTGACGTTATGAAAAAGAACTTGTCACTGAATTGGTTTATTTTCTATCCTGCGAGCAAGTGCCGGGGAGAGGTGGCGGACAGAGCCAGGTGACTATTCCCTTTTTTAGGCGAGAGCTATCAGTACGTGCATTCTGGTCTAACGCCATACTGTGAAGACTGGCCTTTAAGGGCGGGGGGCGGGGGATCAGATAATGTACAATTCGTCAACAGCAGGTTGAGGTCTCGCCAGAAGATGCCCTTGCTGCAGAGGAGCAAAGCAATACTACTTTCAGTAATTTAAGCATGTTAAATACTTGCATTTCGCTCATCAAATGTGTCCACTGTCCATTGTCAATTTGAGGTTTTTCAGGAATGTTCTTTTGGGGGGTATTGGCCAATTTTCTTTAAACAGTTTTACTCGTTTCCATTTCCCTGCTCTACCTTCATGTTGCATATGGCGTACGTGTGTACTTAAGGTGGCTCCCTAGAGTATTTACTAATAACCCTAGCTATCTAGCATACGTTACAGAAGGAAATCTAGTTACTTTGTCTTTGCGATTTAGATTAACGAAATTCACCGCTAAGTTTACCCATGTAAAAAGGCTCCTTTACCAAGTTTCATTTTCTGGATTAAGGCCGTTGCCATGGCAACATCGCATCCTTAATGAGGCAGTAATTTTGTCATTTTTGATCATTTTTTTTAATATTTCTTTTTCCCCTCGGTGAAATGTCTTTAAACTTTGCCACTTAATGTTAACGATATTGCTTAACATTTTAAAGTGGAAAAAACATGTGGTCGTTAAGACGGTTTCGCCAATATTTTGAAATTTGTAACTTTCCTTAATAGAGGAGTTTAGCTCTTACAGATTTTAACAAGAAAAGGACAGTACAAAGGTACTGCAACTGTTGAGAAATGAGGCGATTTTAAAAAAAAGATTACCGAAGGAAACGCGAGAAATTCACAGTTAATTAACTGTGCTGACGTCACAAAAATCCGAAAAACACGCGTGGTTCGGGGTCGTATGAGCAAAATACGCGCGCGAGCCATCGCGCTCGCATGCGCATAACGCACATAACTGAAAACATGTGATTTCTTCGAAAAGTGCAAAGCCATTGTTAAAGCTTTTTATCACTATTATTACGGTGATATCTCGGCTGTTGAAAAAGGAGAGATAGCGGATTCAATTTCATACCAAACACTGGATGTTTTCTTCGAAATACTTAACCATTGCAGCCGAAATTCTAGCCGTGCTGGTCACTACTCGTGCGGATGGCGATCATCGGAGATGAAGACGGTGGTTTTGCAAGGATCGCGATAAGCCCTTTATTTCCTAATCTGCTGTACCGACTGTTTGAAGATCTTCAGATGCCAGCCCACTTCCGGATACTTTTTCAACCTTGTTCCTCTTGAGGGATAATTTCGACGGCGAAGTATTTCTTTAAAAGCCTGCTGTAAAAGATGGCGCCGATCTAAAAAAAGTACATCACGTCCTCAGCTGCACGTACAAGATCGTACTTCTCGACGGATAACCTACTATTGCTTTCGTCAAGGGTCAATCTGTGACTCAAAAATTATTTTTCTTTATGCAACCACATTTTTTAGTGCACCTTGCGCGTTTAAGAACTTTTGGAAAGAAAAAGTACAAGGATGTTGGTTCGTCGATGGAAAGGTTCCTTCGATCAGGATGCAAGTTAACCACTTCTGATAAGTTTTTTAAACAATGTGATCGGGTCCGCAAAACAAAAAAAAATTTATACTTGCTGTAATCTTGCCTTAAAGCCACTTCTAGAATTTTTAATCAAATGAAATGTAAGAGAAATGAAGTGACGGAGGAGCGCCGCCGATGAAGACATTCTTCAGTGGTTGTTCGGGACTTGGCTCAATCGTTCAGATCTTTTCACTGACCGTGAACCAAAGGCCAGAAACAGTAACAGTAGTTTAGGTTTAGTGTACTTATTTCTTTGTTTTCTTTGTAAAGTTTCCATTCACAATTTACTTCGACTATTTTACGTTTGTCTTCTTTTGAAGCGAAAGAATTGATGTCTTTGGAAAATTTCTGCTTCGTTTTTACATACAATTTACTCTTGTTAAGATCGATAGTGACTTGTAACCGGTGTAATTTAACATTGTCTCCTCTCATAAATGTTTGACCTACACTAACTTTTTGCACAGTGAACTTCAACAGAAAGTTAATAAAGTTTTTTGGGGGGAATATTTCGAAACAAAGAGGTCATGTTTGTCGCGCGGGTTTTAAAGCTCGCGCCACACTAGTGCTCAGGCTGCGCACGGCCAATTTACTCTAGGGAGCCACCTTAAACCCCTCAATTCATACAGAGGTGATCGATAGAGAAGTTTATACGCCAAGGGGGGTTAAGATTAGTTTATTACGAGCAAAGGCTCAGAAAGCTAAGTGGAAATAAACGAATAGTTTTGCAGACTCGGCTTACTCTAAACCTTTGCTCACCTCTATTTGTTTTCTTTCTCTATTTGAGTTTCGGCTGGTACATCCTAAAATCAAGTTTAGTTCCACGTGTTTTCGGAAATATAAACTATAAAACTAAAAAAAAACAGTGTTAATTGTCATTTTATTTTTTCTTGTACACTCGTGCGATGATTTATCCTTGTCTGTACAGTTGCGTGACCAGACTCAAATCACATTCGGGCTTTCATCACGCAACACAGCGTTTAGTCCGAGGCTAAACGAGGGACGATTTCAGTAAGCTGCGGCCACTTGCAGTTGAAACGACTGTGGTAAGTAATTCTTAGAGACCTCGAATCCCATTTAGAGCTAGCACGCCGTTTCTAGCGGCTTTATTTTAGGTGCAGAAACTCGGGGTCAATATTTACACTCAATGAGAATTTAAAAGCGTTGTCTTTTTCAGCTACTTGCGTGAAATCAAACGCAGTGTTAATCTACTTAGTTTTTTTATAACCATCAAATTGAAAAGCGTTTTTCAAAAGATTTTAAGAGCTTCCCGTAATGTGCCCCTTGTAAAAGAAGCTAAGTTTGCAAAAACTTTTGTGCCTACACTCGCGGCTAGCTTGTTTCAGCGTTCCAACGTGCGAAACTACCCTGCACGTTTCGGTGTCTCAGCGACGCACTTTTGTAATGCCGCCAAAAAATTTTTAACACAAGAAACGGCAAAGGATGTGCTTTAAAATAGTATTTCTTTATGTTGGAATTTTATGTATCAATTGTTTTCTTCGATGGTGAAGTTAGGTCAAATTTGCCATTTTTAAAAAGAACCGAAATCGTGTTTCTTCTTGCAGCCGACACAGTCACATTTAAACAGCTTATCTAAAGATAATTGCTGAATTATAAAGTACAAGTCTGTGTTTGCTTTGTGATTTGATTTCATTTGGAGATATCATCCCGTTTTTATGTACGAGCGTAAAGAAAATGCCTAATTTTCATTAATTTCATACTCGAAAGAGCGCCGATTTATCGTTTTTCAAACTTTGCCGATTCAGGAAAAAATAAAAAGCCGTTACAGGTTTTAATATGATTTTTGAAATAAGTGTACTATAGAGATTGTGTGGGCAAAATATGAAGAAATTCCAAAATTCACGACTGTCAACCGATTCTCGAAAATAACAGACATTGGCTCTTAATTAGGGTCTTAATTTTTAGGGAAGAAAACTCAATAAACTTGGTTTTTTGCTCTTAGAAATACATCCTGCAAGCAAAGGTTTGTACGTTCGCGTCGCTTGTCAGTCCCTTAATGGGATTGTTATAAAACATCAAACTAAATATGCGATTGACAAGTGAAGGGTACGACGTCGTAAACGCAAAATTTAACAGTAGCCCACATATAAGAACGTGTTTGCTATTACTTGTGTTACTTGGCTAAACAGTTCTTGTTTCTTTTTGGTATCAACGTGGCAAAATTCTTCCAGGAGGTTCTTAATCCACTAGGTTCTATTCGAGGTTGTTTACCGTAATAGGTTTAAAATCAAACAGCTACAATTCTGAACGTGTATTGCACTTTATTTTAGCTTATTATGGTATATTTCCATTGCCGACTATGACGTGAAATTACCTAACTTCAGGTTTTACTGAGGTCATAAAGACAAGACGACGATTTTCTTGTACTCTTTTATACTTGGATGCTGCCTATAAGAATTTCTCTCAAGAAAAATTCACCTACTTTTGACAAATTGAATAAGATGGATTAAAATCGATGAAGTTTGAAACAGCGCAAACTCTCTTTTTTAGTGACGTTCTCGCGCCGCTGTCGTCGACTGGCTCTAGAAACGAGAAAGTGACCTTACCTGATACCACCATGGCGACGCCAGCCAGTGAAAACGTTATTCGCCTGTTAAAAAGGGATTTACAAAAGCAAGTTTTTTTTAATATTAATTTTGTGTCTTGAAACATCTTTATTGACGCTCTAGGCCTCGGTTGACTTTTATGAAGGCCGTTTACTTACTGTTGCAGGCAAGGATTTATTGTTCAATAAATCTTTTATTTTTGAGAGCTTCGTTTGCCATTTCCTTCAATCTTCACTTCTTTGGAGGATTTGTTGTAGTAACTATCAACGCCCCCCGTGAGTTTTAAGAGGTTCTAGAACGCCGAGGCTGATGACCCATCACTGTTTTAATGTCTTAAAGCACAATAGTCGATAATTAACTTAAAGATTTGTAGATGAACGTAGCATTCGAGGTACCTGATAAATATTACCGGGATCCCGGGAGATCGATCTGCTACTAGTAGATCTCCTCAGTTCACCTTGTAACAGGAAAACTATAACGGGTAGAGACCAGAGATCCGTGTACAAACGTCCCCCCTCCCACAGAAAAAATCAAGAGAAGAGCTAGAGACGACGGAGGGGGGACGTCTGTACATACACAGGCTAAGGCCCGGGTAGACCCCAAAATTTCAAAAGAAGAAACGTTATAACAACTAACTGGCAAAAATAACAGAGAAATCAAGAAACCATTAGCAGCAGTCCAAGAAGAACAGTGATATTACAGTAACAGTCAAATCAACATGATAACTTTCATGAAAACGTCCACTTTGAACTTTTCACAAACGCCCGGAGATAACATGAATCTTCAAAAATAACCTAACCAGAACTAAGATATGATATTCCAAAACTTGTAGGCTGAGGTATAATTCCAAGAACAGAAACGCAAGCGATGGAAATAATAAAACGTTCACTTGGTAATAATGCAACTCTAAAAATGACGCGATATGTTGATTGGTAGATTTTTTTGATGCTTACCCTGCTAACAGCCAATCCGTTTGAATGATTCTTTTGATGAGGGACAGAAAAGACTTGAAATAATTCCATGATAAAGGAAAATAATACACATGGACTAATACAATTTTAGTCAATTATTGAACCAAAATTCCATGTGTTGCTCTCTTGCCCGAAGGAAGACCTACCATATAGATATAGCTACGGCTAAAGGGGAAGCTCTCTATAACTGTAGTTTACTTTAAAAAAAATAATTATAAAATGAAATTGTGTAATGTTAAAGGGCGACGGCAAAAGATCAATAGGTACGGTAAAACGGGCAACAAAAAACGTGTATTATTTTTTTGCAACATTGCTGCAAAACGAGTTGAATAGCGATGTTGCCCCTTTCACGACCTTGCAACAGATAGGTTTGAACGTGGGTGGTAAAACTCTCAACATCGCTAATAATGAACTTTTTTGCACCAATGTTGGAAAACAAGTTGCGAGTTTTTTTTGTTTTTTTTGTTTTTTGTTTTTTATTACTGTAGCCTCAGGTCAGCTCCCCCCAAAAAAACACTTTTCACGTGCAGCACACTTTTTTGTACATTTCTTTGCCTTTGTTTTGCACGACTACGGGGTGAAACTTAGTTATACGTTTTATAGAGGAATTGTCGTATGTGTTCCTGTTCGCTTTTTTACTGTTGCTCAGTTTCACCTCTGTGGCCGCTAGCATTTCTCATTTTGTCACATCCACATCCCGGCAATATCAGTCCTTGAACTACGTCAACAAACTATATTGTTGTAAATCTCTTTCAACACTCAGCTTAAGTACGAAACAAACGTTCCATCCACCTGACCCACTCTAGGTCAGTAATAAAAAGCTTTCACATTCGATGAAAAAAAAAAACTTTTAAATAACTCGTCGACTCCGTAGCATAAACAAATTCCATGAACTTGCTAATGTAAACAACAAAAAGTGTCAAGTCACTCACTAACGACTATTGAGAGTACCCCATATTCAAAAACGTAGAAACTGAAAAGTTTTCAGTCACGCGATAAGTCCTTCTTTACCCTTATTTTTTCGAAAACGGAGAAAAAAATCCCTGTTTAAAAACAAAAAAGGGATGTGTCTGGACAAGGCCTTATAAATACGGAAAAGTGTATGTTTGACTTAAAGACCAGGTGACCGAATAGAATTGAACACCGTGGATAACGACACTAGGGAAGGCTATTTGGCGCTCTTGCAAATATATGAAAGGGAGGAGAGTTATCTTAGCAAAACTTTTCCACAGAGAAAGTGAAAAACAAAATGTAACTACTGTGGAATAAGAGGATATTTAAGCTGGGAAATGCGTTTAAAGTTGTCGACACTTCGGTATTGGATCGATGCAGGGATGTAGAGGGTTTTTAGGGAATGTTAAAAGTGCCCTCTGCTGCCTTTCATGAAATCGAGTTTGAGCCTTAAATCGACTGAACAACCTCGTTCCCAGAGTCCTGTCATGGGGACAAGTAGGAGAGGACCCTAGGAACGAAGTTGTCGACTGAAAAGTCGGTCGTGTGGTAGTATTTTGGAATAGGCTATCATCAGTTTCAATAATCTAAGATGCCCAGCATAATATTGAAACAGACAGGGATAAAAAACGCGTAGCCGTATATAAGCCGTATATGTAGGGTACCGTAGCCCTATACAACTAACGTATTGATGCCGTCAACCTTAACTTAATTTGGTGATGGTGTCTTACTTGCGCCGCATCAAAACAGTAACCGGAGTGGTCCACAAATGTGTCATAGCCGCTGTGGCATAGCTAGAATATTTGCCTACTCCAATTTAATATCGCGAGTGCGCTTCATGTTCCCATAGAGCATGCTTATGACGACAACAACCTAGTACCTCTGGTTCTTGTGAGCGTTATAGCAATCTTCCTAAGTGCATCCATAACTCAATAGTACACGATGGAACATTAACAATGTGTTTTATGATTTAAAATAGAAGGAAACAATTTTGACTTTGTTAATTAACAGATAGTAGAGGAATGAAGTGAGCGTTGCCAGGGTTGTTGTTGTCATCTGTGCGGGCCATGGCGTGCACAAATCATTCTTTGCATAGCTTTTTTCGTTCAAAAGGAATTTTGCGGCGAATTAATAGTTTTCCATCTTATAATGGATTATAAAACCTTTTTGAATGTTTTCTTAAGGTGATTCCCTGGTTTTGCACTGCGCATCTCTTACTGCGCGTAACAAGTTGGCCGCCGTAAAAAAGAGCTTGTGAAGTAACATTATTAAAATGAAGTTGACTGTAGAGAAACCCTATTGGAATTTTTGCTTGCTATTGTTTCTTGCGAGGTGAGACTCAATGTGTTGGGAATGTGCATAACGTAAGCAGTACGCGAGTTGCTGAGTTCGACTTCCTCTCGGAGAACCTCGATAGTATGTTTAACTTGTGCTTACTCACTTTGATTTTCATTTAAACGCTTTCTTTATCACATTGTGTCCTAAATGGGATATTTCGATGTAAATTCTGTAAAAACGGATTTTTTAATACTTTCTTCCCCCTTTCACATACATTCTATTTTGACACTCGCCCCAGTCCTCTCTCAAAAATCGGAGAAAGTGCATTTGGTGCGCACTTTCTGCAGCTCTACCGCAAAAACGAGTACGGTGACCCCCATTTTTTATTTCATGATTTTAATAAGGACAGTGCTTTCTTTCGATGGGAAAAAATTGGCACAAATCTATGTTTAGTTTTTTGGCAATTTTACTAAATTGTACGGATTGAGCTATCACGGGTCGAATAGCGCGTGTCTAATTTAATTCTACTTTGTAGCGTAAAGTAAAAACAAGGGCATTAAAAGGCATTTTTCTGGTACGTAAGTGGATAAACAATACATTAAAGTCAAATTTTGTGTGATACCACATGCATCATCGAAAAAAACTCTCCTTTTTGTCTAGTTTTGGGCTGCCCGCGGTTTTTGTAAAAGGGTCCTAAATAGCCGTATTTGTCAGCATTGTGACGTCAAAACGAGCACGGTGACTCCCACTTTTTATTATTTTTTTATCATCTTCTTGACTTTTTACATCAGGGTAGCAAGTTTCATCTACAATCTATGTTGCGTTCTTTTACTAGGGAATCACCATAAGCGACCTCTGTAAACCCTCTCTCAACTTGAACCTGTGAAAACATAATTACGGGTTAAAACAACAAATAGTCACGTAAACATTCAGCGCTGAACATTGACGCGTGCTGCTTTGCGCACACGCTTTAGTAATGGAATTTTAGGTTAACTACAGCATTGATCGTATTGAAATGTTTTTAAACAATTCGTTCATGCTTCTTGAATACAGTTTTTTACGCTGTCATAGCTGTCACCTATGGAAAATAATACTTCAAATTGTCAACGAAAATAAGCCTTTTTGTTACTTTCAGCATTTAGACAAGAGAGAAAAAAACGTAGTGGGCCATGAAAGCGATAAATTGATCGAGTCGTAAAGTGCGCAACCAACTAAGGTCCGAGTCATCTTCGATTATCAGGCGATTTACAAGTTTAACTCAAGTAAAGTCCGGTCAGTTCAACCTGTTCTTACAGATGGGCTTCATTCTTTCTTTTATCTCTTCTTTCTGACTTTCTCAGCTTCCACCATCCACAAAAACAAATCCAGGTTTTGCCAACAGCCCACTAATGTAAAACTTAAGATGGAATCCATCAGGAAATTGAGATATATTAATTTTCAGTGGACAAAAACCTCGTAACAGAATAATTTAAACAATATCGCATTCCTTGTTGCATTTTTCAAGGGCTACAGATGTAATTAGTTATCTGTAACAACACCAAAGAAAATGCCCTATGGGAGCCGGATAAATTTCACAAAATGACATCTTACACATGAAATTTTCAGAATTCTACCTGTGTTTTCACAATTCTTGTGAAATTTGATATTTATTTTCTCGGCTCCCATGAGAAATAGCCTTTGGTGTTATTACAGATAATAAATTATATCTATTGTTAAGCCCTTGAAAAATGTAAAAAAGAATGCGATATTGTTTAAATTATTCTGGTAAAGGGTTTTTATGAAATTAATTAAATTCTTAAATTCTTCAACTGCTCCAGATTTTTCAGTTTCTGTGTTTCATAGTTGTAATTACTTTTCTAGCCCTTACAGCTGCAGTTAGTGATATGGTAGGATTCTCTTTACTTATCTATTAGAAAAGGTTATTTGAGTAGTTTTAAAACAGTGCTATCGGTAAAATATAAACTAAAAGCGCTCCTTTTTCGAGTTTTGATCTATGGGGCGTTGCGAAAGTTCATTTGACAAGACAGCCTGTCAAGCCCTGGTCCAATCACAGTTTCAATAATAATAAAATTAACCAGTCAATGTGCTTGTTTGCGTCATTCGCTCTCGCGCTCACCTCTTGTTTTTGTTTTTCTTTCTCTCCCAACATGTTGGAGATGAAAAAATTAATCAGAGGATTATAAAATAAATAACCCCTTTCTGGCTTGCTGGTATATCGGAATATAATGCCCTTGGCTGAGAGATTGTCCTCAAAATTTCACATTTGCCTTAAGCTTCGCTTCTCGGCCAAATGTTTATTTTTCGGACAATCTCTCAGCCGCGGGCATTATCCTTCGATATACGAGCCGCAGGAAGGGGTTTATTTACTAATTATTCGTAATTAAATGAAGGATTCTCCGTGAGTAGGATGGGCTCCTGTCGTGAGCAAATAAAGTTGAATGACTTGAACAAAGAAAAAGATCAATATAAAAAAAGGAGAAACATATATACAATACGAGTATAAAGGTAAACAGCCACGATTTATTGCTCATTTTGAAACTGTTCATTAACAAAATTATAACAAATTGTCTTTTACCCTGTTCAAACAAGCCTTAGCCCTTTAATCGCTGAGCGTTATGACATATTAGAAACTAATCGACCTGCTCCTCTGGAAGCAAACTTCTTCTGACCAGGTGTTAAATATGATACATGTAAATATAAAATAACCAACGAATCAACCGGCATGCACAATAAGCAAAACTAATTAAGAAACCAGATCAAAACAGCTGAAACTATATTTCGCCCATAGAAGGTAATCCGGTTTCCAGAGTCTGAGAATCCTGGGCTTTGGAATCCGGAATCCCAAAAGCGACTGAAACCCGAAATCCAAGTTCCACTGACACAGAATCAGAATCCAGTTCCTGGAATCCGGAATCCGTGACGTGGAATCCAGATTCCAAATTTGTCCTGGACTCCCTTACATGAGGCCATGTTACACAAAAGAAAATTACTGTCTGACTTTAAATCATAGATCAAGACACACTTTAGATCGATCAGATGACTATACTATTAAAGGAAAAATTCTGACGTCTCCGTGCTAATGATCATTAAAAAGCAACGTTAATTAATGTTTTAAAGAAATCCTTACAACAATATTTATCTGGTAAGGTCATGATTTGCTAGCAAAAATTTAGTCTAAACAACTGCATTTATAGTTCAAACAAATTCACCACCAAAAGGACAACCGTAAGACCCTGAGTGAATAATTTAATGCAATGTTTCTATTGGTCAGCAAGTTCAAAATGATAGGAATACTACTGAACGTTCACAGGACGAAATTTCAAGAATCCGTAAATGGAAACTTAACGTAAACACGTTAAACCGTTGCGGAAACATGACGGTAATCACATGTTTCCGTTAGCGGATACATTACGTTTACCCGTGTTTCCGTCGCTGCGGTTCCGGCGGAATCGTACCACTTTTTTAGACGTTTCCGTCAAATTTCCGTCTAAGGAAACACGTGTTTCCGAAGCATAAATGCGTGGCATCCTTGCGCAAAACACGCGAAAACGTTCCGGAAACAAGTCAATTTCATGTTTCCGTCAACGTAATCGGATGTAACTATTGCGGAAACACGAGTTTAAGAGTCGGAAACTGGTGTTTTCAAGTTATTTCCATCGTGGAAAAAGCGCTTTTCACCATGCTGGGGTGGTTTTCCCGCCATCTATAGTAACAAAAACCCATTCTCTCGACATTTTTCTTGCACAAAATAATACCAAAGCAATCTTTCCAAGTACTTTCTTTATTCTCCTTGCTTTCTAAATTGACAATCAGGTCTTCTTATAGTATTTATTTATTACATTGCTTAACTTAAATTACATTTTAAGTGTGAGTGCCTATTCACACTAGCAATGAACAAGAATATTGAGAGGCTTCCTGTAAGAAATCCACTCGACATATTCTGTAGGACAACGTAGTGTTTTTTTTTTGGTAAAGAAAATGTCAAATCTGTTAACAAATTAATATCCTTTATAGCAGATAGTGATAAACACTTTCATGTGCAGCTTATGGCTAGTGATAGTTTTGGTTGTCTATAATATTTCAGCAAAGTGGAATATGATTTGTCGGGTGAATGTACATTGTAGTCTTGAGCAGGACTGTTGTTGAGAGCGACTAACGTTTTGACAACAAGGTGATCATCATTTTCATGGGCATTGTCAAAACATCAGTTCCTGTCAACAGTCCCACTTAGTACTATACTAACCTGTATGATCATATACCACTTACTTATATGACCATTCTGCTTCAGGATAATATTATATTGTGTCAGGAAATATTCTTATTCTTCTGACATGGTGGTCTAAACTACACAATTTTCTATGACCAGTGCAAAGATTCAAATGCAAAAAAATACATCAACAAACAAATTATGGCTACAGTTTTACATAATACAAGTCCGCTAAAACCGTTTATGTGTTTCATGTATACATTTTAGGTCACTTCTTTGCTGAAGTCTTTACTGAGAGTCTTTACCCATACACAAAATGCTCGACTTGTAGAGTTATAAAGAAGATACATGCATGAAGCCAATTTCATCAGGAAGCACAAACCATAATAATTCTTGGTGATTTATGCAGTCATAGCATTATTTTAAGCTTGAAAAAGTTGGCCAAGTTTCAATCCATGATCATCTTTGTCATACATAGCAAGAGGTGATGGGAAACAGTCCCAATGCCTCAATTAAAACTGCACCATTATTAATTTTTTGGAACTTAATTTACGCCAAGACACATTTAAGCCTCTCAAAGAACAAAACATAGCACAAGCTAGCCCTTTTAAAGCAATATAAAATGCCTTTCAGGAAAAGATGTTCACAAAGTTCTAATAATTATTATTGTTAAAAATGATTATGTGTTATTGACCAACATTCCGTCAAGATGGCTGGATATTCGCCAAGCTCTTTTTTGCGAGGCCAATACCCAGCTATCTCCACCAAACAAGCTTGATTGGTTTGCCCACTTGAGCAGCCATTTAGAACACAGGATTTGCTTTATCTTGCCCGCTCACGGATTCAAATATAAAATTGTAATAAATAATTATGCTTTACTGACCGGGTGTGAGGTTAAGCAACGTGCAAAGAAAGTCAGTTTTACAGCCTGCCATTTGGGCAAGCTGTAGCTAGCATGTACTAGCCCACAAGTCATTTCAACTAGCCCCAAAACCCTTTTTGATTAGCAGGATTGATTACAATCCGTCTATAATTTGAATTTCCCCAAAAAACAGCACTTGCCCTTCGGGCAAGTTAAGAACAAAAATCACTAGCCCTATAGCAAAATCCACTAGCCCCAGGCTATCGGACAGGACTTTCTTTGCACGCTGTTAAGATGACTGAATATTTGTGCCTTTATTGACCCTGCCTTCCTCTTGCAAGGCTGTGCTCTAAGAAAAATTGAAGACAGCCCAGCACTCTGAACTTATGAAATCCAGTGTGCTCAGCAAATGATTTTTTGTCTTTAGCATGGAAGTAGTATTTCAAGATTAACATATCAGAACTTGACTAAGCATAAAGCACAGTAACTTGAGACTGAAATTAAGTTCCATGATCCAGCCTGCTTGCTTTGAGAGAACGTTCTGCACCAACATCACATACCAAGGTGATCTGCCTGTTGTATGAAAAACAAAACAAAGTGCTTTTAGTAAAACACAGAGGCTATTCCCCAGGCTATCGAAGGGGGGGGGGGAGGAAAACCTTTTAGCAGTAAGATAACTTTACTAGAAATTATGAGATTAAAACATACGAAATGAGTAATACATGTATACATATAATTTACTGACCGCTTACTTTGACAACTCAGCTGTCTACTTTTAAACTCTCTGAAAACCCTGATTTATCACATTACATTTACATACATACAGTTGTGTTTCATAGTAATAGCTAGTACATTATGTTGCCTGTAACCTGCAACTTTAAGACTGTGGACCAGGGGTTACATGTAAATGTAAAGAGAGGCTGTCTATGATTCCCAGTACCAGTAACAAAAAGCCTATTTTTCAAGGGCACAACCTCCCTCAGGTTGCACATTATCATCTACACGTACAGGGTCAATACCAGGGAAGGCAGGGGAAAGTAACAAGGTCTGGGTGCAAGAAATGATGTTCTCACAACTAGTAAAGCGATCACCCTGGTGGGCAACAGATAATTTATTGCAGTAAATGTATACTTCTGGTGTACAATGTATTACACAAAACAAAATTCCCATCAAACTCCCCCGAACAAAACAGTTTGGCTATCGAACAATATCAAACCATCTTTTTTGAGAGTTTGATGCCTGAACAAAATCGAAACAAACCAAAATAATATTATTATATTGGAAAAAAAATGTGAAAACTGAGTCAACTCAACAAGCCAAGGAAATCTGACAAGTGCTAGTGGATTCAGAATATGCTACAATTGAGGCCAGTTAAAGAGTGAGGAGTAATAATTGATATGATTCCCAAGATGATTTCAACTTGCAGATTTAAAGACTTTTTCCTTGGTAAACAAAATAAATGTATTGACATTTTCACAGAAAATGTTTATTTTAGAATTTAACTCTGAAATGGAAATAACAAAAGAAGCAGGACCTTACATCAAATTGACTGCTTTCACACTAGATCAATAATTAAAACACTTGCCATCAATTGTTTGGAACTGAAATGTTTGATTTTGTTCCTTTTGAGTATTCCTTATGTGGGTTCCACTTTGTTCGATAACCCAACTCAATGTTTGACTAACTTTAAATTAAAAATCAAATGATCCATTCAATTTTTTCTTGTGAGTGGGTTTTGTTGAATGGCTGAGCTGCATCAAACTCTTTCATGCGAAAGAGTTTGATCTAGTTTGAAAGCCAAACATTCATTGTGATATGCTAGATATACATGTATATGTATTTCCTAAAGTAAATATTTTAGCAGTGAGAGGCAAACTGACAGTTAATAAATCAGTACTTGACAAAAATATCATGCCTCCTTGTTTTTCTCACATGTTGTAATAATATTGTTTCTTGGTATTCAAGTTGCAAGGGAAACTAAAAAACAAGTGACAGTCACCGCAACCATGTAACGTCTTTAACTGACAACAATGTACACTGAGCTATGAGTGTGGATATCAGATTACTATAGTTATGATGCTGATAAAAAACACTGGAGAAAGTGTCAAATTTAGTCGAACTAAGTATACTATTCTATAGAACTTATAAATAGGAGCTTATAATTTTGAATAAGCAAATTCACTTCTCAGCATTTCACTCTGTTTATTACAGTCAGTTCAACAACTTAAATTCAGAGTTAAAATTCAATAAACCTAGTAAATAAAGCAAAACTATTCCTGAAAGCTCCTGCAGTTCCTCGAATTATAATTGAAATGACTTTAAAGTGCCTGTGTCACAGTTGTGTGGTAAACTGTTGTTCACTTTGTCTATATTGCCAATACTGTGTCCCTATGCTGTAATATGCTGTCTGAAAAGCGGCATTATATTATCAATACACTTGTGAATAACCAAACTATAATAAAGAGAAATTGTCCCACCTTCAATTTCCCTTTTTCAGTTTTTACAATGTATCTCAAAACCACCAATCTTTGGTTATTCAAAGAATGATCAGTAAACAAATCTGCTGGTTGCTTTGCAAGTTGTGGGAACATTGTTTGGATTTCAAGAGAACTTATTTGAGGAGTACCTCCCTTCCCCCTGGTTAATATGATGCTTGCATAGGGTAATACAGGATAGATAAAAGTGGTTTTACTAGTTTAACTCCACTGCTTGTTTTGCTGTCCACTGAAATGAAGACTTAAAGGGGCTGTGTCATAATATTTAGTATTGTCTGGATCACTCTGTTACAGTCAATTTCACATTATTTACCACGTCACGTTGCAGAGTTTGTTGGGAAATTGGGTAGCCAATTACATAGCAAGTTAGGGAATCAAATTGTGAACTTCAAGACATAGTTGTCAACTTTGGTGTGACTGAACTTCAAAAGTTTGCTCAACAGTAACTTCACTTCCCAGTTGTTTTAATCACTGAGCTCTTGTCAAAGAAGTGCTCATTCCTGGGATCACATAGCCTGCAAAAACATCCGTTTCTCCTCGCTCTTCGCCGCTGGGGACATTTTGCAAGGAGGAACATCTGCGACTCAGCGACAGAAATTCCATACTGATGACGTAAAATCTGTCCTGAATCTGGTCAGAAGCGGTGATTGGTCCACGGAGTAGTTACATTGTTTTAGCTATTGTTTACCAATGACAGACAAAAGACAAAAGGCCACAAAGGTCAAATGTAAATGCGAAGAATCCCTAACAAAACAGTCAATATTTGTGGAATATAGTCTTCTCTAGAAGACGCATTTGAATTTTGCTAGAGCTCATTGGCAGATGAACACAACACTTTACCAAAACCGACCAGAAGAGACATAAAACTAGACAAATTTATATTTGGAACCCCATGACTACCTGATTTATTATGTAAACATTGATTTGCGTCATCAGTATGGAATTTCTGCCGCTGAGTCGCAGATGTCCTCCGCAAGAAACGTCCCTAGCGGCGAAGAGCGAGGAGAAATGGATGTTTTCACAGGCTAGGGATCACAGTTACTGAAAAAGAAAAAAATTTTCTTCAACTTTTTCTTGAGCGTTCTCAGTCAGGAATTATATTATTATTATAAGCTCTCTTTTGGAACTATTGTCAACATTTTTGCACGAGTAACCAAAATCACGTGTCAATACATGACTTATCAAACCTTTGCAAGTCAACAACCTGATTTTCGATTAAATGTTTTTGTATTTCTCTAGCACACAAACTTGGTCTGCTGTTTACCCAACTCTGTGTGGGGGCTTCCTGGACGTATGAACCGATCAACAATATTTGTTACGGTCTTTCTCAGTGAATTAAACTGGTGCACTATTTGGAATGGTTTTGAACCCCAGTGATTTTGTTACCTCTGCGTCTTGCGTCCCTTACGCATAAAATTCCCCAAAGACGCAAAATAATAATTTCATGGCACGCATTCTGGAGGATGCAAAGGATGATCGATCAATTTGAAGATTTTTTGGTATAATATCCTTTTTGTGTGACTTTTGTAGCTGTTGTTTAAAGATCTATACTTATTTTAGTCTTTTTGTGCTTTAAATATAAAGGACTATATTTTGATTTCAGTAAACTGTAATTAAGAGTGTTGGTGTCTGTCTCCAGATTAACTGTCTGGTAAAAAGGCCCATACCAAGCATTTTCAATTAAGGACTCCTTGTTTTCTAACTGGGACTCACTGGTTATGGACAGGGACTCTTGACTATTCACAAGATGAGTCCCAGGACTCACCATATACTATTTGTCACAAAATCACTGGAACCCTCTAACCATTTTTCTACAATCATTTCACAGACCTCACAGCGCAGCGCCTTGCCCTGTTTAGTAAGAGGATTCAGGTTCATTATGTTGCAGTTTCCTGCTTGGGAAATTACTGTACTTATCAATCACAGCTTTGTGTCAACAAATATGACTCCCAAGCATTATATCAAATGTTACAGACCACAA
Organism: Porites rus; assembly: GCA_964035705.1. NCBI lineage: Eukaryota > Metazoa > Cnidaria > Anthozoa > Scleractinia > Poritidae > Porites > Porites rus. Next base: position 47,107,371 of record OZ037992.1, read on the forward strand.
AAATGAAATATGGAAAACTGTTAAGCTTACCTCGTCTTACTATCTGTATTCTCCGTCACAATCCTCCGCCTTGGATAGCCTTAGCACGGTGAAACACTCCAACTTTTAAATCATACTTGCGCATCACGAGGTTTTTGTCTCACATTCTGCTCAACTGTGTCAGAACGTGGGAAGCGATCGATTGCTGACGGCCGATCTGTCGCTTAATATACATAACAACCCTTAGATGTCTTGTGGTGTCATCAGAAAGCAAAAATATACCGATTCCACGCTCCTAGAACCTACAGAAGCTAGCAAATTTGAAGCCGTTGCAATCACTTTCAAAATGGACGCCAAAAAGAATGACCGCAATGAGCATGAGCAACAGAAACGTCCGCTGACCAGCACTCCGCTCTGTTCTAGGCCCCATTCTCTCTAGTTTTCTCCGTCTAAGGGCATTTTATTTTTACGCCAGTACTGATTGACATCAATCTGGCAAATATCGAAAGCTGTTAGTAAGCTCTGCGATTTTTATCACTTAGAATCGAAAGCAATGGCAACCTCGCACACTTCACAGTCTTTGCATCAATGCAACGCGCGCGAGTAATGCACGATAACCGTTTAATGGCCTAATCTCGAGAGTAAATTTACCTTTATTCACCTTGATTGTACACAAAGGAAAAGTTTCAGAAACATTTATCCCGCGATCTTGGACATGGGTTAAAAAAAAGAAAAAACTGCGTCACCTTAAACGTAACGGAAACAAGAAAGAACGGAAATGTGATAACAGAAATGTGGCGGAAACATGATCGTTCGTTTCCGACGCGGAAACATGACGGAAACGCGTCCCGTCCATGGAAAACTAGATCACCATGTTTCCGCAGCGCGGAAACGTGACGGATATAAGCAACGTCCCGTTTCCGTCGAGTTTACAAAATACGGAAACACGTTATTTCGTCCTGTGGTTGTGCACGGTCGGGTCCAAAAAAAGCTGACAAAGACATATAACAAAAGAGACTAACGGGTTCCGAACCATTCGACTTTAATAACTATGAAAGATATTAGTCCCCTATGATGCTTAGTAACATCACACGCTCCATGATGCTATCAGAATACAAGCTCAATAAATACGTGGTTACATTTCAGTTGTGTTGAAGTGGTGGGCGGCGGCCGGTAGTCTCCAAGTGAACCTGTTATTAACTTTATAGCTTATGAAGAACAATCGAACAAAAACAAACAAACATGTACAAA
>OZ037992.1:47113600-47126100 GCA_964035705.1 Porites rus
TATGGACTGATGGTCATTCTCTGTTTTGAATGGATAACTACTGTCATCAAATGTAAATTAATAACAAGAAATCGATTGTGGAACACAGGAGCTGTTACTCAAGAGCCGCTTCAAAATAGTAGCTTAGGAAAAATCCCTGTGTCTTTTCGAGTGAAAGAAAAATAAAATTACTGTTCGTTTTTTTGGAGTATGTGCATTCGTTTTGTTTGCGACTGAGCTTATGAAATGCTCAAGTGATTAGGTACTAAATAATCACTTGTAATTGTTGCTGTCTCAAACTCAATCCATTCTTCATTTCCTATAGAATATTTTTTATAAATTTTTCCGCGAAAACTTTCGGAAAACTGTAAAAACCCCATAGATTTCATGTTTTTGTGACATATATAAACGCGTGTCTCCGCGATCAGTTTAACATGAGACATCGCGCTAATAAACTGAAACCTAACGTGGTAATTGATTTTTCGCTTTTTGTCTTAAAGCAGCTGAACATTACTACGATGCATTTCCTCCCTGATAATTAAAACCACGAGTTTGGAAATCAAACCTTAAAAATGCATTGCTTTGCCAGTGAAAATCAGACTTATACAGAAACATGACTTTTTGGCGTTGTCTTGAAAGTCTTTAAAAGGCCAAGAAAACCTACTGCTGAAAATTTGCAAGTGAAAACCCGCGTTGAAAACGTCCGATTTTTGTCATGGAGAATATTTTTTGTAGGAAAGTACGGTATTCAAAGCACCAACGAAAAGGCTTTTAAAGGGACTTTAACTTTACGCGCGAGTTTTCGATTTCCCGCCATCAGATTTGATGCGCCCACGCTATTGTCGTTCAGCGGATTCACGCATGCACATGCAAAATGCCCTCCTGTTATTCATGCCTAAAACATTGCGACTGGTGATTAGCGCAGACACAGCATAAAGAAAAAGAGTACATTACCAGCATAACAGCCATAGAGCTCAACTCTCATTGATATGTGTACGTGCCAATCCGTCGGTTGAAAGCGAATATAACGGGCCATAATAACTTCTGTCAGGTTATGACGAACAACAGTGTTTTGATCACTGTTTCCATCAAATATCTACATACAATTAGCGCAAAAACATTATTGTTACTTAGTATAAACCAAACATGAATGATTTTAAAACAAACTGGCCCCCAAAACCGATCACATGCACACTCACACTATAGGGGCCATTAGTTGTCTCTAAACTGCCGAACGTTTCTCAAGAAAAATACAAGCTGCCGAACGTTTCTCAAGAAAAATACAAGCTTCCTCAATGTCTAGGACTCCTTCTCCACCCCCCCCCCCCCCCCCGCCTAAAAGAGCCTCCCCTAAAATGGAGTTTCATCGCTATCGAAGTTTCACAGCAACAGGGTGACCCCATTGTTATTTTACATTTCCGTATATTTGGGAAACAGTTAGTTTACTTATTAGTTTACATCAGACAACTAACACCTAGGCCCCGTCCACCGGAGACTGCTGTTTCGGATAATAACATGGGCAGTACATGTAGAGGGGACCTGAAAGAATTGTTAACCAGCGCAATCGGAGCGCTTAAGCGTGTGAGACAATTTGTTCCTCCGCCGACCCTCCAAACGATGTACAACTCTTTTATCCAACTTTACTTTGACTATTGCAGCGTTGTATGGGAGGGCCTGGGTTCTGAACTAGCTCTGACGCTTCAAGAAGTACAAAACGGCACATGATACTATGGGTATGGCAAAAAACGTTTTCGCTATAGGGGAGCATATATTTGGAAGAAATTACCCGAGGATTTGCGTTGATGTAAATCAATAAACTTTAATTTTTCTATATCTAAATTGCACCGATTGCTCCCCAGCCTCTTTGATTCCTTACTATAATCCTAGCTTAGAATTAATTTATTAAAGGTTAATTTCTAGTTTTACAAATATTTGTTTTTCAAAACTAATTAATATTAACCAGGAGAGGATAAAGGGGACAGAGAAGGCATCCCCTATGCACACCCTATTCCATAGGTAATTCGTCTCGAGCTATTTTTAGAATCGGGATAAAGTAACCTAGCGCGCTGAGGGATGTTTTGTGGAGGTTTCGCATGACTAAACGCCGTGCAAAACATGTCGGGCGAAAGGCAATGAAAGCGTAAAGAGATCGAAAGCATTTCTGAATATTGAAGCGAAATGAGTCGGCGTCCACATGGGAAAAGGGAATCGCTGGACTCTTTGACAACCCGTGAAATCAGTTTTACTCGAAGTTGTCGTAACCTCAGTGCTTTAATAAAATGAGAAATTACCTCGGTCTGTTGAAACCGGTAGTTTGTACAATAAATAAAGTATGACGCCAAGTGTTATTTTTGTGGAATAATAAAAGACTAATAAAAGAATAAACATCAAACCAGAAATTGCTCTCTTCAAACTGTAAATTATAAATGATCCTGAGAGAATATTCAGTGTGCTAAGGATTTCCCTGTTGTACTGTTAGCTCTATACAAGAGAGGAAGGGCGATTCTTTTTTAATTTCCGTTAAGCTGACACAGCTTTAGCAGAAATCTCTCCGTAGTCGTTTTCGTCGACAAAACGAATAGCAATATCGCTCGCCGCGTCTTCCGCCATTTTGTTCTGCGTCAATTCGTGAAGGACGCGTGGCTCTGAGCGTGGTTCATCCACGCGGAACACATTCGCGCTATGTGATTGGCTGTTGTCTAATCCCCCTTGGGATCGGTGGTCTTAAAAATAACTCGAGAGGAATTACCTATTGAATATGGTGTGTATGAGGGATGCCTTCTCTGTCCCCTTTATCCTCTCTTGTATTAACTCGAAACCGGTGATAGATATATACATTTTTTAACACGGCTTTTATGTAAACCAGCTTTAGCTCATAATACTACCTGTCTGAAGAAAACATCTCTTTCTCTCTCTCTCTCTCTCTCTCTCTCTCTCTCTCTCTGAGATGTTCAAACCTGCTTAAAGAATTTCATGGCAGGAAAAGAGGTATGGAAAAAACTGCTTAACTTGCCTTTTCTTTATTTTGGCCTTTTTCCTTGTAGGTTTGAAAGCTGCCTGGTTCGTTAAAAAAACTGAACTGCAGCTTGTACTTTGTAACCCACTGGTTCCTGTCCTGTCTTCCTTGTGTCGCTACACCAGTAACTCTTGCATTATAACTGCGCAAGTCAACCTGGAGCCACTCATTCACATCTTTTTGGCCTGCTGCCCAAGCACCTTTCATGTTTCCTGCTCTTTTTAAGTGTAGTCTGCCCCGGTAGGCATGTAGGTAGTTATCAGTGCCCCGCCATTCTGAAGAGGCAGTGATCTGTGTATCAGTGATGTTGCCATTTTCCATACCCAGAGAACTTCGGCATTCTAGATGTTCCGAAAAAGGAAGTGCACCATTCATGAATTACCTATATCCTTTTTATACGTTGTGAGATTAACTTTTTCATTAAAAAATATGCAACTTAAATGATAACATAAAATTACTGGTATTCAATCTTCTTAACTGCAATAGAGGCATATTTTCAACTACTGCTCTTTATTTAACCCTATTCAGACCGAGGGGGAGCTTTCCCTCCTCCCCCCTCCCCATCCCCCCCCCCCCCGCACCTTCTCCTCTCACTAAAAAGTTGAATAACTTCAACCGTTCAAGCAAGCATAATGGCCACCGCCAAACTAAGCGACTTTTCAATTCTGAAAATTTTGGCTCAGAACATTTTTATAAAGTCGTCGTGATGTATACGTCTACATTGACGTTACTAAGGCAATCAAGTTTTAAAAGTCATATATTTTTTTAATTATTGAAAATTATTATAAATTATTATTATACCTGTTTTTAGATTTGAGGTTTAGAACATTGTCGAAATTTGCATCGCACGTGACACTCTTTAGGTTGGCCAAGCAAGGGGTCATCGTGCTACGGCCATAAATATTTTTGTTTCTTTCTATCAAATATATCCAACTGATCTTTCTAAACTGATCTGGACCGGTTGTTTTAGCGGCCGTTTTCATGGAAGGGATTGGGACCATTATATTAGCTTCAAAATGACACCAAAAATGGAAGAAAGAAAGCGAATATATACCTCTTATTAGCCGAGTTTTCGGTCCGTACTTAAATTACGGACCGAGTTTTTTTTCCATCGATTTATGGCCCGCGTGCTTCGCGCTTTGGCCATAAATCGATGGAAAAAAACAAGGGTCCGTAATTTACAGTACGGACCGAAAAAACGAGGCTAATAAGATGTTTATTATATGGCTTCTTCCAGTTTGGGGAACCGGAAACAAGTGCAGGACGCGCGATTTGACGATCATTTGACAGGCGTCAAGAAAGAAAGTTTTTATTGGCTCACGAAAACAATAGCACACAACAAAGGGTTTCCGAGAAAGTGAAACCAAATTCACCATGTTGAAAAAGTTTATTTGGTCAAAACCAGAAACTCATAAGGGGTTGAAACGTGTAACTCTCATATGTTTGCTTTGTCCGATGCTCGTGATTATTCATTTTCGAAAGTACCATATTTGGAACGAGAAGAAGAGATAACTGACCAATCAAACTTCGTAAACAACGTGACGTAGTTTTACTTTAGATTCCCGCGCCCGCTTAAAAAAATGGCCCACAAACGGGGGAAAAACTCCCGAAAGCCGAGAAAGCTTTCAAAGGTTGAAACCAGGAATCTTACCGAAAAACTGAGAACGATATTTTTGCCTTACCACCAGGGCCAAACGAAACATTACGAAACCCTTTGACATCCTCGCAACTTCTTGAAGTTGTCACTTCAAAAAACGATGCCCCGTTGACCCTCTGCACAGTAAACTTATAATGCAAATGACCTTTTAAAATTCTTATAATAAAAGTCTAGAATAAACAGTAAAAAATATTTCCGAATAAAATTGATTAGTGCGTATCGAAAAGTGTGCAAAACCTGAACCTGACATCTTTGCAAAAAAGTGATGCGTGTAATGAACGTGAGACGCATTTAAGCTTAAATTCAGCTTGGATGTTGTAGTCACGATCGTGTTTTGAGCTAATTTTATGAATGAACAAACTCAAAACAATAGACAGAGAAGCCGTTTCTTGAAAATTTTAATTCAAAATCCAAAAAGTCAATCCTTTAAAGCAATTCGGAAAACACTATCTCGACCGTGGATCCGTTCACGCAAGTGAAATCGGCTGATCACATGGCAAAATTCAACGCAAACTCCATCTCAAATCGGCGCACACGAAAATTCAGCAAAAACTTCACTGCCTTTGTTGCATTTCAAAACAGACCATGCGCTCCGTCGTGAAGAAAACAAGGTTGAATTCCTCGAAGGACGATTTCTTGATGAAAAGCTTACACAAAAGGAAAAGCTGAGGATTCTTTTGAACTTTCCCTTTCCATTTTTTGTCTTTTAACGGTGTATTTTTAAGCCTGAAATGCAGAACTCTTGTCTTAAAACATCTGCATGGTGATCGCGCGGCAGCCATTGTGTTGAAAATGGATATCTGTCTCTACGGTTCCAAATATGGTAAAAGTGAATATTCACGAGCGTTGAACGCGAGTTACACGTTTCAACCCCTTATGAGTTTCTGTCAAAACTGGACGCTGGAGTACTTTGGAAACCGGGCACTGTGTCTTTCTCGAAGTCGTTTCTATCTTTCCTCCGTTGGTCCTTGTAAAAAAAAAAAACAAAAACAAAAAAAAAAAAAACACTGCAAAAGGCAAAGAAGCTTTTCAAGGTAAGTTTGTTGTCATTGTCGAAGGAATCGCTCGTTATTTTTTTTGGGAAAACCTCTCGAATTTCTGCCAGTTCATTCTTGTGTTCAAGCGTGATCTGCGTTAAAATTTTGAAACGCGGACCATATTTTCTTCCACGGAAAGGTTACGATTCAGTTTCTACATCAGCTTCGTTCTCATTCAAACAAAGCTAGGTTAAAATCTGGAAAGGCAAAGTCAACATCCCAGTCCTCAGGGTTTACAGACATATTTTTAAGTATATTCGTTTAAAACTACGAGCACTGCAAGTATTCACTCGCCAACGTGACGCTGGAGTCTTTTGAAAACTGGACACTGTGTCTGGCTTGGAGTCGCTTCTATCTTTCTTTCGTTGGTCTTTGGAAAAACACTGCAAATGACAAAGAAGCTCGTCAAGATGATCGGGTGCAGGCATGTTTGTTATCATTGTCGAAGGAATTACTCATTTTCTCTTAGGCAAAACATCTCAAATCTCTACCGGTCGATTTTCGTCTTTCTTAACTGTGTACTCCGATAAAATTTTCAAACACTGACTAGAATCCTCTTCGATAAGATTACAAGTTAGTTTCTCCATCGCCTTCGTTCAAAAATAAACACAGTTTAAAATGTTGAAGGACAAAGTCAAAATCTAAGTCCTCAAGGTTGATAGACGTCTTGTAACTCAATTTCAACCTTTTTTCCGAGGTAGAGATTTAGAGCTCCGAAATGACCATTTTCTTTGAAATTTTGGTCCGTCGGACCCTAAATTGACCAATTGCATGGCGAAAACAGACTCAGCCATATAATAATGCGTTTTTACATTACATATAACATTACATATTACATATTACATTTTATATTTCTTGAGGACGGCTAAAAATTTCTAGATGACGATTCCATTCATGTAAGTTTTCGAAGCTTATCTAATAAATTCCCTACGTAGACGCCATTTTCCGATCTGCAATTTAATTTTTCACATTTCACTACCCAAGTGACGCTATTTTTCACTTTCCTAATAAGTAGTAGGGCTTCAGCAAAGATAGGCCTCGTTGGTGCGTTTCCTTTGCGTTCCGTGTGCGTTCCCTTAATTAATAGGTATAAGGGTCGAGTCTTTGACGTCACCCATTGTTTTATCCTAGAGAAAAAAATGCGTTCCTCCGTATTAATTTAAGTGCCTAGTCAGTGTCTTCCTGCATACTAATTCGGTATAGGTTTACTAATAAGCGTCACTCTACTTCAATAGGAACAATAGGCTTGCCTAGACTTGCCCGTTAAGTAACTTGAGCCCGGTTTTCGGACCGTCTATTAAAGGAAAATAAGAATATGAGAAGCGATCATCTAGCAACGCGAGAGATGGCTTCCTATATCTTATTTAGCACTAAAACTCGGATATATATAAACAAAACATACACAAATTGGAGCTGAAAACGCTTTATTTCAAGTTTGTCTGACTATTACAGAACTGTTTTCTCCTTTCTATCTCGAGGAAATGAAAAACTATTGAAGTCTTGTCATTTTCACGCGCTGTTAATCAGTTAATTATCCGAGTTCACAAGCCCAAAGTTGAATACAAATTAGCTCTACAGGAAAGACCTCAAGGGAGCAACCTTGAGGTATAATTATAAAACAAATAACTTAACAAGGATCAATTAAAACACTCGACTCATAATTGCTAGCAATAAAAACACAAGAGAGATACCGTTTTAAACAACTTTATTAAAAACAAAAAGAGTCAAATACACAGGAATGGAAATTAATTAATTCCTTCTTCTTCGCCCATGGAGTACTTTTACGGTTTGAATTTCTTATGCCGACGTTTCTTCAGCTGTTTGCCATGAGATTTATGATCATCCAAATAATTCAGAAATTGAATCCGACGCCTTTTGCGCTTCGGGCCATGGTGTGATGGGGTTTCTACTGTGGGAGGAGGGGTCAGGAAAGCATGAGTTAAGGGTGGTGGAGGGGTGAGGCTTTCTTTGTCAGGTTTTTGAGAGATAGCCGCTTCTGTTAATTCAGGTGTTACATTAAAGGGGTTGAGGAGAGTCGAGAATGCTGTCGTTGCTGTCGAAGAATCTTGTGTCCTTGATGTTAAGTCTGGAACAGTGCTGATTATTTCTTCCGGTAGTGTTCTTGTATTTAATTGTTCTTTAAAAGCCAGGTATCTGTTTTGCAATTGAAGGTATCGTTTAGCTTTTTCATCGTCCCGAAGATCGTTTCGAGGAAGCACGTCATCCATGTTGCCCCGTATTTCTTGCATAGCTGGAAGAAGCGAAACAGGCGAAAGAGTTTGCTGCTTCAGATATTTTAGAAGCTCTTTAGGAATATTTTCTTGAAACCCTGCTTGGTTAAAGCCTTCTTCACTGGGCAGGACGTTTGTTCGCAACCGACAATTATCTTGGGTAGTAGTTTTCAGATCAATCAGAAGATAACCAAAAGGTCTTTTTACAGCCTCTTCGTACTGATTTAAAAAGAAATCAGTCTGCCCGGGCTACATCAATCGGTAAATATCTACAGTCTGTTAATTTTGTTAGACTGTGGGTATTCTGTTGTGTCAGGAGACCTGGTTGTGTTCATTTTCATACACTATGAATATTCTGTTAAAGCGAGTGCCGGCGAGAGGGCACGAAAGCTCATCTTCACGGCATGTAGCCTAATTCAACAGCAGGAGGCGATCGATCAAACAATTACATGTCCCCTGACGGGTGTCGCCCATTCTGTTATAGTTATATGATCTTATTTTAGAAATACGTGTCTCGCAAAATTAAAGCTCGCTAAACTCCAAATACAAGCCCCCCCCCCTCCCCAACTCTTAACGCAAAAAACCCTCCGTTAAGTCACCCCTCCGAAAAGCCCCATTGTTATCTTTTCGACGATAGCATGAATTGTTTCATCTGTTGGTATGAGGAAGATCTACGTCCTCACCGCGAGTTTTAGTAAAAACTTCGTACAAAATTCTGACCTAAATTTCTTTCCAACTATGCTGAGATCACAATAAGCTAGTCCAATCGATTTTGAGACACAAATTTCCCTTCAAGTAGAAGCCTAGCCGATTTTGTAACACAAATTTCCCTCCATATATAGGCCCCTTCCGAATATAAGCCCCTCAAAGGGGCCTTTGAAAAATATAAGCCCCGGGATTTATTTGCGCAATTTTACGGTAAGTTTACGCAAACGGCAAACGTCAGATTCAGGTTGACAATTTCTCAAATAAAAAAAACAAGCAGCTAAAAACTGTACAAAATAGGTCTCATGTATTAACCTGACATGAAAATGTCCTTATTCGTGTGTAGATATAAGAAAAAGTCAACGGGAAAAGTGGGTCACGTGGTACGAATTGACGTTTGCCATTCGCCCGTAAATATGATTCTAAATCTCTATAACATGTGATGTGTAAGCTTGGTATACCCCAAAATGACTGGAAACTAAGCGATGCCATCCCATCCAGTGAGGGTGAACTGTCATCTTTACCGTGTTCACGGTGGGACGGTCGGCTCTCCGTGATTTCAAACTGTTTTTAACCCACTTCCATCAATTCGTTCATGTGCGACGTGAAACATAAAGGCATTACAATGAAGCGCATGATCCCTAATGTATCGGAATGAGAACGAAAAACGGCCCGCGAAAGTCAGTCGTATAAACCACCTCTCGCAATTTTCACTCCCGAACTGAATTAATTTTCCGAATTGAAATTTCAAGCCGTAACTTGTGCATCAAGTGGTATTGAGCTGCTATTTGCAAAAGCGAAATAAATATATTTATCATTTGTTCTTTTGTTCCTTCTCTATATCACTGACTGCAGTCAAGAGAGAATAAGGAGATTTAGAGTGACGGTAAACGTCTAATGTGAATTTGAACCACGTGAGCAAGTTTTCCCTTAACTTGTGCTTTACAACGTGTACCAATATCATCTCAAGTTAGGAGGCGTGAAGGTCGAGCAGTCAACACCTCGAACTTATAGGATCCAGTTCATGCAGGCCTTGACATCGCAATGTTTACTTAAACAAGAAACTGCCCAGCACTTTCCCTTTTTTCACAAAAGTTTATAAATGGAATATTCTACGCTTTGTGTAATTTTTATGGTATACTGAAAATTGATCGCGAAGGGGTAAAATATCGTGGCGCGAAGGCCATAGTGACGTCACAATATCACGAAAATAACAATAAAACTTACTGCTATCATGATCCTAAAAACATGAACTCATTTTTACTCCAATGTGAACAAAGGAGAGTGTGTGTAGCCTCCCTTCGACTTAGAAGGGAGGGTACACACACTCTAATATGTGTGAAATATGTCCATGTTTTTTGATTTTGTTTCTGTTGTTTTAATTTTCTCTGAACATAGTTTAGGCCTTTATTCAGCTCCCCTCTTTCTTTTTTTTCAACACGCTTTGATTTGTTAGCAAAGTAAACAAACAAAAAACAACAAAATCAGCAATTAAAGTAGTTATTGTCATGATCACTCGTGTGTGAATTTGTCCGTTTGTTTGTTTGTTCCTCTCAACCTTTGCAACCTTTGTAAACCCACTATTTTGCAAAAAATTCTGTACTTTTGCCATAATGGTAGTAGCAGCTTAAAATTATATTCTACCTGAACAGTTGCGTCCGTCTCCAAAGTATCCATCGTTGCAAACACATTCAAAGGATCCAGCGGTGTTTGTACAAGTTCCATTCACGTGACAATCATGACTGTCATCTTTGCATTCATCAACATCTGTATAGGATGTGAACGTGAGTCTGAAAAACTTTCAAAGGGCCGGGTTTGCCTTTAATAAAGTCAGTAGTACACAAAGCCCAGAAAAGTGAAGTTGCATGTAAACGAGGCTTTATAGGGGTTAAAAAAATAAGTAAAAGACGGACGAGAAAGGCAGAAACTGAGAGATACGGACAAACTGAAACTTACTTCAGCGGAGCAAAATATTTTTTTTAAAAAATTGCAACAACTGATATAGAGCTGCAAACTATAACCAACAAATGCATGAATTCCTTTTTTCTTCGTTGTGATCCAGGGAGTTTTTGAGCAACCTCCCCTCGACTTTGTTAGAAATATGTCCACGTTTATTTTGTATTTTTTTATTAATGTTTTGTATCTGTTTCTGTTGTCGTTATTGTTGTTGATGATATTGTTATTTTTTCTTTGAACATATGGCATTCACTAGCATCTTTCTATGACTTTCAACATGCTTAGCTTGTGTTAAGTAGGCCATTTTGGGGCAAATCCAACAACAGCAGCTTGAGTACTGACGAACAGAAAGCCCTGGAACGACTGAAAACTGACAAGAACATATAGTCATAACGCCCGAAGACAAGGGACGGGTGACTGTTGTTATGGACAAGACAGACTACAACGATGAAAGAAAACTGCCAAAATCAATTTTCCACAGTACAACAGAATGAGGTGTAGTGTTCCGAAGCCACCTACAAACTACACAAACCGAACATACCTATGCTTCCCATAGTTCCTCTTAGTTTCTTTCTGTGGTTCCCCGACTTACTTACTGTCAAAATAATTAATTCATTATACTTAACGTACTGACACAGTTGACTTACGAATCTAGAAATAAACTACAGTCAGTACTGAGAACTTTATTGACGCTATTCAGACAAAAAAGATACCAGTCGACCACGAACTACTCTCTTTCGATGTGAAATCACTGTTCACCGCTACTCCACTTTAACTGGCTATAGGCTACAGCACGGAGGTTGCTATTAAGAATTCCGCCGGGGATCTACTGTTGAATAACAGGGAACTACCACTACTTACAGACGACATTATGGACCTGCTCAACCTCTTCCTAACTTCCACGTATTTTTAGTACTACGCCAAAGTAGCACTGGCAAACAGTCACATGGAACAGCTATGGGTTCTCCAGTTTCTATTGTTACAGCAGAAATTGTAATGTAAAACATCGAGGAACAAGCCCTAGCTACTTACACACGAGCTATAATATCTCTTTGGTTATGCTACGTTGACGACACTTTTACCACGCACTGTACGCAAAGACGGACACCTTTAAAGTCAGAACGCGGGCAAAAGTTTACCAAGGAGATCGGACTTTTTTTTACACGAAACATTGACAGTAACACCAGTTCCAACACACAGACCAACGTTAACTCAGGCCCTGTTACAACAGCGACTATACCGTACATCAGAGACACCTCTAAAACTGACTATCGCACGTCTTCTACAACCTTACGACATACGCGTTGCACACAAACCAAACGTCGACTACAGGTACTTACTAATGTCAAGGCCATTAAGACAGACCGAGGGACAAAGATCAAAGATCAAATGCAGCGACTGCCAGGCCACTTACATTGGTGAGACCGGCAGGAACTTTAGCACGCGACTGACTGAACACAAATGAGCGACAAGAAATGGTGATATCAAAAACCACAATACTGAACACCATTTACAGAAAAGACCATCAAATCGACTGGGTCTCTGCGACATGTATTAAGTATTCTACAGGCCATGGCCACTATTAACGTAGCCTGCAATGCAGCCGGCCCACGTATCGCATATAGTGTGGTTTAAAGTGTCTGTGCGCAGGCAACTATTAACAGCTCTCTTTAGAAAGCTGGTTTCCTAACTTACAACAATCGTCACCCACAATGGAAGTAAACAGTTATCGGCATCGTACAAACGACTTATTGACGGTCTCAAGCAAGACTGACAACGAAAGAATTTGACTATCAACAAGACGCTGTGGGAACGTATATTTGGGCGTGGTCGTACTACGGGTATGATACTTTAAACATGCCTTATTGCAGCTAAAGCACTGTCATCATATCGTACCAAAGAAGACAAATCCTTTACTC
>OZ037992.1:47131100-47183600 GCA_964035705.1 Porites rus
CCCCCCAAGAGAGAATAAGGAGCTTAATATATGCGTTAAGATGCAATCTGGTGCATTTTTAGACACAATTTTGAGAAATGTTACAGTGTGTGCACTGACCTCATCGCGTCTGGATGATTTTTCCGATAAAGTTACTTATATATTGTAATGATAACAATATTTTAGGGGGGAAGTTGAGCATTTTGGGGAGGAAGCTTCTACGAACCCTGGCAGCCATGTTTTGTTCTTCGCAACCTGGTCTGATCGTCGTAAGCTTTTCCCGTCTTACTTTATTTTACAATTTACATTGGTCGCGACTTTAGACGGTTTCCCGTCGTTAAATTTATATTAGACGGCATTCTGTCTGACGGAATTCCGTCTGTGACGAATTTCTCCCGGCTTCTAATATGAATTCGGCCAATATCAGTTGTTACTCGTGTATGTGTTTTCTCAGCTGTACTATCTAACTTATGCCAAAAAAAAAAAAATGTCAGACTTACAATTATAAATCGTTAAAATTATGAAAAATCGATAATATCGATTTGACACAGAAATTTAGTTTATTGATTTTCACCGATTTCCGTTATCAATCAATAAAAATCACTTGATTGCTTTCGATTTTTATCGATTGACTACTTCGGGTATAGAGTTTCCTGTGCTTGTAGAAACCTGCAGTAATCCAGTCCTACAACACAGTTTAACAATGAAAGCTAGAGGTGATGTACACGCCAACAAATGTTGCTATAATTTAGGATGTCCCTTTGGACGGTACTATTTTCTTCGGTAACACCGGCCAGTGGGACAAGGCAAATTGATAAGACATTTATAAAAAGATTGGTTACTAGACAGGACCAAGAACACTTCAAAACTCACAATAAACTTAAACTGCGTCAACAATACCGTAAATCACGCTTCTCTGGCGATAAAACGGCTCCTTTGGCTGTCAGTTTTCACCACGCTTGAGCCGCCATTTCGGATGTTTTCGAGAATTTCCGAAGTCGGCCCGAATCGGAAACTCGTTCCTAGTACTCCTCGGTTGTCCTTTTGGACGGTATGATTTAGGCATAACCATCCAATATCGGGGCCACGAGGTGACGCTTAACTATGCTAATTAGCTCTTACCTCATTTGCATAATCGGACATAGTCGCTCTATATATTCGACCCATATTTGGGCTGTTTTGCTTAGATATTGTAGAAAAAAAATATTTCTACTGTATTACACAAAACAACTTTCCTGTCAAAATTACACTCTTAATTTTTTTTAAATAATTATGGAGAAATATGCCTTGTTTTTTTTTGTTTTTTTTTGGGGGGGGGGGGGGGGGGCGGGGGGCGGAATATTATGGGTCTCCTGAGACCGAGATAATTTTTTTTTGAAAGTTGAATTTTTGCTCTTTCCAATAAGGTATAGCTTTATGTGGCACTGTAAATAACAGTAGAGATATATTTTTTTGAGTTGCATAGTCAAAAATACTTGAAATAAATGCTGAAGACATATGTTTTAACTGATCTCTACCTGTACAGTTGCGTCCATCTCCGATGTATCCGTCTTTGTACTTGCATTCAAAGTAACCAGCGGTGTTTATACAGGTGGCATTCGAGTGACAGTCATGGCTACCATTATTGCACTCATCAAAATCTAAAAGAAGAAGATAAAAGGCCTTCATCTAAGAGCCCAATTTCAATTTTACGAAGACACTCAAGGAAAGCCGCAAAGAATTTTGGCAATTTTCCTTTCGTTATTTAATTTCCTGCCTCAAGGGCAAAGCATTGTTACGGCCGAGCAAAAAATTGTTCTTATCAGTGTCCAGTTGTTAGTCTTTTCTCAATAATTATTGTTTGTTTGATTGATAACAACCAGCCTTTAATCTTAGATAGTGCTTTTAAGAGTGGCTTTCCGTAAATATCGACCCACGGTTGGCACAAGTTGAAAATTCGATTTCGCTCATATTTGGCTCATCGATAACCCTTAATGAGTAATGAAACATGCTTTAGTTAGTTTTCCCAAATAACGTGTTCTTTTGTTAAAATTCGAGAAAACTCATTTTGCCCGTTCAGAGCTCAAAATCCACTTCCGGTAAAGCGAAATTTTACACAAATTCCATTGACTCGTAAGTCAAACCACAATGATTTGGCAGCCTTTGAAGAACACGAATAAGTTTTATGACCCTTTCTTTATTATAAGGCGATAAATTTGTGAAAACTGTAATAATTTTGTGGCCAAAAAGGTATTGTTAAAAATAGGCCCTATTGACAATTTCTGCCGTTCAAAATTATAGGGATAAAATGATGCAAATTTTTACAATGCGCTATAACTTGAAATTCCGCAAATTGACTTTCTACTGCTTAACTAGGCCCAAATATATCAGAAAATCGAAAAAAATCTCTTAAGTAGCCCGCAAGACGTCGAGTTAAACCCTAATTTTGCAAAAAAAAAAAACGCGACATTGCCGTGGTTAAAAATAGCGTTACACGGCCCGTCACGCCAGTGTTACCGATAGATATGCTTTAAACAATTTACTTATAGGCAGATGTAAAGCCAGTTCGAAATTAGATCTTTCAGTAAACCTACTATTCTTATTGATTGAAGCATTTTCTTCAGATACAACATTTAGGGTCCCTGGGATAGCGTCACACATTTTCATGTTCAGTTTCAGACTGGCGATTTCCCTCAAAAAATGGTATATAAACAGAACAAAATCTAAAACCTAAAACTGATTACTGAATGAATTTTTGCATTGAGAGATATTTTCGAATTAAATCATCGCCAATCAATGCCATTTGATTTATAAAAACTAATTTCCTTGAAGCAATTTTAAAGAATAAAAATATTTTAGACTAAGTATTGGTGCAATAGTTCTTTTGAAAGTTTTTACCCTTGCGGGCTCTCAAAACTGAAAAAAAGCTACGTGGATGCCCCAAGAGGAGCATACACTTGTATGACAACATGTATGAATCATGAAGCAACTGCATGACTATGACCCATTAAAACCAACTAAGAGGACTCTTTGATACTTTGCCAGGCTTACCATAAACTCAGTTTCGGGTTGCTTTCGACGTTTCCGTGGAAAATTCCTGAAACAAACGAACGTCTGAAAAGGCAATCGCCTATTTTCCTGGTTGGAAATTTCCAGGCGGAAGTTCGGATTTCATGTCTTCAAAACTTTTTTGAATATTGGTTTCAGGCTTTCGCGGCCGTTTTTCATTAAACGAAACTGACTTAGGAAAATGGTAAACGCAATTACCGAAAGGAATCAAAATTAATCAGTCCTGAATTCTCCTCACCATTTGCCCAAACCGTGAAGCGACCGGTTTACCAATGTAAATAGTAGAAAAGCCTTGATGCCAAGAGCCTGCGATAAAGCTTCCTCTCATCGCTATCTGCCGCCAGGGACATTTCGTCAAAGAGCAGTGAGAGGCGGGTGTATCGCAGACTGTGCGTCATATATCTTAAGTACTTTGAGGGGCCTTGTTAAGTGCATAATAGATCGTAGCAAGGGCAGATCGTTGCAATATCTCTAATTACTTATTATTAAGAGACACCAACAGAAAACTCGCTATTCCTCTACCCCAGACAAATGTTAAGAAAAATAGTTTTTTTGGAGCAGTTCTTTGGAATAGCCTCCCTATATATTGACCAGCAGCAGGCGAAGTCTCTCGGGGTTTTGAGTGCCGGCTGCAAACAATTCTTCTGAAGATCTCATGGTACTTACGTAAAGCAGACTAAGGCTTTCAGTCTTCTAGCATTCGGTTTGTGACAAAGACAAAGGTAAGGTTTTGGAGGCCTTCTTAAGCGTCTAAGTTTCATGGACTAAGGTTACGGAGGATGAGGAAAGTCCTCAAGTCTGTCTTTCCTTTTTAGGTGTTCCCATTCGTTCGTTACAAGGTTCTTCCTAGGTTGAGTATTATACTCTATTTTGTTTCCTTATTTTTATTGTTTTTTTTTTATTGTTCTTTTTTTTTGGCGGAAAAGACGATGTTCTCTTTCCAAACGCTGTTGAAAGGAACTTTCAGTCTTTTAACCTGTCATCTGCAGTTCAGTATTACAGCTAGAGTTTCCATGACACTAAAACGTCAATCAGTGCAAAGTCTTTAAGGCCACAAAGCAGCCCGTACTTTTTGCGTAAGCCAAGAAGGCGGAATAGTCGAGGTAATGGTCTGGAGCAAAACAAAATGGTCGTTCCCTCTTGTCTGGAGCAGAGGGGGCACGGCGGGGGAGGGGAGAGGTGAGTGAGACTTGAGAGAGAATCAAAAAATAAGTCTAAAAAATACAACAGAAAATGACAAAGAAAAAAAAAAAGAAAGAAAACAAGAACGAAAAAAAAGTTTCGCAGTCTAAAAGCAGTTGAAAAGTTAGTACTACCAAATCCGTTCCTGCTGATCAATAACAATGCGCCAAAAGTGCTCGACGCTCAAGTTGAATACCGTATTTATTCGAATAAGCGCCCAACCTCGAATTAGCGCCCACCTCGAATAAGCGCCTATCCTAAAGGCAGCAAATTTAAAGCGCCCAGCCCCACCCCACTTCCTCCCACACACACTCATAATAAAGAGACCCTCCCGAAGACGGAGTTTTCTTCAGAGCATTTTACAGAAATCTTGCTTTGTTACATCTCCGCTTTTTGTCCTCAAGGTTCCTCTTTGGGTCCACTGATCTGGAACATCTTCCAGAATGATCTTGTATATAACATTGATGCTAACATCTCGATGTATGCTGACGATCATCAAATATATCAAATAGGCAAAGGAATCAGCACAGTCCACACCAAGTTAGAAGAAAGTGCCAGTAGTGCAACTGACTGATACGAAAACAATCTCTTGGAGGGTAATTTGAAGAAATATCAGACTAAGTTCATTCAAAATAAATATGGTCATAAGAAGGAACAGTTCAGTTGTACAGAACATAACACTAACCTGAACCTAAATGGCAAGATTATCAGGACATCTGACTCGTTGAAAATCTTGGGAGTCACAATAGACAGTAAGTTAAATTTCAACGAATACATCAACGACGTATGTAACAAAGCTAGTCAAAGGGTTGGGGTAATTATGAGATTGAGACATTTAATTCCCACCACGGCAAAGTTAGTACTTTTTAAATCAGCTATCTTGCCATACCTAACATACCGCTGCCTTGTTTGGCATTTTTGTAGGGCAAGCGATACTCGTAGACTCGAAAGAATCCAGGAACGAGGACTTAGAGTTGTGTATAAGGACACTAAGTCCAGTTATCATCAGTTATTGAATAGGGCTAACTTGCCAACACTGTTGAATAGACGTCTTCAAGACATATGCGTCCCAATGTACAAGGTTAAACACACTAAAATGTGTTCCGAAGCCATCACCAACATTTTTAAACCTCGTGATTCATGCTGCAGTTTAAGAAATTCAGACTTTCTTTTACCCGGGTTTAACACAGTTTCATTTGGTAAGCATTCCCTTCGATATTTAGGTCCCATTTTATGGAGTAAGCTGGACAAAAATGGTAAAACGTGTAAATCATTAAGTGATTTTAGAGACCGAATGCGTAATAAGGATCTGACATTTCTTATTGATGATGGATGTAAAGGATGTCTTCTGTGTGATAGTTGATGTCTCATCGGAAATAATTTTAGCATTTTAGCACTCAGCTTTAGTATTTTAGCTAACAATTTGTAACATATTGTATGGATTTTTTTATCTACTTAATTATTGTATCTATTATATTTTAACTGTAGGTGTCCCCTATTAGTAGAGGGCCTGCCCCTCGGCTAGTTTTTCTTTCTTGACACATAAATAAAGTTTCTATCTATCTATCTACCATTTATTGTTTTGTTGCAAAACTAACATACTACACTTATACTTACACAGCACCTACCTCGAATAAGCGCCCACTCTCAAGGTCCAAAAATTTAATAAGCGCCCAGGGCGGTTAATCGAATAAATACGGTATATACCATAAACATTTGTAAATGAAGGACGTAGTTAACCTGTAACAGGCCTTCAGGTAGTTGGGAAAAGGCAAAGAAGAGTAGGCTAGAAAAAATGGCGAAGGGGCGGGATTAGGGAGAGGGGGCGAAAGGTCCTCCTACTCTCTCCCTCTTACTCTCTTCCACGTTTGTTTTCCTCTGTTCCCCATTTCGCGCCACTGTCCACTATCCACTATCCACTATCCACTGTCCACTGTCCGCTGTCCACTAAGCCTGGAATAGGCTAGTTCATAGTGGGCCAGAGAGTGTTTTTTACAATGGCGATGCAAGGGATCTATAGATGTCCATTTAGGAGCATTTGCCATTTTTAAAAGCTCATGATCACGCTGCAACTATTCCTGCTTTAGCTTTTTTTTTTCTATTTTCCGTTTTATTTGCTGTAGAGGAAAGTTTTTGGTGATTTGTTTTTGATGATGGTGTTTCATCGTCGATCGAAACGAGTTAAAATGTTTTCTGAAACGTTCGTCACAATGTAACTTTATAAGCGTGATAGTAATACATCGAAACGACATTTATACTTATACATAATTACTTCAAAGAGAAAACTCGCAAAAAAAAAAGAGTTCTAATTAGTTAATATTGGTTATCCCCGTCTTAAATTTAACATATTTATGCCTTTTGACGCATGCTTAAATTAATAAAACACACCACTGTTGTGACTGCAGCGCTGCGCAGTCAGCGGTATGTTGTAAAAGCTTAGCAGCCGCACCAGATTTTAGTAAGCGGCCGCCATGTTAGCCCTTTCTCGTGTTGTTCAAGTTTTTGGATAGTTATCGCCATCCATCGGACATTATACGGCCTAAACGGTAAGAACTGTTAAAAGAACATTTTACGGAAAATCCCAAGAGAGTATTTCACACGACATTTTGAAGTTTAGTACTTACGAATCACGTATTTAGCCTATCATGTATTTGTCATGTCAGATTGTTATCTCGGGACTCAGGATCCAAGAACTAAGGAGTAAAAAGAATGTGTTGTACCGAGGACCTGTGAATAAACTACGTTTGGGACGTTCGTGTTGATTGTTAGCAACTCCTCTTGTTGTATGTACTACGGGAGGCCAGCCACAATAACAATCGTTAGACGATCTTCGTGTAGCAGTCATGTCCGTCAACAAAGAAGCAAGACCCGAAGACCAGGTCAATGTGGCGCTGGAAGAAGAAACTGATGAATCAAGGAAGCGTTTCCTGACGGAGAAAGGGTATACGTATCAACTCAACTTGAAAACAAGTAACTTGAAAACTAAGAAATGTGAGCTGGTGAAGCGAATGAGAGGTACTCTACTGAAGCGAGGTCAGTCAACTAAACTAGTAGAATTTAAGAAAGAATTCAGCGAAGCTCAGATTTTGTATTGCGAATTTCAAGACATGGTTGAGGAGATTAAGGTTTTTGCGAACCCAGATGAGAATGTGGAAAATATTGAAAGAATGGTTGATCAAGTTGGCAGAGAATGGTCAAATTTTGAGTGTGACATTAGATCAGAGATAAAGTTTCTGGAATTTGTCGAACACCACGTGGATGATTCAATCTCTGAAGCATCCAAAAGGTCCAGTCGAGCATCCAAGAAAAGTAGTAGGTCAAAAATAAGTTCCAATGATAATGTTGAAGAAGATAGGTTTCAGTTACAAAAGGAGGAAGCTGCCTTAAAGGCTAAACTGGCCTATATAGAGAAGGAACGGTTATTGAGATTAGAACACAGAAAGACTGAGTTGACCAAATTAGAACAAGAAAGAAAGTTGGAAGAGCTAAGATTACAAAGTGAACTTGCTCAGAATCAAGCAAAGCTTAATGTATGCATGTCAGCAGATAAAGTAGAACTGTTTGATGATCAGGATCTAAACTCGATTCCCCCCGCTGATAAAGTCAAGGACATGGACAAATTCCTTAATTCAATTCCAGTCACAAGTAAGAGTGATCTCTCTCCTGGTCAGCAAGAACCTATCTACTCTTCAACTCAGTTAAGTGGAGCCCAACCCACTTTCAGTCTTCCGCGTGTAGAAAATGGAGTGCACAGTACGTTAAGCCCCAGTGCCACACCCTTTCAACCACACTCTGTCGTCTTAGAAAAGTGTATGGACAAATTAGTGGAAACAAGTAGTATGTTGGTGGCAGCTACTATGGAGCAGAACCTAGTGAACAGGCAACTAGCAATCTCAGGGCAACTGCCTAAGATTTCAATCCCAGTTTTTAGTGGAGATCCTTTGGAGTATCCTACATGGAACAGTTCCTTCAGTGCCCTTATTGATTCCAAACCAATGGACGCGCAGACAAAATTGAACTTCCTACATCAGTACATCTCAGGAAAGCCCAAACAAGTTGTTGATCAGTATATGTTAATTGGTACTGAAGATGCCTATCAGTCTGCGAGAAAGTTGTTAAAGGAAAGGTATGGTAACTGCAATGTAGTAGGGACAGCCTTTATGAACAAACTGGAGAACTGGCCTAAGATTGGCGTAAGAGATGCGGAGGCCCTAAGAGATCTTTCTGACTTCCTGCAAAAGATAATTGCCGCCAGAGAAACTACTCCTAGTCTTGCTGTCTTAGACTTTGCGAAGGAGAACGTTAAGACTCTAAACAAGTTGCCATTTCAAATTCAGAATAAGTGGAGAGGAATAGTACAACAGTGTAGAGTCTCAAAAGGAAATGGTACTTACCCTACCTTCTCTGAATTTGCTTCATTTGTGAAAGAGTGTGCAGAGAGAGCGAACATTCCCGAACTTGAGGAGCTGTCCAAAACCAAAGAGTTTGTTAGGCCTAGAGGACCATTCAGACGCTCACCAAAAGGCGAGGAGGCCTTTTCCTTCGAAACTCATGTATTGGATCCAAGCAAGAACGTGACTGCCCAGGGTCAAGGTGAAAAGGAGAGACCCCCAACCTGTTCGCAAGGGAGGAGCGAGAAGAAAAAGACCGAAGTATGTCTGTTTTGCAAGGAAGAACATCAGCTAGACGAGTGTAAAAAGTTTGCAGAGAAGCCGCACAAGGAAAGGAAGGACTTCTTCTATAAGAAATTTCTTTGTCTTGGATGTGCCTCTAGCAGTCAACATCAAGTATCCTCCTGTAAGAACAGACTTAAATGTCGCACGTGTTCTGGAAATCACCCTACATGTCTCCATATTCAGAAAACTCCCAAGGAAAGTATTACGAACTGTACAAATGTTTGTACCATCCCAGAGCAAGAGGGCGGCTCGGATCATGCCATGATTGTACCTGTTTGGGTTAGACAAGTTAGCCAACCCAGTAAAGAAGTCTTACAATATGCAGTGCTAGATGACCAGTCCAATGTGAGTTTTGTGTCGCAAAGTTTGTGTGAAAAATTGGACTTGCAAGGCCCACCAACCGACTTGCTGCTGACAACAGTGCAAGAGAGAAATGTACATGTACCAAGCAACCGTATTTGTGGAGTTGAGGTGTTGGATTTTAGAAGGGAGCATGCTGTGAAGCTACCCATGATGTTCAAGCGAGATATCATCCCAGCCAGTCGGTCGCAGATTCCAAAAGCCAGTGTTGCCCGGAAATGGGAACATCTGTGTCCTATTGCTGACGAGCTCATGCCCTACAATCCAAGTGTGGAAATCTCCTTGCTGATTGGCAATAATTGCCCTAGTATCGTCAGACCCAGAGAAGTCCTAGTGGGAGGTGAAGACGACCCTTACGGCCAAAGATCTTTAATGGGGTGGGGTATAATCGGCAAGGTGTGCAAATCTACAGGTGAAGCCAACCATAAGGAAGGAGTGTGCAACAAGGTGATGGTCAAAGAAACCCATGAACACTTTGCCTTTACGACAAAGGTGAAAGAGATTATCAACCCACAGAAGATTATTAAGATTCTTGAGTCAGACTTTACAGAAAGTTCTGCAAATACCAAGCCCTGTTCAGCTGAAGACAGGAGATTCCTCAACATCCTTGAGAATGGTATTGTAAAGAGATCGGATGGGCACTACGAGATGCCTCTCCCTTTGAAGACAGACAAACCGTCTCTACCCTTCAACCGCGAACTAGCTGTCAAGAGATGGCACCAGCTTTTAGCAAGGTTTAAGAGAAACCCCAAGTTTCTGGAAGATTATCGCTTATTCATGAAAGATGTGATTGCTTTGTGTGCAGAAGAGGTACCACCGGACCGCCATGGAGTTCAGGATGGAATGGTTAACTATGTACCACACACCGGTGTTTACCACCCAAAAAAACCAGACCAGATCAGGGTTGTTTTTGATTGTTCGGCCCAGTATGAAGGGGTGTCCCTGAACGATCACTTGTTACAAGGACCCGACCTCATGAACACTCTTCTGGGGATCCTGTGCAGATTCAGACAAGAAAATGTTGCGTTTATGACTGACATTAAGAGTATGTTTCATCAGTTTATGGTGTCAGAGGAACACAGAGATCTCCTGCGCTTTTTGTGGTGAAAGGATGGGAATCCTGCAAATGAAGTGACTGAGTATAGGATGAAGGTTCATCTTTTCGGTGCTGGTAGTTCACCTGGCTGCGCAAATTTTGGTCTAAAGAGAGCAGCAGATGATGGGGAGAAAGAGTTTGGTGAAGAAGCTGCTGAGTTTATACGACAGGACTTTTATGTGGATGATGGACTAAAATCAGTCCCTACCGTGGAGCGAGCTGTTACACTGATAAAAGCAAGTCAAGGCATTTGCGCCAAGGCCGGCCTGAGACTGCACAAAATTTCATCAAACAAAAGAGAAGTTCTTGAACAGATTCCGGCCGAAGATCGCGCCAAAGGATTAAAGGAGCTAGACTTGAAGGTTGATCCACTGCCCTTAGAACGTGCCTTAGGAGTAGTGTGGTGCATTGAGAATGACAGTTTTCAATTCCGCATCGAGCTGCGTGACCGTCCCCTAACGCGACGTGGCGTACTTTCCACAATTAGTTCAATCTACGATCCTAGTGGTTTCGTTGCCCCAGTTACCTTGAAAGGAAAACAAGTTTTGCAGCAAATGTGCCGAGACAAGCTTGATTGGGACAGCCCAATTCCAGAGAGTTTGTATACTCATTGGGAGAAATGGCGTCAGGATGTTCTGAATCTCGATCAGCTGCAAATTCAACGTTGTTTTAAGCCGGAGAACTTTGGGCAGGTCAAAGCCAGCGAGTTGCATCATTTCTCAGATGCTAGTGTAGAGGGTTATGGACAGTGCTCGTACCTTCGACTAATCAATGTGGAGGACAAGGCGTACTGTTCCCTTGTCATTGGGAAATCTAGAGTGGCCCCGTTAAAGCAAATCACTGTGCCGAGGCTAGAATTGGCTGCAGCTACTGTTTCAGCAAACGTGAGTGAATTTCTTCGTCGAGAATTGTCTTACACGGACATTAAGGAACATTTCTGGACAGACAGCAAAATCGTCCTTGGTTATGTTAACAACGAAGCTAAGAGGTTTCATGTGTATGTGGCAAATCGTGTGCAGCAGATTCGTGACGTCACTAACCCGAGTTCTTGGTTGTATGTCAGCACTGAACTTAATCCTGCTGACCATGCCTCGCGAGGCCTTACAGCGTCACAGTTATTACAAGGAACCAACTGGCTAACTGGACCCTTATTTCTTTGGAAGAGTGGAACTTTCCAGCCTGAGAAGATAGAAGAATTTCAAGTGACCGAAAGTGATCCTGAAGTAAGGAAAGCAGCCGTTTTCACATCTCGTGTAGAGAGCAGAGCTACTCAAGCCCCTGAACCGTTAACGTCAAGCCGTTTGCGCCACATGTCAAGCTGGCAGCATGCGCTGAAGGCAATAGCTTTGTGTCTACGACTGAAGAGCAAACTGGCAAGTAGAGAAGTGAAGTTGACGAGACAAACGGGTGGTGAGAGCATCAGACCATTACCGAAGGTATCAGTCACACTTACAGAACTTCACGCAGCAGAGAGGGAAGTTCTTAAGGTTGTTCAACGTGAACATTTCCATGACGAGATGCAAGTTTTAAAGGAACTTAAGGAAGTTGGAGAGCTTACTACTAGAAAGATCGCAAGAGAAAGAAATCTAGCCGTCAAGAAGTCTAGTTGCTTATATCGTTTGGATCCATTTCTCGATGAAAACGGTGTTATCCGCGTTGGTGGCCGCGTGAGACGAGCTAACCTTCCATTTGCAACGAAGCATCCTGTGATACTTCCTCGTAAAAGTCATATTACAGATTTGCTGATTCGATTCTGGCATGCCAAAGTGAACCACATGGGACGAGGTATCACCCAAAATGAGTTGCGCCAGAGAGGCTACTGGGTTGTTGGTGGATCGTCAGTGTCAAATTGTATTTCCAAGTGTGTTACATGCAGAAAAATGCGCGGCCCCCTGCAAATTCAGAAGATGGCCGATTTGCCTGTGGATCGAGTTGAACCTTCGGCCCCCTTCTCGTATTGTGCTGTAGATTTCTTTGGACCTTTCCCGATCAAGGAAAAGAGGAGTGAAGTTAAACGTTACGGAGTTATTTTTACCTGTATGGCCAGCAGAGGTGTTCACTTGGAGACAGCCAACTCGTTAAGTACCAGTTCCTTCATCAACGCACTTAGTCGCTTCCTCAACCGACGCGGTCCAGTCAGACAGCTCCGCTGTGATCAGGGTACAAACTTTGTAGGAGCGAAGAATGAGCTAAAAGCTGCCTTAGAAGAACTGGATCAGAACCGGGTGCAAGAGTACTTAGTGGAGAACGGATGTGATTGGATACCATTTCAGATGAATGTACCTCATGCCAGCCACATGGGTGGCACATGGGAAAGGTTAATCCGAACTGTTCGTAGTGCACTGGAGACGTTACTTCTGAGCGCTGGCACACAGTTGGACGACGAAGCGTTCAGAACCTTCATGACTGAAGCAGAGTGTATTGTTAATTCCAGACCCTTGTCTACGAACGACTTAAATGACCCAGAGGCACCAGAACCACTTACGCCCAGTCATTTACTTACCTTGAAAGCTAAAGTTGTACTTCCACCGCCTGGAAGGTTCCAGCGAGCAGATCTATATTCCCGCAAGTGGTGGCGCCGAGTACAATATCTCGCGAACGAATTTTGGCTTAGATGGCGCCGTGAGTTTCTTCATAGCCTGCAGGCTCGTAACAAGTGGATGTATCCAAAGCGAAATCTATCAGTTGGAGATGTAATCGTATCCAAGGAAGACGAAGGACCACGTAACCAATGGCCACTCGCTAGAGTCGTAGAAATCTACCCTAGCGAAGACGGATGTATCAGAAAAGTCAAAATTGTGAAAGCTGATGGAGAACTTGACAACCAAGGCAGACGTCGAAAGCCACCTACGTTCCTGGATAGACCAATCCACAAATTAGTCTTACTGGTACCCTCTGCAGATGAAGCGGATGTTGGTGATAGCAGCAGGGAGACCGAGGAATTCCCCAACGAGGAGCCAACTACTCAGTGAAGTCGCCCCGACAGGTGTAGAAGACACAAGTGACCGCCTTTATGAACATTTGTTTTGTTTAACTGTCTAGTATGGACATTAACTTAAGTAATTGTTAGGCAACAATTAGGGGAGCCATGTGACTGCAGCGCTGCGCAGTCAGCGGTATGTTGTAAAAGCTTAGCAGCCGCACCAGATTTTAGTAAGCGGCCGCCATGTTAGCCCTTTCTCGTGTTGTTCAAGTTTTTGGATAGTTATCGCCATCCAT
This sequence comes from Porites rus, assembly GCA_964035705.1. Taxonomy (NCBI): domain Eukaryota; kingdom Metazoa; phylum Cnidaria; class Anthozoa; order Scleractinia; family Poritidae; genus Porites; species Porites rus. Next base: position 47,144,661 of record OZ037992.1, read on the forward strand.
CGGACATTATACGGCCTAAACGGTAAGAACTGTTAAAAGAACATTTTACGGAAAATCCCAAGAGAGTATTTCACACGACATTTTGAAGTTTAGTACTTACGAATCACGTATTTAGCCTATCATGTATTTGTCATGTCAGATTGTTATCTCGGGACTCAGGATCCAAGAACTAAGGAGTAAAAAGAATGTGTTGTACCGAGGACCTGTGAATAAACTACGTTTGGGACGTTCGTGTTGATTGTTAGCAACTCCTCTTGTTGTATGTACTACGGGAGGCCAGCCACAACTGTACTTGTTTAAAGCTTGTTTTCGTTGGACTCCGGTCGTCGACGTCTTGCCGACGTCGCTCAAAAAAGCCGACTTTTGGGCAGTTCTACACTATACATTGTATCCAAACAAAATGGCTCTTCTAAATAAGATAAGTGTATTGAAAGATTGAATATAGATTGTACGCTGGAATTTGGCATGTGATCAGCGTTGAATAGAATGTTGAAAGTGAATCTGTCGTTAACACCGCTGGCGTGACGGGCCGTGTCACGCTATTTTTAACCACTGGAATGTCGCGATTTTTCGCAAAATTAGGGTTGAACTCGGCGTCTTGCGGGCTACTTAAAATCGTTTGCCCAGAGATTTTTTTCGATTTTCTGATATATTTGGGCCTAGTTAAGCCGTAGAAAGTCAATATGCGAAATTCTAAGTCATAGCACATTGTAAAAATTTGCATTATTTTAACCCTATAATTTTGAATGGTAGAAATTGTCAATAGGGGCTATTTTTAAGAATGCCTTTTTGGCCACAAACTTATTACAGCTTTCACAAATTTATCGTCTTATAAGAAAAAAAGGGTCATAAAAACTATTCGTGTTCATCAAAGGCTGCCAAATCGTTGTGGTTTGACATACGAGTCAATGGAATTTGTGTAAAATTTCGTTTTACCGGAAGTGGATTTTTGAGCTCCGAACGGCCGGCTTCGTCACGCGTTCCTGCCCTACGCACGTCTGCTGACTTGAGCGGAAAAAAACGTAGACCAATCACAGCAGACTTCCAGATCTGGGAAGTGCACTTTCGACCTTGAGAAATTTCACGCTTGACTTAAAAGCCCCAGAAAAGATGAGAAAGGTCTCATGAAAGCAGTTTTAGAACAAACTACTCAGTTAACTCACAAGCGTTCGTACTAGTGGCTACCCTCAGAATCTCGTTGAAAAAAATACCTCGGAGGTTAAATTTGCTGAACGGAAGTCGCCTTTACTACAAAACAATAACGTATGAACTGCCTTTTGTTCAGTCTTACAAGGTCACCCCGCCGTTGCATCACCCAAAGAACGACTTTATGAGCAAATGACATCTAATCCAGCCTTTACAGAGAGAAATATACAAAAATCCAACGCTTATCTCCTATATTCTAGGCAGGAGCAAAAATCTTTGGTCACGTATCATACTCTACAGAGCTTGTACGTATGTGTTTCGCTTGTCAACACTTTGATTTCAACAGCGCCGATTGGATCTGCGATAATCTACAAGATCTCCAACCGTTATTTGCGAACAATGGGAGAGGAATTTAACTTTCAGTTCAGAAGACGTTCGTGGGGCAGGAACGCTTGACGAACCCCTAAGAACGTCTGCGTGGGAGACTACTATTTCTTTTTCTAAACTCAGATACGGCACTTTTCCATGCACCTCAACCCCAGAGAATTTCACCAAGATTTAACAAATTAAATGAAACTGAGTAAGATCGATGAAGTTATAAACAGTGCGAATTCCCTTTTTAAATGACGTTTCTGGTTTGTTGTCATCCGAAAATTTTGCTACCATGGCAACGTGACGTAACGACTTCTCTCTATTGTAAGAGAACAGCCACTTTGTTTTTAATCACGATGTTTACCTTTACATGTAGCTCCAACTTTTTCAAACCCAACTTTGCAGTCGCAACGATAAGACCCAGGCTCATTCACACATTCTGAGTTTGGAGGACAACGGTTTGACTTCTGGGCAGCACAGCTTTCTGTGTCTATAAATAAACAACAGAGCTAATGTACTGTATAAGCAATGTTTGGATTGAGAGTGAAGGAAAAACAAATAACATTTGATAACTATAATGTTGCTAATATGTTACAACGTCTGTTTCCAACTTGGCATGCAAGTATATTACCACCCTTTTTTTCTAGGTTTTTAATCTCATCTTATAATTCTTTTCAACCCGCCTCCTTTGGTCATCGAGCGATACCTTTGCCGACTCCTTGCGATTAGTTTAATACTAATCCTTTAACGAAAAATTAACCGGTTTGCCGCGTTTGTCAATGCACCTAACGACAAAGCTTCCTCCATGAGCATACTAGTAGTAAATCTGTATACTAATAAGTGCGTGAGAGAATACTGCAAATTTGGCAATGTGTTGTTGTTGTTTTTTTTCCTTTTTCTGATTTCAGCCTGAGAGCTGAAATAACTCTAATGATATTTATTTTGATTAAAATATCCCTCACAAATAAATGAGCAAGTTCATACTATTATTTATATAAGAAGGGGTTTTTCCCCCTCCTAAAAATTCAAAATTAAATTCTTCTGTGATACGGCGTCTGAATTTCCCCAAAAATTTCAACCCAATTTAGAAACTAGATAGAGTAATGTTAGGCCAAGATAATTCACACATTTCCCTCTTGCTTTCAGCTAATACCTTGTTGGCAGTCAAGGATATCGTTATGGCATTCATCAATATCTGCAATTGATCAAGAACATAAAGTGGAAAGCTGAAAACAGGCGCTAGTAGAAGATATATCATTATAATTTTTCAGCCTTATTAACCAATCAAAGGCAATTCGCGTAGAAGAAAGCTTAGAATATGCAACCTCATTACAACCATTATACCGCCGCCTGGTTAGGTTAGTTGGGAAAGCGCCGGTTTGCTGAGCGTGAGGTCGCTGGTTCAAACCCCGGCCGAACCCAAACTCAGTGTCTTAAAATGACTGAGGAGAATGTGCTGCCTTTGCTTTTGCTCCGCTCTGTAAGTTCCGCACCATATGGTGGAGGTGATAAGTAAATTAAATTATTACAACAGTGTAAAAAAGCAACCGCTAGATAACTGGACGTTTATTCAGGTGTCGATGCCGTGAAAAAAAGCATTCAGCCGACCGTGTTAAAAAGTTCCTCAATTAAAACAACAATTCTTGCTCTGAAGTGCCGGTTAACAGTAAAAGATATGGCTGCTTGCTCAACAGAGGAGCTGTCACTTTTTAATAACTTAACAATCCGGAAACAATACCTCGAAAAGCCCCGCCTACTCCTAGAAAATTGCCTCCCTTTGGACCCCATTCTCCTGAGAATTTCCGTTGCCCTCACGGAAGGGTTTGGATATTTTCTGGAGCTAAAATATATCGTTCGTAGAAGTCATCGTTAACTTCAATTAACGTGGCTGGTGATAGTTTCCATCATTTTTCATCACGTTTACATTAATATTAGGTTTTCCGTTGATGCTATAATAGTAGGGACACGCTGTCAGTTTAACACGATAGTGCCTACCCGACTGACGGCTTTAGACACAAAAACAAATATATAAACACACAGTTGTTGCTTGGGCAACACAGTTGACGAACAATGAGTTATTGTCTCCTAGCTCTCTATCTTACCTACACACTGATCAGACTGATCTGTAGGATGCTTTCGATGTCCGTATCCATCACTGCAGACACATCTGTAGCGTTTGTCCGTGAATCCTACCTGACACGATTTATTCTCTCTAGCAGGGCAAGGATCCCCTTTCATTTTACAAATATTCTGAAGGTAAACATTTTTATTTTTAATTTTGTCATAATTATTTTTTTAACCATTATCATTACTAAACCAAGGCCCGGTTCCTGTAAAGATGGTTAAGTCTAACCCAGGATTAACCCAAACCTCAACCAACGTTTTCTCGTCTAAGAACAAGCAACTCGGAGTTACAAAATACTGTTGAGCCTTTACTAAGAGATACAGTAATGATAACACAAAATTTTATCCTAATCAATGAATAGGAATAAAAATACAGAAATGGAACAAAATTTTAATCCTGGATTAACGCTAATCGGCCTTTCAGGAACCGGCCTTGATTATCATTGTCATTGTCATTATCATTATCATTATCGCTATCGTTATCGTTATCATTTTCATGATTAATTCACTTCCTCTCGGCTATTTCAAACGCTTGGCGAAGACGATTTAGCGAATAACTGAATGGAAAATAAGCCTGCAAGAAGACAAAAAAGACACTGGAGGGTCTTTGACTGTTTTAAAATAATATTTGCTAGAGAAAAAAAAAACTTTCCGTTTGCTAAAACTAGTTGAAATAATTTAAAAAAATGAAGTAGTACATCCCAGATGTGATTCTATGTCTAGCATTCTGCACCGAATTTGAATTAGTACATATTGGTTCTGAGAAGAATAAAGAACGAGAGTAATCGGAGAAAAACCTCTCTTTTAAGAGAGGGGACTAGAACCAACAACAAACTCAACGTAAGTATCATGTAAGATTCAAACACTGACCGCATTGGTAAAAGGTGCGTGCTGTCATCACTGCTCTTCGCTGGGCCAGGGTGTTCGTGTTATCCACTACCTCAGCCTGAATTCGGCTGATGCGACACACCTCGTATATTTCGCCATATCCAGTAATAGATAGAAGGGAAGAGATTCGAGTAAAGATATATCTACAGAGGTTAGAATACCAGGACACCACGGGATACTATGAAGAGATCAGAGACAAATTGAAGTTATGAAAGACAAAGGAGACCCAAATGACTAAGAAAAGATATGAGGGTTTTTCAGAGATGAAAAATAAATCTTGGTTAGGAGAAAATGCGCATGAAAGAAGATCGTTTAAAGAAAGCAGTAACCAAAGAACGCAGACGTCTGAGACAGTCCAAGAGATTTTGACAAAGGATATAGAAAGGTGAACGTAAAGGCCCGCGTGAAGACCGAAAGGAAAAGGGTGACACTACCTATAGTTACTAGGGGATTCATGGTCAAAACTGGAATTAAAATGAATGCAGTAGACGGACTACTCAGGTAAGAGCAGGCTGCAGAGCAGGTTTTTTTACACTGAGGAACATTCCAGATCAAGGAATGAATTTGTGTCAGTTGTGACTTTTAGGCATTTGACTCTGTCTACAAAAGCACACAGCTCATGGATCATATGCATCATGCTATGCTCATGGATGATATATAAATAGAAAGGCTGTGTTTTGCCGGGTTTCCTCTTCCTCCTTATCGTTAATCGGAAAAACAGAGGGAGAATGAATTGGAATCTGATGGTAACTCATACACATAAGACTTGAAAACTTAGAATATATGAAAAGAAACCTAAATGAGAACACATCCAAAGATACTGATTATGGCAGGATGATTTCATAGGTCCACTTTTGAATACATCCACATGTAAAGAGAGCATAGATGAAAGGCGAGCAAAGGACAAAATTAGAGTTTAGGGTGAAGAGGTAGAAGACTAGATAATGAGTTGTCCTGGGAGTGAAGTTGTAGATGTCAGTGAAAAGATCATGGCGGCCCGACAGAAGAAACAAAGACAGGTTAAGGACAGCTGATTGTGTGGGGAAAGCTTAAGGGTACCTGACCTAGTCTGACCTAGGCTTTGAATACGAGTAGCATTGAAAACGTCCGAAACTGTCGCCACATACAGTTGACCTTCGGTCTCAAAACAGTCAATAGCCAATTGAAAGGATATTTTCTGATTACGGGTGTCAATCTAAACGCGCGAAAACTGCTACCTTCTTATTGAATACTTAATATGTCAATTATAGACCTTGTCACGGTTTTCGACGCCATATTGACGAGCAGGCAAACGTGTAAGAAATTACAGTGATTGTATGAGAATCTAATGTCGAATAATTTCCGTAGAACGGCTGTTCTGAAAAAAAATATGATTTGTATAGTAAAGCTTCACTCCTAAGGATACTCCTGAAAAAATTTGAGGCCGTTACATGCACTAGAGGACCTAGAACCACTTTTTAAAATTTTCTATACATTTGTCAATAAGAAGTCCAGGGAAAATTACAGACAAATATATGGAAAATCTAAAGCAAGCCTCTGGAGAAATTTAAGCACAGGTACGCCCCCAAATTTTTGTAGGACAATCCTTTGCTTTGTACCTTTAGTTTACAATTGATTTTTTTTTTCAGAACAGCCGTTTTACGGAAATTATTCGAAATTAGATTCTCATACAAACACTGTAATTTCTCACACGTTTGCCTACTCGTCAAGATGGCGTCGAAAACCGTGACAAGGTCCATTGCTGGTTATTAAAATGTAAGGCTTCTCTGAGCGGTAAGAAACATCATTAATTAAAATAATTAAAAACAGATGTTTAAAAACTGGTTAATTTTAATAAGAGTAGATAAGTATATGCGATACCGGCCGTGCATTAATTTATTCGTACTAATAGAGAGACTTAGGGGTGTGAATGGGAATAACCGACTATAGCGACAAACGGCGAAAAATATTACTGACGATAGGCCAGTAGAGGATTTGTCCATTAACCTAGTTTGCCGGGATGCGACAATAGATATGCAGTGAGGATAAATTATTATTTCTCGCTAAGTGTGTAGAAGGTTAATGAGTCTATATCCAAATTTTCGATGTGCTAATATATTTAGGTAGTAAATGTCAAACTTGGACACTGTAACATTTATCGGATATGGTTTTACCTCAACCGAGTAGTGAATAAAGTTTTTCTTTCTCCACAGCAAAGACTGGCTTTCATCAGTGTCATTGTTTAGTTCGCAAGATCTATTCCCCGCTACTGCAGGACCCACGTTGATAGACACACAGTTTGGTTCAAGGAAACACTTCACTCTACATTCTCCTTCATTGGCTACTTTTTCTCTCCTTATTACGTGACCTCGAAGCACCTTGTCTGCTATGGGCCCCTTGAATATTATGACTCGGTTATATTCCGCTGCCAAAACTGCGGAAAATAAATAAAAAAGACATTATAATTATTTAAAAAAATCAAGTTAGAATATGAGTATAAATACACTAAATATAACTAAACAATGGCGGGATCGAAGGAACGTGTTGTTGTTGTTTGTCACTTGCGTTACAATTCCTGGCTTTCCTTGCCCCAGGGAATCCAGGATCCCAACAGACTCCTCGGAGGTTTTTTTTTTTTTTTTGCAAAAGGCCTTACACCCATCCTCACAGCCCACCACCCCCACCCCACTCACCCTACTGAGTACTGGCAGCAAACAGACTTTATTCACGATACCCGCCATCTTTGTACGCCCAAACGGATTGATGAAATAAAAGCAATGTCACGTGGTTTTACAGGTGGCAAGCAAGTGAAAACAATTTGCAAATGCAAGACATTGAGGTCGCGTATGTTTATTCTAGACAACCGAAAATAAAGAGCTTTTCATCTTAAAGGTGATAAAAGCAGATAATAGGAGGAAGTGATCATTGTTCATTTTTTCGGATACAGTAGTGATCGTAGATGCCCTCACAGCAAGCAATAATGACGTAATGCTTGTGCACTGGACAAAAAATTGGATTTTCACAAATTTGCCCCCTGTAAATATGTTGCAAAACTGTTAAAACCGAGGAGTAAATCTGCAAAGGTGGTAAATGCCCATTTTGCCTAGTTTATATTTACACCCCCTATTTTTCGGTATGCAAATATGACATTTACCATCCTTGCCCCATATTTGGTTCTTTGGAGAAACTTAAATGTATATGGAATACCGAGAAAAGCCAGTCGGAGGCGTAATAGTAAATATAGACTTTTTTCTGCAGAAATGATAAACAAGGAGATGAGGAAAATGTAGAAACAAACTTTTTGATGTCAGCTTAAACTATGCGGTAATTAACGGTTTTTTTTTCTTTGCCGCAGTTAAAATCACTTTAATGCACTGCGAACTTGCATTGAACTCATTCTACATTTTCAGCATTTTATTACTTCTAGAAAGAATCAGTCATTTTCTTTTGCTTATAGTTAAACACTATAGAGCTACGCCTTTTTTACTTCTTTTGAGACACAAAGAATCATTTTCAAGTTAAAAACTAGCACTTACTAGCATATACCAGAGCACAAAGTCCATAAGAAATCCACACAACGAAAACAAACAACTTCATGGAGGCCATGGGAGCTTTTGCTAAGTTTTTAACTTCCCTCGTGATTGCTAAAGTCTAATTTTGAATAAACCTTAAAAAGTCCCTGTTTTCTTCGTTGCACTAATTAATAAAATATCTCATTTTAATTTCAGATTTTTATTTCTTGAAATCGTGGACTGGTTCATCTATATTAATTAGCACTTCAGCATTTTATTTTACTTACGCATCCTCCCTTGACTTATTGCATTTTTATCATCTTTATTTATTTGTTCATAAGGATCTTTGTACCAAACCTTTAAAAAATCACGTAATTTTTGAAGATTTTTTATTTTATTTTATTTATTATTATTTTTTTATATACTGCATTTAAATTTTCAGGTGGGTTTCAATTAGCTGAAAATGTTAAATTTGATCTGTTTGTTTTTTCCCCTTACTGGTTGTATATTGTTCAGTGAGGGAGGTACAGGGCGATTTTTAAATTGAACCTTCACAAATATTTAGATAGCTTTACTAACTAAAAGAGTTTCTGTCCAATGCCGGATACACAGGCATCTATCCCCCTCGTCTGTGACGAGCAGTGAACAGTTGAAGAGTATCACAAGACTCTAATTTTAAAAAAAAAGTTCAAAAAAGTTCTCAAGCACTGTACTTGTGCAAACGAGGTTGCTAGTCGAACTACCATAAGATATCAATGCTAAGATGTTCTCTCCAGAAATTGTTTTTATTCCAATTCTACATTTAACCTAGATCTTCCTTTTCCGCAACGGTGCAAACTTATGTCACTCAACCGTGTTTGCCATATACTGTTCCAACAAGGACTTGTACGAACATCACCTACGATTAGTTTTTTACTATTATTAAATTATGCTTGGTTTTGCTGGCTTTCCTACCTCCGCATTAAAATTATTACAAACGAAAATTATTTTGGTAGTGGTCGTTTTGTAATAATCATGATTGGCTTACGCAAACATCAAGCACGTGTAGCACACCTTTTTGTACATTTCTTTTCCGGTCGTTGTTTTACACGACTACAACGTGAAACTTCCTAGTTACAACTTTAATGGAGGAAATGTCGTACTATATGTTTCCTTTCGCTTTTTTTTTATTCACTGCGGCTTATTTGGTGGCCGCTAGCATTTCTCATTTTCTCAGCGCCGCTATAAAATTTTCATATTTAATTTAGTCTCAGCTGAGATCCGAAAATTTGGGTTTATGGCTCACTTGAGCCGAGACATGTCTAATCTTTATCTTTGACTGTTAAGCATCACAAAAATACATGATAGCAAGAATAAACGGTAGCTTTAACTCTGTAAATCGAAATTTGAGTTTCCTAACAATAATCTCTTTTTAGCCGCCACCTTGGACTTCGGGGAAGGCTGAGACGACAACGAGAACGTCAAAAAGGAAATAGGTTTAGAATAGCAAAACAACAACTTTACACGTGCATCACGCTTTTTTGTATATTTCTTTGCAGTCAAGTATCGTTTTCGTATCCGTCGCCGTCGTTGTTGCCTAAGTGGCTGTCCACCTAAGAGCGGTCCGGCGAGTTTGGGATCGCCAGTAAACCTTCCCTTTGTTTTTTGTGGGTGAAAAGGACTTAATGAGGAATGATTAAAATCGAACTAATTTTTTTCAAAATCCTTTTCTGGGCTTCGCCACAGCACAAAACTTCTTCCCTGTCTGAGAGCGCTTTTTCAACCTTATTCGATGGCCGAAATTCGGTGATTTTAAAAGCCGCGCTTCTTCGTAACGGATAAATATCGCTAAATTCTACTTAGTACAATGTATTTAGCTGCAGTTGGCTTGTCCTATGACGGAATATGGAATAATTTGACGCAAAATTAAATTAAATTAATAAAAGCAAACACAACCCCCTTTGCGTTTTTTTCCCTCTTGACAAAATTCTTTCAAAGTAAAAGCTAAAATCTCCAAAGCGGTACAAAAATCACAGGTAAAATGCACTTCACAGCAAAGATCTTACCTAATTCTGTCAGAAAATAAAGTCAAAGGTGCGGGTATCGTTCTGGGTTGGACGTGATCAAACGTTTTTAAAAGCCTCTGTTCGGCATTATTTGCATAGATTTGCCCGCTTAACGGTTCACACACAACGACTTTAATTTAGTAGATATTTTCTCAGTAGCTGAGAATGTTGTTGTGTATCCTCAAAATAACGAAAATGTGTTTTCTTTTCATTAGCCTTTTTAAGTTTGTATCAATGAAAGCCGAAAAAAATACCATTAACTGACATTCTTGATCAACCTGTCGGATATGCAAATCGTGCTTGTTTACAGACAGGTTGTCCATTTCAGCTATGTTAAAATCTCAAACTACTTACGGTTATTAACTTCTTCTCAAATGTAATCAATCTTCAGCTTGGAAACCCAGCAACTGGATACCCTTTTTAAAATAGAAATTTATCTCATATTCCATTTGAGTTTCTTTTTCCGTTTCGAGCATTTGACATCATGATTTGAATTTGAATTCCCACATCCGTGTTTATCCCTCATTTATCATGAACATGTCGGATTCTCTCACCTCGGGTGACTTTTCTCGTGTACCTCTTGAGAAATTATTATGAATCACTTTAAGTTTGGTGAAGGGTATGTCTGTTGTAATATTTTTCCGAGTGCAGGTAATATTGAACGTTTGTCCCACACGCCTTCAGTCATATGCTAATTTGCATTTTTGTCACGCAATATACCTCCTGTATCGATCCCTTTCTTTCCATAAACAAATAAAGGGTGAACCATTACCTTATTAATAGGGGTGGAGAGAGGACGAGTACACCGAGATTAAAAAAGAATTTTACAGGGCTGGAAGGATAATATATATTATACATACAACGAAGTGCCAGAGTGGTGTCCTCATCGATAGGGCTCAAAAACTTATAATTAAGGTGATTTCAAAAACTTATAAGGCGCAAATATCTATATATTAAATACATTCAAGTGCTCAATAGTTAACCTAGAGCAGAATAGAAGTAGACTGATGAAACTGGATTAAATCTTGAACATTTGTTGCTACCCAGAGTTTCAGTTCAGTGACAGTTTGCGAGGCAATCATCAGGCAACTGCCAAAATTAACGGTTACAATCAAAGATATAGGTATAACAGAACAGTAAATACTAGGCGTGGCGCGTGGCGCGTGGCTCGTGGCTCGTCGCGCTGTTTATAATTTGTAAACCTGTTATGTCTACCCTGGACAATAGAAATGAACTAATCTTAGGTTGCAGGCACTCAAAGAAATTTCTACTTAACACTGTCCTAACTTGGTTAGTTCTTGTCGCAAATTTGACATGTTGTAAGCATCACTTAAGTAAGACGCACCACGCACCTACGCCACGCCTGGCATTTATTGTTTTGTTTTACCTGATGATTCGCCTCGCAAGAGGCATGACTCTCTGAGTAGCAATAAATGTTCAAGATATAATCCATTCCCATCAGTCTACTTCTATTATATACATACATATATACAGCTTTATCAAGAAGCTAAAATTAATGCAGCCCCCTAATAAATTTTTAGTCTTCCTCAAGCTACAGAAAATTCTGGGCAATTTTGCTTCTCCGAACAGATATTTCACAGAAAACAGTCGTTGGGTGCCGCTGATATGCATTGGTGACTTTTTTACGTTATTTATGTTTTATTGCCAAAAAGTGAAGTGTCACATAATGATCTTAACTCATATCTATAAGAAAAAATTCTATTAAAGAAAAGAAACTGTCCCGCGAAAAACTTTTATCCTTTTGGGGCCCAGTTGTTCAATAGGTAGCCATGGATAGCGCTATCCACCGTGTAAATCACTATCCACTGGATAGTGCAAATGGTTTCCCTAATACTTATCAATTGGACAGAGATTCGCCCGCTGGATAGCCCTACCCAACTTTTGAACAACTGGGTCCTGCTTTTTTACTTGTATTGTAAATAAAGTACTGAACGAAAAAGCAGGTCACATACTTTTAAGGTTTGATGTCAAGTTATAAGTTATTTGAGATTTATCGTCTTATACAAGCTTACAACATACCTTGAAATTAAGAGAAAACACTTCCACGAAGTCGGCCTAGAAGCAATAGGAATTTTCTAGGCAACTCGGCCCACCCCAATGCAATGGGGCAATTTGCCAGTCCTTGGCCATTTACGGGGTGGTGCAGCAGTAACTGCATTCTTTCACCATGTCTGTGATTGTGTTTATTAGAGCAGCCTTTGTATCTCAAGATTTGAACGACTGTTCAAAATATTCGCAGATGTTTTCACATTGAATTTTGAGAGTACTTCTTGGTTGGTCTGCTCGCGGATATCATGGCCATCGTGCCTGATGGGATGTATTACGTCCATCTTGTTGAAAATATGTTAGACCTCCTTGTCTCTACGTTCATCAATAAGAAACGCAATTTCTTCTTGCAAGAGCACTGAGAGCTCACTCATTCGTCACAAATTTCAACATTCTCGGCTTTGGCCAGCCCTTTTTTTCCTGCTGATTGCAGACAGTCTGGAAAAGAATGATTGAACTTGTCCCTTTGTAAGCCATTAGTCTCTGGAACGTTCTTGAACTACCTGTGTTTCTGGACGTTCTCATGTCCGTTGCGACCTCAGAAAGATCTGGTTTCCTGCCAGTTTGTGTATCAACATCAAATCGTGCGGTGAGGTAAGACTTGACTTTCTCGCTAAATCTTGTCCCGCCTCCCCTTAACTTCTGCAGCCGCTCATCCACTAGCCTCGAATTTGCAGACCACACTAGGAGATTTGTTGGAAGCTTCTCGGTTGGCGCCAGTTTTTACAGTCTGACCCCGACACTCTGTCACGTTTCAACACAAGTGTGTTTTCTCTTATGGTCTGGATATCGGCATTCTGTGCAACCGGTTGGATTACCCCAGTCCTTCCCTAGGTTCTCACGATGTATCGGACATACAAACATTTTTTCACCTTGTTGGGCAGTTTTACCAAAATACCCAGCCCGCTGCAAAGTAAGTTCGCTCTCTGTAATATTTTCTTTCGTTAAGCGACATCGCCTCGAATCGAGCTGTAATAGCGCTCACCTGTTACATTGACTAAGAGGCACCAACTTGCTTTCTCCTTTAAACTCTCCAAATCCGCTTTCATTGCTTGCCAACAATCCTAATTAGCATATGACCATGAAGAAAACCCAAAAGGAAATTGAGCTGAATTCAGTCTTTATTAAAGAATCTTTTAGTTGCTGAGACTCCAAAATCAAAACGGGCTTCGTTTGACCAGAAGTGTATGGTATTCTTTACGACTTTGAATATTGCTGAAATCGACAACCCCGCGGTAAATCAGCTTTTTTAATTTGCATAATATACGAGTAGATGAAGAATTCCTACATGATCCTACATGTATTTTATGACATTTTATGCCGGTTTACAGGCCTAAGATGGCTTACAAAACAACAAATGTACGTTATTTTGATGAAGCATACCAAGATTCTACCCCGTGGGAAAAATATCAGCCTTATCATATGAGTTTAAGTGTAGGCGCCAAACGTGCAATTTTAGGTAAATATTGACAAAAGGAGCTCTCAAAAACGCTTGTTCGCGTCCGACACAGAATGATACCCGCACCTTTGACTTTATTTTCTAACAGAATAAGGTAAGATCTTTGCTGTGAAGTGCATTTTGCCTGTGATTTTTGTACCGCTTTGGAGATTTTAGCTTTTACTTTGGAGGAATTTGTCAAGGGAGAAAAAATACCATAAAGTGGCTCGTCTTTGATCTTATTAATTTAATTTAATTTTGCGTCAAATTATCCAAGATTCCGTTATAGGACAATTCAAATGCAGCTAAATCCATTGAACTATGTAGAATTTCGCGATATTTATCCGTCACGAAGAAGCGCGGCTTTTAAAATTGCTGAATTTTGGCCATTGAATAAAGTTGAAAAAGCGCTCTCAGACAGGAAGGAGGTTTTGTGCTGTAGCGAAACCCAGAAAAAGATTTTGAAAAAAATTAGCTCGTTTTTAATCATTCCTCATTAAGTCCTTTTCACCCACAAAAAATAAAGGGAAGGTTTACTGGCGATCCCAAACTCGCCGGACCGCTCTTAGGTGGACAGCCACTTAAGCTCCCTAACATCGCATTTTATTCGGGTCAAGCAATAAGACCGGCAGTTGGCACTTTGTACTTGCATAATAATAACTAGAAAAAATTGTAAGGTAAACGAAATTGTTTCAGAAAAGAGTTAAATTAAAAAAAATCATATGTATACATTGCTAGTGTGTTGAATAGACTCCCAGCCCTCAAAAACAATTTCTTGCTGAACATCTTTATATCGTGCTTTCGTGATCCGGAATCAGCTTCCGAAGTTTCAGCTGAATGTGAATTCCCCGCACATCTCATCAAATATCAATGAAATTGCCGAACTAAGTTCACCGACAACAGAGATTTGCAACTCGTTAAGCTTATCCTCACAGAAGAAAGTGATGCCTGGTTCCTTGCCACGAGCAAGTGAAAGCAATCTGCTAATGACAACCCACTATGAGAGCCGAGTTCAGTCTAATACGCGCGCTGATTTCAAACTGTCATACAGAGAGAATTATAAGAAGTTAAGAAAAACAGTTTTCTTTTGGGGTGGGTGGGACATAGGTTTATAGCCAGCGAAAAACTCATCAAAGTCTATCTACTGTGGCCTATCCGGTACCGTCAGAGAGTATATAAGAGAGATTTCTGTTGCTAGTTACGGTTTAAAACCGACGAATTAATCGCTGGCAACACACGAAAAGTTGCTCTTGGCAAAAGCGACAGATTTGTAAGGAAATGAACAACATTTAAAAGTACAGAAATGATGACCTTTCAGTCTCTTAAACTATTTAAACTATGAGGCTCATAGCGAGATCACCGACTAAAACAGACCTATAATCCACCTTTCTTGACCCCACAATCGGTTGTCTAAGACAAATTCACTTCAACTAAACACTATGCTTGTACACAATATTCTTATAACACGAGCGCCGCGACATACCTGAAATCTGTCTGTCAACAACTTCAGGAAATCACACAATTAACCACGTTCGCGGCACTGATAGGACTATCCACAAACAACCAGACACAATGTTTCCACACTAAATACGGGCGAAATATCATCACATTACTCTCTCTCAATAACTCTCGCTTTCTCCATATAAATCATCACATGTTAACTTTGCTGACACAGTCAATTTATTCAAGATCCCGGATGTAGACGAGCCGTTTTGAAAGGGATACATGGACGCCGGCCTTCAAAACAATTTTTTACTAAGTCTCTAGCCTCGTCAGAAATCAGCATCAATTTTGCTCTCCCCGAATAGTTTTGACTCCTAAAAGCTACTTTTTGAGGCCAGAGACTCGTCACCGCCCACATCAAAGCTCGCAATATGATGCCTTTCCGTCTCAAGCCCGAGATCAGTGTTTCACCCGTTTAGCCAAAATGAGACGAAATACGGTAACATATTGGACGACGGCAGACTTTGCCAATCGTGAGACTTGTTCCTTCATAAGGCTTAATGATGCCTTCCGGAAAACTTTGCTGCAGGCGGCCAAAAAGAAACCTAGAAAATAAACCGACCACGGAAAACAACTTCTACCGCGCGGGCTGATTTCAAAGTTCATAGTGTTTTATGACAAGGAGAGAATTATGGGTACTGATAGGTAGGGGAGAGCTGCGCAGGGGGGAAACTGTCATTGAAATGTCTTGTTAATCTAGCCCCAAAGAGGTGAAATCTAGCGCTTGAATTGTTCCTACGTGCAGCACACAGATCTCGTGTGTGGATCGTAGCGGCCTGGAAACCCAGCTGGCCCATGTATATTTCCAAGTATTTGTATATCCTTTGGTGAACATCGCGTCCACAATGACGTCATCAAGCGATAAACTTAGTCCAAAGTTCACATCATCTTCGTTCTATGTTTCATTCCCTTTTCATTGGCCTGCTCCCAATGTATGGTTCTTCATAGTTCAGTTGGTAGAGCATTGCAGCTATATAGCGGAGGCCATGAGTATTCTAATCCCGTTAAGTTCCCAAAATAATTTCAGGTTAATTTTCAATTCCTTAAATTGCAATTACCACTCCGACGATCATGTCTTCATTTAAATTAGTCCATTCTTTTGAATGTTTTTGCGACCATTTTGGCGACCAAGAAATGCTTCTGGTGATACATTTCGACGGCAAAAGTATTTTAGAGAGAACATAGAGCAATTTAGATCAGTGGTCTCAAAACAAGTAGTTATTTAGTTTCACTGACGAGTTTGCTTAGGTCGCGGGTTATGTGTCGGAAGAGCGTTCAAGCTCGACTTTTTACCATCAAAACCTTAATTTGTCCTGGATACTACCTTTGAGTTCATGTTATTACCAATTAGACAAAAATCCACAATTAACTTTGCGCTTTCCCCTTCGATGGACCAAAAACTGGTGTGAACAGTTATGTTTATTGATTGCCGTTGAACCCGAGTGTCTTCCCCTTATTTTCCGACTGACGACCGAAATGTTTCTAAAAATGCTTTGCCATACGCCTATTGGAATCTAACAAGAAAGAAAAAGGTAGGAGTTCTCACGACGAGAGATTCGCCGCTTGTCAGCTATCATGTTTTCAACCCGGTAGGGACACGTTTCCATAGAGTTGACTTCCTGTTGAAGCCCTGGTCTTATACTGTCTATACATCTTTGTACGGAGGACTAGAAAAAATAAATCTAGGGGTGCTCAAGCGGGTAGGACCAAAATTGAATGCAGCACCGAGTTTCGGGAAGGTTTTGTCAATTTAGAATGAGCAAACACGGTAGGAATACGTGAATGTTAATAGGACCCTTATAGTTAACTGAGAACTGTGAATATTAATTGATATAAAGATGACAAATCGATCAAATGTTATCTGTATTGATCGCTGAAATATGGCCTTATATTAATTGAAGCTGCTGATCGAATACTTTTAACAACTTTTAAACACAAAGAAACTACTTCAAGGTAAACACTAACACATACCAGCATACACCAGAGCACACAGTCCATAAGAAATCCACGCAAGAAAAACGAGTAACTTAATGGAAGCCATGAAAGCCGTTGCTAAGACTCCAACTCCTCTGTTGATTCCCTGATGACAGACTGAAATTCAGTTTGCCATAAAATGTTCCTGTTTTCCTAGTTGCACAATGAAATTAATAATTAAAAAGCCGCATTTTAAATTCAGTTTAGTAATTGAAATCGTCGGGTGCATCTTAATATAGATCATTTATATCAGTATCATTATAATACTTTACGCTTTTTTATTAACGTTCTTTGCACCAAATCATTTTTCAAGAATTTCAAAAGAGTTTTCTATTTTACCATTTTTTTAATGTGGGGATCAGTTTGGTTCGGTTCCGATTAGCTCTAAAAAATGTGAATTTTTTTCCATCCGCTTATTTTCCTCTACCCGCATTTATATTGGTTAGCTGTGTGGGTTCCAACAGCTATTTCTATTTTAATGACAAAAGAGTTAATATATCTATTTTGCATTGTCTGATCTATATACTTTTGAATTGCTCTCCTTTTATGTTCATATGTGGCGATCAGTAAACATCTGCCTGTTTAACATTATCACCCGCCTTTTAAAATAACTTTCTTAAACAAAAACGCAAACGAGGTTACCAGTCGAACTACCACTACATATCATCACTTAAAAGTAAATAAGTCTGGCAAATAGGTGAACGTATTTTTTGGGTACTTATTGGCAATTAAGGCTAAGTATAGTTTCTTAATCAAGTCCTTAATTTTTAGGAGGGAGAAAACTCAATAAACTTGGTTTTCGGTTCTTAGAAATATACCCTGCGAGCGGAGAAGATGTCTCTTGCGTGGCTTTTGTTTACGATTTTGTTCGCGTTGTTTGTCAGCCACGTATTTGGTTTGTTATAAAACATGATACTAAATACTCGATTGACAAGCGAAGGGAACGACGTCGTAAACGCAAAAAGTTACACACCAAGGTTAAATAGTCTATTAAAACTTAACAGTAGCCCACATATAAGAACCTGCTTGTTCTTGGCTAAACAGTTCTTGTTTCTTTTTGGTCTCAACGTGGCAAATTTCTTCCAGGAGGTTCTTAATCCGCTAGGTTCTATTCGCGGTTATTCACCGTAATAGGTTTAAATAGCAAACAGCTACAATTCTGAACGTGTATTGCACTTTATTTTAGCTTATTATGGTACATTGCCATTGCCGACTATGACCTGAAATTACCTAACTTCAGGTTTTACTGAGGTCGTAAAGACAAGACGACTATTTTCTGTACTCTTTTATACTTGGATGATGCCTATAAGAATTTGTCTCCTGAAAAATTCACCTACTTTTGACAAATTGAATGAGATGGATTAAAATCGATGAAGTCTGAAACAGCGAAAACTCTCTTTTTTAGGGACGCTGTCGCGCTGTCGCCGACTGGCTCTAGGGACGAGAACGTGACCTTACCTGATACCACCATGGCGACGCCAGCAAGTGAAAACGTTATTCACCTCTTTTATGTCTCTCATTGAAAGGAGTACACAAAAGCGAGTTTTTTTTGTAAATTTTGTGTCTTGAAACATCTTTATTGACGCTCTTGGCCTTGACTTTTATGAAGGCTGTTTACTTACTTTTGCAGGCAAGGATTTATTGTTCAATAAATCATTTATTTTTGAGAGCTTCGTTTGTCATTTCCTTTAATCTTCACTTCTTTGGAGGATTTGTTGTAGTAACTATCAACGCCCCCCCGTGAGTTTTAAGAGGTTTTAGAACACCGAGGCTGATGAGCCATCACTGTTTTTATGTCTTAATTGCATTCGAGGTACCTGATAAATATTAGCTGGATCTCGGGAGATCGATCTGCTACTAGTTTATCTCCTCAGTTCACCTTGTAACAGGAAAACTATAACGGGTACGGACCAGAGACCCGGGTAGCCTGCGTACAAACGTCCCCCCTCCCACATAAAACATCAAGAGAAGAACTAGAGACGAGGAAGGGGGGACGTCTGTACACAGACTAAGACCCAGGTAGAACCCAAAATTTCAATATAAGAAACGTTATAACAACTAACTGGCCAAAATAACAGGGAAATCCAGAAACCATTAGCAGCTTTGAGTCCAAGAAGAACAGTGATATTACAGTAACAGTCAAATCAACATGATGACCTTCATGAAACCGTCCACTCTGAACTTTTCACAAACGCTCTGAGATAACATGAATCTTCAAAAATAACCTAACCAGAACTAAGAGATGATATCCCAAAAACTTTAGGCTGAGGTATAATTCCAAGAACAAAATCGCAAGCGATGAAAATAGTAAAAAGTTCACTTGGTAATAATGCAACTCTAAAAATGACGCGATAAGATTGGTAAATTTTCTTGATGCTTACCCTGCTAACAGCCAATCCGTTTGAATGACTCGTTTGATGAGGGACAGGAAGGACTTGAAATAATTCCATGATAAAGGAAAATAATACGCATGGACTAATACAATTTTCGTCAGTTATTGAACCAAAATTCCATGTGTTGCTCTCCATGCCCCAAGGAAGACCTACTATATAGATATAGCCAAGGCCAAACGGGAATTGTAAGTGTAATTGTAGTTTACTTTAAAATAATAATAAGAAAATGAAATTGTGTGATGCTAAACGGTGACGGCAACGGCAACGGCAACGGCAACTGCAAAAGATCAATAGGTACAGTAAAACGGGCAACAAAAAACGTGTAACTTTTTTTTGCAACATTGCTGCAAAACGAATTGAATAGCGATGTTGCATGTTTCACCCCCCGCGAAAAAAAAAACTTGCAACAGGTAGGTTTGAACGTCGGTGGTAAAACTCGTAACATCGCTAATGAACTCGTTTTGCACCAGTGTTATCTCCCGACCTATCTTTTGCCCTGTTATCCACGTCAGTGAAGACATTAACGTTTAATCGCAAAAAAGATTCGCCTCAAAAGAGTCGACCGTTCTACTGCTGATGACTTTCTCCTTCTGATTGTCAACGTCTTTCGCAACCTCCCAGGGTCAGCTTTGGAAATGTTCAATATCATGCTGCAAAACAGTAGCCAAGCGAATTACCGACACCTTGATGTCGCGTAATTCGTTTTCAACAAAGAGACTGAATGCAGCTTTCCAGGACAGGCAGGCTTGAAAGCAGGTTCTGGAAACTCTACGCTTTAATTCCAGCTTCTTTATTGGTTTTATCCGACCCAGTAAGCGACCTCTCCTACCTTTCTTTTGCTCACTTGAGCATACCAATATGGATGGCGTTCGTGTAACACGGGTTGCGTTATTATTTCCCTAACCTTGAGTTCTTCAGCTAAAAAATATTCTTCTCTTGAATTTGTTTTCATTACCCTAAGGATCCTGTTCTCAAATGCTGTTGTGAAAGCATTCTCATGTGAAGCGAAGTTTCCAGTAAGGCGGTCATTACTAATTTTCTGGCTACAGAGCGGTACTCATATGCATAACGACGGCATTTATTGGAGGTACGTACTCCGGAGATTGCCGACTTACATTGTGGTATTCATGGTACGCGCAGCAAAAAAAAAATGAACGTGTCTTAATTCTGCATGAACATAAGTTTTGGAAATGTCCTTATTTGGGCTAAATGACAATTAGATTTTGTCAGTTTCCTTGGACCCAGCCAACTCGTTTCATTCAAGCTTCAAAATCGGATTTTCAATTGTTATCAATGTACTTGGACCTAATTTTGTAGACCTAAACTTAATACTATTGACACAAATTGCTGGAAAAGTGATGTGAATAGCAGTTGTTTTAACCAATTCATATCTTTATCCTCGTTTTCTTCTTGAAAAGTAGCAAAAGACAACTATTTTAATGCCCTGTGACATAGTGACATAGGCGGCTCAGACAGAAGAAAAACTCTAGTCCGGGATACTGAGCACATATCGACATTCTAGTCTTAGCATTATGCAGAATGTTTATCACATGAACCTAGTTTAGTGGCCTTAGGCCCGGTTCAGACCCCGAACTTTTCATGAGCCGAACCCAATACATGGAATTAAGTATATGAAAAGTTCGGCGTCTGAATCAGTTAGGAACGCCTGTTACAATGTGGAGCGGCTCAGCCGTTCTTTTCGCCTAGCCCAGCCGGAAATTTCGCCTTTGGAGCGCTTTGGAACGGCTTTGATTCAGACGCCGAACTTTTCATGTACCGAGCCTAGTGCTTAAATTGCTATAACGTGTTTTGTTAGTAGTTTTACCGAAATGAGCACTTTTCGCCTTTTGAACGTAGTTCAGCTGCAAATAAGATCGGCGTCTGAATCTATTCAGCCGGTCTAAATCATTTTTCGTAGTTCTCGACGAGTAGTTTTATCTAATTTTTTTTATAGATGTTTTAGTCCCTTGTTGTTGTTGTTGTTTTTTTCTTTTATGTAAGAAAAACTTTTATTAAATAATCGAAAGCGTTACAATACTAACGTTACATGGCATTCCATGGCGTTGCATTACGGTGTATTACAATTACATTGCACTATAAACTGAACACTTACACTATTTAAAAATAACTATACAAACTCTGACTCGTCTCCAGTCGTCTTTGCGTAACGCGCAGGGCAGGAGGAGAGAGTGATGCGCGCCACCAGGGAGAGGTTGAGGGAGACGATTGGGGACGAGTCATACACCCTTTTGTAAGTCTTATTACAACAAAGGACAATATGGCCAACGTATGTCATGTAATATACACGGCGAAGCCTAAGTATTAATAGAGACCTTAAGATCAAGGTTTTTTGGCATTTCCCGCGCACTATGAACGTCAAAAAGTCAAATGACCAGTGCCTTGCCGAAAGGTTTGCGGTTTGAGGTTTACGTTTGTACGGCTAAACCAGGCTCTTTCGCTTATTGATGAACGAAAACAAACATGGCCGCAGCGAGCTACGACCCGCGTATCTTAATGGTCAGATGGGTACCGTAAAAACGGAAACCGCCGTTTGCCGTAAGATGGCCAAACCTAGATCTCAAGGTCTCTATTATTTAGAGTATAAATTTTGATCATCATGGCACAAAATAAGATACAACGTTTACACTGGAAATCATTTGTTTAAGTTATAGCAAACCTGGTTGAGGTTCCATACAGGCGAACCTGAACTTCTTGTCAAAGGTTACTTAAAGGTTACAGTACAAAATATCCAACCCAAGATACTTGTTATAGAGTGCATGCTAGAACAAATTATGGTAAATTTTCATTTAAATTATTTGCCTCTAAGCTCTGGGAGTCGATACCTATGTCCCTGAAATTATTACCTCCTAATTCTTTAAGAGCGCACTACGAACTCCATTTTTAAGTGAACAATAATAGAATGACACACCCTTAAGATAACTTGAGAGCCAGATCTGCCTATATTATTCTATCATTACGGCAACCAGCTCAAAACCCTTAGCTCCTCTGGTTGCTGTGCACTAACTGAAAATGTTTCTCTTTTTCCTATTACTAATATGTTTATTTTCTTCTTTTGTCTAAATTATGCGCAATATGTAATCTATGGAAACAGTACGAATAAACAATGAATTGAATTGAATTATACTGAGTTATTATGACAGGAGCCGATCGGCTCCTGGTTATGACTTACAAACGACAGATGAGGCATGCGACCTGGCTCCGGAGTCTACCATCTAGTCCCAGTCCTTCACGAGTGTTGTTACAGCCAGGTGAAAAGTAAAGTGCGCCCAAAAAATAACGTGACTTGCGAAGTAATCTTTTAACAGGGTTCCCCACAGGCAGCCCAAGATCAAGCTAGCTGTGAGCCATACGAGAGAATATTGCGTTCATGGCAAAAATATAAGAGTTTTTATGGGGATATTTACGATATGCTTTAGAAAACATAAATACGAGCAAATTCTTAACAAAGATACCCTATCTCACTTCTATGGTGTAATACTTGCTGTCCCTGCCCTTCCTTTCCCCATTCAAGACAATTTTGGCGTGTTTTAGTTCGCTCGGTTTTCCACTCTGATAGAGAAGTCGTTTTTCTTATGGTGGAAAAAGGTTAGGCTGCCTGTGTGTTTCCAAGAATTAGTAACAAGAAGTTTCAGGGGGTCATTTCACAATCTCATGACTTAGCGCTTACGGTTTGTTAGGACTTAGCGCGGTCGGACTGATTATTTCGTAACGAAATTAACTATAGCGTTATGGAGAACCTGATGTTATTAGTCTGTCAAAATGAAACATATCTTTACCGTGAGGACCCGTGAAGTCAAACAATTCTGGAAATAATGGCCTTCTTTCTAAAAATTGGACAGTACGACCGGCCAGTACAAAAACATAATATTACTACAGCTCTTCCCACCCTTCTTTATTTTAAGTCCAGCTAAGATTTCCGGTTCCATCAATTAAAGTATTGCTCAATAGTCGCTGGTTCAGTGAAGATGTTTAGAATTATAGAAAATAAGAAAAAAATGTAGTTGGGAGTTCAGTCCAGTTATTGAAAGTTAAATATGAAGGGAATAATTACTACAGAACTACCAAATAGATAACAATTATTCACCGAAGTGGAGGTGGCTAATGGAAGGATGGAAGAAGAAGATATTTACCGAGCAGGGAAGCGGCGAGGTAAATACCCCACTAGCCACCGACACTGAGGTGAATAATTTTTTTAGTATATACTAAAACAGTGAGATAATTGATCACAAAAATGATGATTTTTAGCTTATTTACTGTTGCCAATAATAACAATTATGGCGAGCAATGACCGAACGGCGGTCGCGTTTTCTTGCCGCCAAATAAAACTTTTGAAGGTAATTGTTTGGCTCTTTCGGGGAAATTTCGTCAAAAGGAGTTGTGAATTCTCT
Organism: Porites rus; assembly: GCA_964035705.1. NCBI lineage: Eukaryota > Metazoa > Cnidaria > Anthozoa > Scleractinia > Poritidae > Porites > Porites rus. The sequence continues at coordinate 47,168,511 of OZ037992.1, forward strand.
TTATATTTAAAACCATTCTGTAAAAAAAACCTATTAAATTTAGTTTTAAGCTTATTTATGAACAATTCCGCTAAATAAAGTAACGCAAGACTGAAGCTTAATTTGCATTTGTAAACAAAAAGCTTTTTCACCGGTTTCATCGATAAATTGAATTCAAACAGAAAAGGCTTTACCTGTTAAAACTTCCAAACCGACTTTTGTCACCTTCTTCGTCTATTTGGGGAGCAGCTTGTTTGATTATTTGTGAAATTTCTTTGTTTATTACCGCAGCAAACCTGGAAGCCATTTCGCTCGTAACTTACGCGAGTAAGTTGCGTCGGTCGCTCGGAGCAACTGGAGGTGAATCCGTGAATAGTGCAGGATATTCCGAGATTGAGCAGCCAATCAGAGGGCGCAAAAAAATACTCTCCACTGTTTTTGTATATACTAAATACAAATAGTCCACCGCCGCTACAAGATACCCCTGGAATTCTAAAAGGCGGCGCACACTGCACATAATTTCCGCGTTAATGAAAATGTATACGAAACAATATACGCTACTAGAGACTGTGCCTGCTTTTACGATAGTGGAGGCTATGCAGGAAAAGGAAAATTTTGGCAAGGGCAGGTAGGATCTATGAAACGATTTCAATTATCTGATAGTTAAATAAAATGTGGTTTTTACTTTTATCTCCTCTCTATTTCCCCATGCATGTTAAAATCCTTATTTCCTGCAGGAACAAGAACAAAGAAAAAATATCTTCGAACTAGAAGAGGCAAGTAACTGAACCCATGTAAAACTTTTACAAATCCAATTGCATTTGCATGCCATATGACATTCTGTTGACACGGCCTTCGTTTATCCTTTAATTCGCGCGTACCACGCGTAAACATCAGCATATGTCTGACCGTTATTATTGTCTTCTGAACAGTTATTTAAGTCTGCTCCAAACCAAATATGGAACTCTTGTCCAACAGATACGGACATCGGAGAGGGAAGGATGTTAAACTGAAGTTCGGTTTCGTTAACACCTACACCTTCGATATTATATGAATAATACTGACAGCCATCTCCACCTCTTCTGTAATCTGCCAGCATAAGAGCAGACCTGTTCGGGAACGTTATGACGGTAAGAAGTGTTTTATCATTATATTTACTCGGAATGTGACATCCCCAATAGGAAGAAATACCACGAGCACAACTAACTGAACCGCTGAGATAAACGAGTTTAAATGTATAGATAACCCCACTCTCTTTGATCTTGAAAGGGCCATATGAGTCGTCTCGAGCTCCAAAGCAGACTGGGTCAGTGTTGATCTTCTTCCAGTTCTCTGAAAGAAATTTCGACGTAAATTAAATAATCTGAAAATTAAATTCTATTACCATTTTTGTTTTGAAGGGGATGGGGATTAGTTAGAGATGAATTTTTTTCCTCTGATTTTTTTAATGTTATGGTATATTATAATTAAACACCCAGCTGTTTATTAAACAAGGGCCTATATTCAGAGTTATTTACAGCTGCATGCTCAATGCCATCATGCCCGCAGCCTAAGGAACCATTATCTACAACTCAGCCTTTAAACAAGGCGTTCATTCAGGACCCACGCACTCGAAGCAGTTGCAATGGTACTAACTATAGACACGTCATCATCAATGGGTTCGAAATATTCGTTGTAACGATTATAAGGCGAACAAATACAAGGTGGTATAAAAGGTTATAGAAAGGCTCTAGTGGCTAGCTTCAGCTTTTAGTCTATACTTTAACACACCGAACCCGTGATACAGTTTATATGTGTGTGTGAGGTAATGGTAATCGCACCATCAGGAAAAACGGTTTTCCCTACTCTTGTCCAGTAAGCAAAGGGCAGCTTCCCGTTTAACGTCGGTAATAATAGAGAGATTAGAGACCTTTTTTTTTTTTCAAGGGAAACCGCAAACCGCAAATTGCAGTTTGCCGTTACGTGTTTGAAGTTTCACGTTGCTGGGATTTCAAATTTTAGCAAGGCGTTCAGCTCAGTTCATTTTTATTTAGCCAAAATATAACACAATACAAGAATACATATAGGAATCGTAAGTTGGCAAGGGATCCCAGAAGAAACTAGAAGGCATATGAAGCCTAGGCTCCCTGGTCACAAAGAAATAAGTAAAATAAAATGAAATTCGCGAAGTGATACGTTAAAAATAATAGAGACCTTTAGCATCAGGTAAACCGCAGACCGCAAACCGCAGTTACGCGTTTGCAGTTTCGCGTTGCCGAGATTTCAAACTAGGAAGGCGTTCAGTTCAGTTCAGTTCAGTTCATTTTTATTTAGCCAAAATAAAATACAATACAATACAAGAATACATATAGGAATTGTAAGGTTGCAAGGGAGCCCAGAAGAAATCAGAAGGCTTTATGAAGCCTGGGCTCCCCAGTCTATAAAAAGAGATAAGCAAAATACAATGATATTCGCGGAGTGATACGTTAAAAATAGGAACCAAACAGAGACTGAGTTAAGTTATGAATTCAGTAACAAGATAGAAAAAAAAAATTAACTCTGGATTGGAACAGAATACTTTCCTTCGTTAGTACGGCGGCAAAAAGGAATATAAAATTGATTTGAACTACGCGTTCATTGTTTAGGGCCGCCATGTTGTTTTCATCAAGTCGAAGTGCATCACTTTAATCGCCCAAAACTCAGCAATAATTCATTGATTCGAGATCAAAAATCCAACAAACACATCGCAAACGGATACAAAAAGCTAGTTCATACCTTTAAACTCGAGGCTGTACAATTTTTTGTGGCAAAAACCCTTGCCGTAAATCACTTACCGCTGGAAGCCCTTCCTGCGGTTCAAACGTGAACTGCAAACTGCAAACGTGACCGCAAGGCCGTGGTCACGTGACATTTTGCGGTTTGCGGTTTGCCGTTTCCCACGAAAAACCTGATGCTAAAGGTCCCTATTAACTAAACGGAGACTGCAGTTAAGTTATGAATTCAGTAACAAAATAGAAACATTTTTTTTACTCTGGATTGGAACAGAAAACTTTCTTTTGTTGGCTACGGCAGAAAGGAATATAAAATCGATTTACGCGTTCATTGTTTAGTGCCGCCATGTTGTTTCTCATCAAGTCGAAGTGCATCACTTTTATCGCCCAAAAAACAGGAATAATTCATTGATTCGAGATCAAAAATCCAACAAACACATCGCAGACGGACAAAAAAAGCTAATTCCTGCCTTTAAACGCGAGGCTGTACAATTTTTAGAGGCAAAAAACCTTGCCGTAAGTCACTTACAGCAGGAACCCCTTCCTGTCATTCAAACATGAACTGCAAACTGCAAACGCAACCGTAAGACCGTGTCACATGACATTTTGAGGTTTGCGGTTTCCCATGAAAAACCTGACGCTAAAGGTCTCTATTAAGAGTCACGTTTACGACAAACGACAAACGTCTGATTTAAGTTGAGAATTTCTCAGAAAAGAAAATAAGAAGGAAAAAACTGTCCAGTACCATTTTTATGGATAAATCTGGCGTGAAACTACTTATTTTCGAGTGGAAGCATAAACAGTAAACGGCAGGGAAAAGTTTGGTCACGTGGTACAAATTCACGTTTGCCGTTTGGCGTAAACGCGACTCTTGATCTCTCTATTACAATGCACGAAAATTCCGAAAACAAGCCCCTTCAAATATATCCCCCACCCCCACAAACTCGTAACGCGAAAAACCCTCCGTTAAATAACCCCTCCGAATATAAGCCCCATTGATATCTTTGCGACGATAGAATGAACTGTTTCGTCTTTTGATATGGGGAAGATCTACGTCCTCAGGGCAAGTTTTAGTAAAAACGTCGTGCAAAACTGTGACCTAAATTTCTTTCCTAGTGTACTGATATCACAATAAGCCAGCCCAATCGTTTTTGAGACATAAATTTCCCTCCAAGTATAACCCTAGCCGATTTTGTAACGCAAATGTTCCTCTTTATATAAGCCCCTCCAAAAAAGCGCCCCTCAAAAGGGTTAAATCTCTCTAATGTGTGATGTGTAAGCTTGGTATAGCCACAAAATGACTGGAAACTAAGCGATGCCATCCCATCCAGTGAAGGTAAACAGTCATCTTTACAGTGTTCACGGTGAGACAGTCGGCTCTCTGTGATTTGAAACTGTTTTTAACTTACTTCCATCAATTCGTTCATGTGCGACGTAAAACATAAAGCATTACAATGAAGCACATGATCCCGAATGTATCGGAATGTGTACGAAAAACGGGCAGCGAGAGTCTGTCGTATAAACCACCCTCTCGCAATTTTCACTCCCGAACTGAATTAAGTTTCAAACGAATTTCCGAATTGAATTTCAAGCCGTAGCTTGTGCATCAAGTGGTATTCAGCTGCTATTTGCGAAAGCGAAATAAACATAGTTATCATTTGTACTTTTGTTCCGCGGTCTCTATATCACTGGCTGCAATCAAGAGAGAATAAGGAGATTTAGGGTGACGTTTACGGAAAACGGTAAAAGTGAATATTTACCACGTGAACAAGGTTTTCCTTAACTTGTGCTTTACAACATGTACCAATATCATCGCAAGTTATGAGGCGTGAGGGCAGAGCGGTCAACATCACGAGCTTATAGGAACCAGTTCATGTAGGCCTTGACATCGCAATGTTTACTTAAACAAGAAACTTTCCTGCACTTCCTCTTTTTTCACTTAAGTTTATAAATGGAATATTCTACGCTTTGCGTAATTTTTATGGTATACTGAAAATTGATCGCGAAGGCCATAGTGACGTCACAATGTCACGAAAATAACAATGCAACTTACTGCTATCATGATCCTAAAAACATGAACTCATTTTTACTCCAATGTGAACAAATCAAGGAGAGTGTGTGTAGCCTCCCTTCGACTTTATTAGAAATATGTCCATGTTTTTTTATTCTGTTTTTGTTGTTTTAATTTTCTTTGAACGTAGTTAAGGCCTTTATTCAGCTCCTCTCTTTCTTTCTTTTCAACACGCTTTGATTTGTTAGCAAAGTAAACAAACAAAAAACAACAAAATCAGCAATTAAAGTAGTTATTGTCATGATCACACGTGTGTGAATTTGTCCGTTTGTTTGTTTGTTTCTCTCAACCTTTGCAACCTTTGCAAACCCACTATTTTGCAAAAAATTCTGGACTTTTGCCATAATGGTAGTAGCAGCTTAAAATTATATTACACCTGAACAGTTGTGTCCGTCTCCAAAGTATCCATCGTTGCAAACACATTCAAAGGATCCAGCGGTGTTTGTACAAGTTCCATTCACGTGACAATCATGCCTGTCATCTTTGCATTCATCAACATCTGTATAGGAAGTGAACGTGAGTCTGATAAACTTTCAAAGGGCCGGGTTTGCCTTTAATAAAAACAGTAGTACAGAGAGTCCAGAAAAGTGAAGTTGGCATGCAACGAGGCTTTATAGGGGTTAAAAAATGAAAAAACGACGGACGAGAAAGGCGGAAACTGAGAGATAAAGACAAATTGAAACCTACTTCAGCAGAACAAAATAGTTTTTAAAAAAATAGCCACAACTGATGTAGAGCTGCAAACTATAACCAACAAATGCATGAATTCCTTTTTTCTTCGTTGTGATCCAGGGAGTTTGTGAGCAACCTCCCCTCGACTTTATTAGAAATGTGCCGTCCATGTTTATTTTGTATTTTTTATTAATCTTTTGTATCTATTTCTGTTGTTGTTGTTGTTGATGTTGTTATTATATCTTTGAATATTTCGGCATTCACTAGCATCTTTCTTTCTTTTCAACATGCTTAGCTTGTGTTAAGTAAGCCATTTTTGGGCAGATCCAACAACAGCAACTTGACTACTGACGAACAGAAAGCCCTGGAACGACTGAAAACTGACGAGAACATATAGTCATACCGCCCGAAGACAAGGGACATGTGACTGTTGTTATGGACAAGACAGACTACAACGATGAAAGAAAACTGCCAAAATCAATTTTCGACACTACAACAGAATGAGGTGTAGTGTTCCGCAGCCACCTACAAACACCGAACATACCTATGCGGCCCATAGTTTGTCTTAGTTTCTTTCCGTGGGTCCAACTGTCTAAATACTTAATTACTGGGCTGCCCAGTTAAAAAATTCGGTTTTCGGTCGTCTTTGCAGAAAAAAGTACTCCCAAGGGAGGGAAGACACGAGGGTCTGGTACCGAGAAACGATGTTCTCACAAATGGTTTCATACGATTTTCCCTTGCACGGACCCTTTGCACGAATACTTTTGTGCCTCGTCTCCCCCCCCCCCCCCCCCCCACACACACACACACACCCCAGGTGTTGTTCGAAGCGATTCGATCATAGGACTCACTCTATAATTTTTATTGTTCGATAATGTTGGCGCTGGGAAACTCAGAGAAATGCTCACGTTGCATACAAACCCACACGCCGTTCACGGTAGGTTCACACTAAAAGATGACTGTGAGCGTCGGGTTTGGAACGCCGGGGCCGTTTCGTGAACTCAAAGAGAGAATTATTGATCGATTTAGTACATGAGCAATTAATAAGAACAATTTATGAGCAAAGTATTTCACCAGTTGACGACACTATGGCTGAAGACTTGATTGTAAGCTGTCGTACTCAGTAGAGCAAACAACTCAGTTGCCGATGAATGTCAGATGAATCCTGATGTTACGAAATGGACTGGGCGAGGGACTTGACAACTTTGCCATGTTAGAAGACTGGCTTTTCCTTGAAATATTTCCTTCTATTTAATGCAACACACGCCACTTTGGAGGTCTAAATTTCGGATACTGAGGATAAAGAAGACACGGACAAGTAAAGGAACTTTGAGAATTTTGCACACAAGTTCAAAGCTTCACCGGGACATCCCATCCGGGAGCTTCACAAAGACGAAGCTATTACTGACAAGGTTTGGTGATTGAGTAGAACATACAAGTGCCGCCCAGGTCGAGGTTTCAGGGGGTTTGCTTTTGTTTGTATCTGTATCTTGCTAAGCCTTATTTAAGCTTGATTTACGCTGTGGCTATATGGCCGGTAACCGGCCAAGGTTTTCAAAACACTAAATTTGTACATGATCTTGTTATCACAATTCTGTGTTTTCGCCCATTCAGCAAGCACGATATATCAAATGGTGATTGTTGTTTCAAAAAACATGCCTTTGTGAATTTTCAGCTTGCGTGATGTTTCTTGATGTTTCTTGTACCATTTTATGGAGATGTAAACTGAAGTCACCGCAAAATGGGAACTTTAAAAAAAGTATACTCCATTTATCTCGAAACATAATACACATGATTTAGACGACCTTTATTTTCCTAAAGGTGTTTTGAATACGAACGCACACAGTATATGTGAGGGACAAAAACACTATTAATATGAATAAGCCATAGGGTTTTAATTAATATAAGGGTCAATTATTGTGCATTAAGATGAATCGACTGAAAAGAGAGAGTTCGCTTGCAGATGTGATCCGAGGTAAACAAGGGCACATTGTGCGTTACGTTCAGTCTTTTTAATATCCAAGACTGTGAATAGTGTTTCCATATTGTTTAGCTGGCACAAAAACTTCGGAGGAGTTATAAAGCGGCATAGTTATCTGCCATGAAGAAAAGTCGTGAGACAAACAGCGAACTCGAGCGAATTTTTATTGGTATCAGGTAAAGAAAGATTTTATCGATCTTTTCATCTATTTACATTGTTTAAAGTGCGTGCTGATGAAAGCAACATCTTGAATTTTTTTTAGGTCACAAAATGCAAAGGATGTTATTCCTTGATGTTAGAGAAAAATACCAAGAGGAAAATCTTAAAACTGAATATGTTTTATCTTGTGGAAAAAATAGTGCGTTTTCATGTAGACTGTAGACCGCGAATTAGGATCGTCTAATAAAGTCTTAGTGCAGTCAATGAGGCCCCTGGATCGGGATCAATGGGCAGTTGGCGGTCTGTTTTAGTAAACTTCTGGGTTTCATACAATACAATATTTCTGTCTAGTGTAAATCAGCCCAGTGGCGAGTAGCTGACCCTGTCGCATTTTATACTTGTCGAACGACAGATAATTTTTGGAATTTCCGGTTACGTCAAATTAGTCACGTTATACTGTCACGCTATATTTTGGGAGACAGAGGGATTGGGGGAGGGGTGCGTGAAAATAATGAAAATCGTTTCCTTCTTAGAATTAATGACTAACTTGTTTATTTTTATTCATAATGGTAGAATTTAAAAGTTATTATAGAGTCCCCACTTAAAAATGGTACTCATTTTTTTTTTGTTACGAAAGTCTTTCAAAATGGTATTGCTGGTTTTCAGTGTCACGCCATTCAAAATAGATCAAAATCAAAATCAAAACCATTCGATAGATAAAGTGCAGAATCTGGGAAATGAAAGGAGGTAAATATACAAAGACCCTCGCCAAGATTTGGGTCGAAGGAATAATTCGCATACGAGATATCCGAGGAAATGTTTTAATCAAATTTATAGAGCTTTGTATGGAGACGCGGATGAGCTCTAACATAGCGGACGGAAACCAACAGAAAAGTTTGTTACCGAGTTTTGCTACAAAAGCGTTAATTTACTCCTAGAGGAACTCATAAACATTAAAGTAATACTTTTTCTAATACTTGAACTGTTTAGATGGCAAAATTCCACGAAAAAAAGTCACTTTTTTAACCTAGATGACAGCTTTCTCGGCCGTCATGTAAATGCTGCGTCACGCAAAAGGTTAGAAATTCAAGCTTACTCTATTACAAAACCAAGAAACCTTTTGAAGCGAAAATTTGTTTGAAAATTAGTTTTCAGCTGCTCTAATACACCATGAAAGAAAAATCTCAGTAGGATAGATAGTTTTGTAGTTTGAATTTTAGTGACGTCATGTGAAAACCAACAGTAATGTTCTGAATGAGTTTATGTTTCAGTCTCACATTAAATTCTGTCTCACGCAATGGCTTTATGGTAGCCTAAGTGTGTATAGCCGCCCCCTCCCCAAAGAAAAAAATAGCCCTTTGGCAGCCCAGTTAAAAATCGCCTTTCGGCGATTCTTGTTAATTATCCTTAACGTACTGAAACCGTTGACTTACGAATCTAGACATAAACTACAGTGTACTGTGAACTTTATTGACGCTATTACGACAAAAAAGATACCAAACGACCACGAACTACTCTCTTTTGATGTGAAATCACTGTCCACCCCTACTCCACTTCAACTGGCTATAGACTGCAGCACGGAGATTGCTATTAAGAACTCTACCGGGGATCTACTGTAGAATAACAGTGAACTACCACTACTTACAGACGACATTATGGACCTGCTCAACCTCTGCCTGACTTCCACGTAGTACAACGGCAAACTAACACTGGCAAACAGTCACATGGAACAGCTATGGGTTCTCGAGGAATAAGCCCTAGCTACTTACACACCAGCTATAATACCTCTTTGGCTATGCTACGTTGACAACACTTTTACCACCTACTGTACGCAAAGACGGACACCTTAAAAGTCAGAACGCGGACAGAAGTTTACCAAGGGGATCGGACATTTTTAGACGAAACACTGACAGTAACACCAGTTCCAACACACAGACCAACGTTAACTATACAGCGACTATACCGTACATCAGGGACACCTCTAAAACTGACTATCGCACGTCTTCGACAACCTTACGACATACGCGTTGCACACAAACCGATACGGCGACTACACGTACTTACTAATGTCAAGGATATTAAGACAGACCGAAGGACCGCAGGCAAAGACCCCTATACAAAGATCAAATGCTGCGACTGCCAGACCACTTACATTGGTGAGACCGGCAAAAACTTTAGCAAGCGCGACTGACTGAACACCAACGAGCGACAGTAAATGGTGATACTGATCAAAAACCACAATACTGAACACCATTTACAGAAAAAACATCAAATCGACATGTATTAAGTATTCTACAGGTTATAGCCACAATTAACGGCTCTCTTTAGAAAGCTGGTTTACTAAAGTAGAACAAATGTCACCCACAATGTTAGTAAACAGTTATCGGCATCATACAAGCGACTTATTGACGGTCTCAAACAAGACTGACAACAAAGGAATTTGACTATCAATAAAAGACTGTTAAACTGACAAAAGACGGTTCAAACCGCACTAGGGACATTCCGACTCTTCATAGAAAATAACATCACGGCTTAACTGACCGCTTAACTGAGAGACGCCCAATAACATCACGACTTAATTGACCAATCTGGTCAATAACCAGAGTTTAATAACATCAACGGGCGTGATGGTTGTTTATCATTTACAAAAAGTTTCATCTTTACGGTGTTCACGGTGAGACAGTCGGCTCTCTGTGATTCGAAACTGTTTTCAACCTACTTCCGTCAATTCGTTCATATGCGACGTGAAACATAAAACATTACAATGAAGCACATGATCCCTAATGTATCGGAATGTGTACGACAAACGAGCCACAAACGTCAGTCGTATAAACCACCCTCTCGTAATTTTCACTCCCGAACTAAATTAAGGTGGCTCTGTCATTAATACTGGAGCATTTAGCTGTGACAAATTTTCCGTCATAACCTTTTTCGTTTACTTGTCCCGAAAATTCGAACTGGTGACTCCCTTTACCTTTTTGAAATTCCAAAACAATTTCACAGCTGAATTTTGAGTGACTTTTAGTTCGGACTTCTGCTGAAAACGATTTTTCGGAAATTCCTCTGGCATATTTATTATATCAATAAAAGCCATAGGCTCGATTACCAGCCGCTGTTCGGGAAAATAAGATCCAAGACCGGACCCGGGAGACGGCGGAAATCGAGCCTATAAAAGCCAATACCAGAAATTTTTACTAGACGCGATTTTCTTTGAACAGTAGGGTCGTTTTAAGCGCTAATTTATCAAAAATATATTTACCATCAATGAAATAGAAATATTTTGTACTGTTGCCGATTGATATCTGTTGTTCTTTGCAAAGTTTCGCAGCCACCACTTTAAAAACGAAAACGTTATAACGAAAACTTCGCCACAGCTAAATGCGCCTGTATTTATGACGGAGCCACATTAAATTTCAATTGAATGTTAAGCCGTAGCGTGTGCAGCAAGTGGTATTCAGCTGCTATTTGCAAAAGCGAAATATATATAGTTATTATTTATTCAAAATATTTCCTCAATAATGATTGGCTAAAAGCACATGCGTAATTCATCATAACCAGTTACTGATGACCAAATATGGAAGAATTTGGTGTTTAACGAGGAAATGACGTCAAAATTGCACCCTTCTACAGGTTAAGGCACCGTTAACCGAGAAGACCTGGGGACGAGATTGAGTTGTTTTCGTTGCAACAACTAAAATGGCGGACACTTCACTCGTTTCAAAAGTAAGAACTACAGCTGGAACTAGGCAAAATAATGGCTAAAAACATAGCAAAACAGCAAGAAGACAACTCGGAGGGCGACATCTGCTATTTGGAGAATATTAGCGGAGCTGAACAAGCCCTAACGTAAACTATCAAAGATAACCTTAACATCGATGGTGGTAAGCATGTTTTAGCTATGTTTTTAAACTAGGAATTTTTTTGAATCAATAATAAAACAATTATTGAATTCGGCTTTCGTATCTTATAAAAAATTATGGAGATCTCGGAGTGTGTTATCCGCCCCGGCCCAGGGCCTCAACGTATAACACTCTCCTAGATCTCCAGAATTCTTCATAAGATACTCAGCCTCATTCATTAATTGTTAATTATCATCCTGTACTTTTGTTCCGTCTATATATCACTGACTCCATTCAAGAAAGAAAGGAGATTTAGAGTGACGTTTGCAAAAAACGGCAAACGTGAATTTATACCACGTGACCAAGTTTTCCCTTAACTTGTTCTTTACAACATGCACCAATATCATCGCAAGTTATGAGTTTTTAATATGACTTATGACTTTTAGGATCCAGTTCATGCAGGCCTTGACTGCGCAATATTTACTTAAACAAGAAACTTTCCTGCACTTGCTCTTTTTTCACACAAGTGTATAAAAGGAATATTGTAGGCTTTGTTAAATTTTATGGCATATTGAAAATTGATCGCGAAGACGTAAAATCGTGGCGCGAAGGCCATAGTGACGTCACAATATTTAAAAAATAACAATGCAACTTACTGCTATCATGATTCTAAAAACATGAACTCATTTTTACTCCAATGTGATCACAGGAGACTGTGTGTAGCCTTCCTTCGACTTTATTAGAAATATGTCCATGTTTTTTTATTCTGTTTTTGTCGTTTTAATATTCTTTAAACATAGCTTAGGCCTTTATTTAGCTCCTTTCTTTCTTTCTTTCTTTTCAACACGCTTTGATTCGTTAGAAAGTGAAAAAAAATGATCACACTTGTGTGAATTTGTCGGTGTGTTTGTTTGTTTCTCTCCACTTTTGCAACCTTTGCAAACGCACTATTTTGCAAAAAAATCTGGACTTTTGCCATAATGGTAGTAGCAGCTTAAAATTATATTCTACCCGAACAATTGCGTCCGTCTCCGAAGTATCCATCGTAGCAAACGCATTCAAAGGATCCAGCGGTGTTTGTACAAGTTCCATTCACGTGACAATCATGCCTGTCATCATTGCATTCATCAACATCTGTTTAGGAAGTGAACGTGAGTCTGATAAACTTTCAAAGGGACGGGTTTGCCTTTAATAAAGTCAGTAGTACACAGAGTCCAGAAAAGTGAAGTTGCAAGCAAACGAAGAGGCCGAAGGACAGACAAATAAAGAGCACTATACAAAGATCAAATGCTGCGACTGCCAGAGACCGGCAGACCTTTTTGAGACCGGCAGAAACTTTAACACGCGACTGACTGAATACAAACACGAGCGACAGCAAATGGTGATATCTAAAACCACAATGCTAAACATCATTTACAGACAAGAGCAACGAATCGACTGGGTCTCTACGACATGTATTAAGTATTCTACAGGCCATGGCCACTATTAACGTAGCCTGCGGTGCAGCCGGCCCACGTTTCGCATAAAGTGTGGTTTAAAGTGTCTGCGCGCAGCCTTCTATTAATAGCTCTCCTTAGAAAGCTGGTTTGCTAACTTAGAACAAATGTCACCCACAATGGTATTAAACAGTTATCGGCATAGTACAAACGACTTATTGACGGTCTCAAGCAAGACTGACAACAAAAGAAATTGACTATCAATTAAAGACTGTTAAACTGACAAAAAAACGGTCCAAAACGCACTAAGGACACTTCGACTCATCATAGCCAATGAAAGCACGGCTTAACTGCCCGCTTAACTGAGAGACGCCCAATAACATCACCACTTAATTGACCAATCTGGTCAATAACTAGAGATTAATACCATCAACGGGCGTGATGGTTGTTTATCACTTACAAAAAGTCCCAGGAAAATCCGATTGCAAAGTAATGAAAAATTCGTCAAATTATAGTATTCCATTTCTTCAAGATATCTTTGATACCAGTTTCAGGCCTTCGTGGCCTCTTTTGGGTGAAAGGAATGGAACTGATTTTTACAAATCGTAAACGCCATTCCGGAGCGAGATTTAGCAGTCCTGAATTTTGCGTACCATTTACCCAAACGGTGAACCGACCTGTTTTCCTATGTAAATGGTAGACAACCGATATAACTCACTTAGACTCTGAAGATGACTACCGCACAGGTTGTCGAAACGTCACTCACTGTCGACAACAGTCTATTAAGGACTACTCTCACCCGGACAATCGATGTTCAACTTACTTACAAAATCCACATTTGTTGGCAAAGTAAAAAAAACTTCTTAAGAACAATTATTATTCATTCAAAATATTTCCCCGATTCTGATTGGCAAAAAGCACACGCATAATTCATCATAACCAGTTTCTGATGACCAAATTTGGAAGAATTTTGTGTTTAACGAGGAAATGACGTCAAAAATGCAGCGTTCGTGCGGGTTAAGGCACCGTTAACCGAGAAGACCTGGGGACGAGGTTGAGTTGTTTTGGTTGTGAAAACAAAAAAATGGCGGACATCTCACTCGTTTCAAGAGTAAGAACTAGGCGAAAAAATTGCTCAAAACATGGCAAGAACAACAAGAGGACAACTCGAAGGGCGATATCTGCTATTTGGAGAATATTTGCGGAGCTAGACAAACCTAAACGTGCACTATCGAAGATGAACTTAACATCGCTGGATCGATGGGGGTAAGCGTGTTTTAGCCATGTTTATAAACTAGGAATTATTTTGAATAAATAATAAAACAATTATTTAGTTCGGCTTTCGTATCATATGAAGAATTATGGAGATCTCAGAGGGTATTATTCACCTCGGCCTACGGACTCGACGGATAACACCCTCCTCGATCTCCATAATTCTTCATAAGATACTCAGCTTCATTCATTAATTGTTAATTAATGACAATTAAAGTATTTATTGTTATGATCACACGTGTGCGCATTTTTTCCAATACTGACCTCTAGTGCAACAGCTACTTAGTTTATCTTTTGTAACCAACCTGTACAATTGCGTCCGTCTCCAAAGTATCCATTGTTGCAAACACATTCAAAGTATCCAGCGGTGTTTAAACAAGTTCCATTCACGTGACAGTCATGGCTTCCATTTTTGCACTCATCAACATCTGTAGGAAGTGAACGAAAGTCTGATAAATTTTGAATGGGCATCGTTTAGGTTTAATAAAGTAATACACAGATTTCAGAAAAAAATGGAAGTTTTAAGTAGACGAGGCTTTGTGGCCCTTGAGAAATGAAACAATGACGTAAGAGAAAAGCAGAAAACATGGGATACAGTAAAGGCAAATTTAAAACTACTACATCGAAGCAAAATATTGATGGAAAAAATGGTCTCAAATACTGCAGAGCTTCAAACGATAATACTCGAACCAGTTGACTATTTACCTAAACCATTTTTTAATTCTTTTGTTACAGTTGTCATCTTTGAGATTAGCAAAATTGCTTTCTTTATAATTTCGGTTGCTCCTGAAGATGTGTTAAATTTGCCCGTATCTATTACTATTTACTTCGTCAGACAAATTTGCTTTGTTTTCTTTTAATTTGTTTGATTGTTTTTTTTTTCCTGAGGCCCGCTTTACGGGGCTGTTTGGATCGCAGCACTTAAAACAGT